>CM022301.1:5768719-6293348 GCA_011799875.1 Thinopyrum elongatum
CACAGGTAGGTCTCGCCGTCCATGGGCCGCGTTGACGGCTTTATGCTGTAGCATTGCCCTTGATGACGAAGGCCTCGTCAGGGGGAGCGTGGATACAGTCGCGCCGCCTGGCGGGAACTCACTGTAGCCATACCCCGTCGTATCTAGTTAATGGCGCATGGACTTCGAGGGAGGAGGAGGGCCGCCTGCTGGGAGCCGGCCTCCCACTGAGCCGACTGGTCTGGGCTTGCCGCCTTCTGGCTTGTCATGGACAAGTTGGGCCCGCCGCCTGCGGGCAGTACTGACCGCCCGTCACGGGAGCATGGCTCCCTCTGCCATGGGTGACGTCATGAGTGGCATGGCAACAGTCCTGCGTTGGGCGCAGGATGCCTGCTCGGTACGCAGTACTGTGGCCACGCCCTGCCCTGGATTCAGGCGTGGCAGGCCTGTACTGTAGCCATGCCCTGTCTCATCATGTTTATGTTGGCGCTGACTTTGAGGGCGCGAGGGGCCGCCTGCTAGGACTCGGCATCCCAGGAGGCCGCGTGCCAGGAGTCGGCTACCGGCTGCTTGGACCAGCCGGCCTCAAGAAGGCGGCCCTTATCCTTGATGTTTGAGGGGCGCAGCCTGCCCCAATGTCTTGAAATACCAAAGGGAGCTGATGGGGCTACCCGTGGTCATTTACTCCGACAGTAGTCCCCGAAGCTGATGAGGCGCTGTGGTTGAAGGGGCGAGAAGCCTCAGCAGCTTCATACTCCGGGCCGTCTGGTATTTTGCTTCGTCCGTCTTCTGAGGTGCCGGCTGGTAGGTGTCGGCCATGACCAGGCAGGCCGTCTGGCGATTTCGAAACGTCGTGGTGTGGACCAGGTGGCATGCTAGCCAGACGTTAGGCTTGCCGCCCGCGCATGTCGGCCACATGGCGTCGTCAGGTCAAGCCGACCGGCTAGCCCATGCGCGTGACGGGACGGCGCCGTAGGCCGGGGCCTGCCACTACAGTGCCTCGGCCTGCGCGCAGATCCGCTGCGGCCGTGGCGGGCTGTTGGACTTCTGTGGTAGTTAATACGCGCCTTTACCGGCGCCGCAATAGTGGGATCATGGGGGAGTGGGAGTAGTTAATCCCACGATCCCCCACGCCCCCGTCCCCTCGGCTTCGCCGCCTGGGGCTATAAGTAGGGGGAGAAGGGGGGCGGCAGATGCACGCGCGCCCTCCTCTCCCTTCGCCGTTCTTCATTTTCTCCGCTGCCGTCGAAGTGCTGCCGCAGCCCGCCGTCGTCGAGCGTCCTCTCGCTGCGGCTTCTTTGCTCCGCCGCAGCCTCGCCCGCTCGCCATCGCGCCGCGCCTGCGACGAGCTCCTTCATCCATGGCGCGCTCACGAGCCGGCGACTGGGACGGCTCCAACGTCTACGATGACCATCTCTCCTTCCTTCGTCAAACACGGCGGCTGCCCCGGGAGGCGAACGTGCAGGTGCGCGTTCCCCCCGAAGCAGAAATCTCGCCGGCACCGGAGGACGATGAACGCGTCGCCTTCCGGTCCCATTTCTTTCGCGGCTTCGGCCTTCCGGCCACCGACTTCCTCCGCTCCTTCCTCGACTTCTACCGAGTCTAGCCGCACCACCTCATGCCAAACACGGTGGTGCTGCTGGCCGCCTTCGTCACCATGTGCGAAGGGTACCTCGGCACTCTCCCCACTCTCGAACTCTGGGGGAGTGCTTCTACCTCAAGCTGCGCACCGCCGCCAAGGGCCAGGCGGCTCAATGCGGAGCCTGTGTGGCGGTGCGGCGCCCGGGCACCCGGAACCGCTTCCCGCCCATCTCCTTGCTGTAGTTGGCCAAGCTATGGCAGAAATCCTATTTCTACGTCAAGAACATCCACCCGACAAGAGACTACGTCAACTTGCCGGCCTACGCAGCCGGCCCGACGGCCGTGCCGCGCGCCAACTGGCAGTACAGGCCGAGTTCCCTGTCGGCCGCCTCCTCCGCCGCCCTTGCCCGACTTCAGGCGATGTCGGAGTCGGAGGGCCTGAAGGTCTCGGACTTGCTGGCTGCCTTCGTGACGCGCCGAGTGCTCCCCTTCCAAGCCCGGCCTCACATCATCAGCTGCATGAGCAGGCACTGGGACCCGTGCCGGATGTGCACACGGGACCTGCCGGACATGGAGGTGGTCCAGCTAGTCAACTATATGTCCAACTGCAAGCTGTCGGAGGTGGACTGGCGGTTCGGCATGCGGCCGTACGACCGTGCACATCCGCCGCCTGCGGTGAGCCTTGTAATTCTTTTCTCTTTGCTGGTCCAAGTTCTTGTTTTGCCGCCTGACCAGTCGGCCATGGTGCAGGTCCTCCCGGCCCAGTCAGCCGCCGGCGCTCTGGATCCAGGTCAGGAGTATATGCCGGATCGAACGAGGAGCGACGTGGAAGACCCCAACTTGGGGGCGGCCACCATGGAGGAGGACGACGCCACAGGTGGCGGCGGTGGAGTAGGCGGCTCCGGGGGAGGAGGCGGCCTTGAGGACTGGCCGGATGACGATGAGGAGGAGAACGAGGCGCGCCGCCCGCACGGCACCGACAGGGCGGGCACGAGCTCCTCAGCCGCGCCGACCGCACCAGGCGGACCAAAAAAGCGCCGGGCCGGCTCGTTGCTGTTCGGCAGCCGGCCGAAGAAGTCCAAGAACGCAGCCGCCGCGACCAGGCAGCAAGAGGCCGCCGCAAGAGCGGCCAAGTTCCAAAGGGCCCCGAAGCAGCCCCCGATGGTGTCCGTGTAAGTGCTTGGCTGTGTTTTCCTTTCTTGTTCCTTGCAAACTTTTTCGGAGTTTTTCTCTTGTCTTGCTTGAATCAGGGCCCCACTCACTCTTGAGCGGTCTGCCGCTGCCTCCGTGATCGGGGAGGTGGAAGGCTCCGCCAATACCCGCCGCGTGGACCCGCTCGCCGACCTCCAGGCGGCGATGGAGAGGAACGCACGGGAGGCGCGCGAGGAGCGGGAGGAGGCGGAGAGGGAGGAGGCGGAGGCGGCCAAGGCAGCGCGGGCGGACGCCGCCGCCAAGGCTCGGGCGGACGCGGCTGCTAGGGCGTAGGCGGAAGAAACCGCACGCGGCCAGGCCCTGCAACTTGTCATTCCGTTGCGCGCTGCGCTACCAGCGCCAGAGATCCCGGTGCCGACTGGAGGAGCCGGCGATGACCAGTTGGTCGTGGAGAGGGGAGGAGGCGACGCCATCGTCTCGGAGGCGGAGGTGCCCCCGCAAGCGCCGACTGCCGGGGCCCGAGGCAATCGTCCTGACGTGCCACCGGCGCCGCCGGTCAGTGTCGAGTTGGTGGTGGGGGCGACTCCCGTGGTCCGCCCTTCGGTGCGCCGGCGCGCGGCGAGGGCGGCCTCGGTGCCGCGGTCGTAGGAGCGGGGCCGCGAGCTCGTCGTTCCTAGACGCAGAGGCCACCAGCGCCACCTCACCAGAATGGACGCCTGGGGGCGGGACGGGCGTGCTGAACAAGGCCGCGCAGGACGTTCAGGCCCAGCTCTAGGCCCAAGGCGCCGCCCTCCAGCAGTGTACGAAGGCGTTCTTGGCGACGCGGACGGCCGTTCGGGTATGCTTCTTTGCTTTGTTTTTTGCTTCTTCTTCCAGTCTTTCGTGGGGGCGCGCCAGCGCACCCACTGGGTGTAGCCCCCGAGTTCCGGACCGGCTGCTGAGCAGGCGGCCCTGTACTTTTTAAGGTAGGTTCCGAGTGCTGAATTGTTTTCTCTTCTTTTGTCTTCGTTGCAGGACTACCACAACATCCGCGCAGCCGCCTTCAACTCCCAGGTCCAGGAGTTGGCTAAGTGGACCGCCGACCTCACCGAAAGCCGGCGTAAGCATTCTGTCTACTTCCTCGCGGGGGCGCGTCAGCGCACCCGCTGGGTGTAGCCCCCGAGATTCGGGCTGACTGCTGAGCTGTCGGGCAGGATCTTCTGGCAACCACTTTCTTTTTTGGTCATCTTTGTTGATTATCCTCTCTTTCTCATTTTTGCAGGAGCCAACGCCACACTGCAGCAGCATCTGGGCGAAGTCCAGACCGAGCTGCGCGTCAAGGAGGAGGAGCGCCGTAAGGCGGCCCTAGAGCGCGACCGTCTGGCCAAGAAGTTGGCGGACCAGGCGGAGCTCCAGAATCTCAAGGAGGCGGAAGGCGCCCTTCAGGCCGAGTTTGAGGTCGAACGCTCAAAGTGGGCTGAGAAGGAGGCGATCCTCGCCGCTGGCTACGGCGAGATTGAGGACATGATCGACGGTAAGCTTCTTTCTTTGGAATAGCTGCCGACTGCATCGGGAGTCGGCTTCTGATCTCTGTTTTTCTTTTGTGTAGACTTCTTTCCTGGCCACGCCGTCACCGTCAGCCAGGCCATCGAGGCGCGGCGCGATCGGCGTAGGAGGGAAGGAGTGGAGATCCCGCCTGACGCGCCTCGGAACATGAACGAGTAGCTCCTGGCCGTCAGGACGCGTTTACAGCCGATTCACCATCTGCTCCGCCGCCTTCAGCGTGCCGGGTCTTAGCTGGTTTCCGCCCTCTGGCCAGGCGGCCAAGCTCCACGCACCCCCAGTCGGACCGCCGACTGGTTGGAGGCAGCAATCGGCCGCTTCGAGGCTTGGAGAGGCTCCTCCGCTCGGGCAGGCGCCCAAAGAGCCTTGGAGTTCGTCAAGGCGTGGTATCCTGGGCTGTACCTAGCCCAGTTGGCCAAGTTCCAGCAGGAGGCCATGGAAGAGTTGGTGGCAGCGGGGCCCGCGCTCACCCATCGTGCGGTGGCGATCGCCGAGTACACCGACACCGGCGTCTTCTTCCCTGAGCTGGACGAGGAAGGTGCCGATGGACTGGTTCGGGCTGAACCCGGATGACGGCGTGGACTCGGCAGAAGAAATCGCCTCAAGCGATGAAGGCGAGGACGAGGAAGATGAGGATGGTGAAGGCGACGCATCGGAGGGCGGAGTGGACGCCCAGCCTCAGCTTGATCGGGCCTCGAGCAACGAGCCGCGTGCGAGTGCACCGACTGCTACTGAAGGCGACCAAGCCGAGACTTGCCAGACGGCCACTCCACTAGCTGGCGCCGTCGACTCCACCAACCCGCCGGACCCGCCTGTTGCTCATTTGGCCTAGGCTGCCAACTTATCTTATCTTTTCCTGCTTTGGTAATCTTTAGAACAAACTTTGTTAAATTCGCGCAGTTCCACCCGCTGGGTGTATTCAAACTTTGTTGAATGCTGGCCGAGGGCCTCTTGCTAAGTGGTTTAATTCTCGCACAAGATGTGCTTCGCCGAGCTCTGACTTGTCTTACATTCTGTTCTTTTGGCTTTTTCATTTGCCGCTTTCCCTTGGTTGCCGCCTTGCCGGCCAGACAGCCATTCTTCGGTCTGCTGGCCGGGTCAAGTACTTGGCCATTTTGGGAAGACAAGTACTTTGGCCGCTTAGAACGTAGCAATTTAAGTGAGAAGCCAGCCAGCCGGCTGCTCAGCAACCGGACGGCTAGGCGAGGAGCAGACTTGGCCTATGTGGGTGCTTTCGTCCTTAGCCATTTTTCATGTGAGCACCATTTCTTGCCTTTGACTCTTGCCTGCCAGACAGTCGCTCTGCGAGCTGCAGCTTATGGCAAGGGTGGGCGTAGATGCCGGCACACTACTTGCCGACTGCAGGTAGAGCCAACATAGTACAAGGCGGCAAGCCCCCGGGCCGACTGGTCGGACCCGGTGCCGGGCAGAGGAATGAAATAACATACTCACAGGCATGAAACTTATCTTACATATAAGAAAGGTAGCCTCCGAGTTCTCCTCGAGGGACCCAGTGCCTTTGCCCTTAGTACAAAAGGTAGCGTGGTACATACTGTATTTAACTGTAAAATCTTCGCAGAAGATTTGCGTTCCATGGGCGCTCTGCTTCCTTGCCGGAATCGTCCCTTTTGCACGCCCTGGGCTTCTGCGCGTCGATGAGGTAATAGGAGTCGTTGCCCAAGGCTCTGCTGATGACGAAGGGGCCTTCCCAAGGGGCCGAGAGCTTGTGCTGGCCGGCTGTTCGCTGGATCAGCCGGAGCACAAGGTCTCCCTCTTGGAAGGATCGTGGCTTGACCTTCCGACTGTAGTAGCGGCGCAGGCTCTGCTGGTAGATGGCGGACCGGCTGAGTGCTAACAGCCGGCCTTCTTCCAGCAGATCGATGCCGTCTTCTCGTGCTTCCTTCACCTCCGCCTCCGTGTACATGGTGACGCGAAGCGAGTCGAACTTGATGTCAGTTGGGATGACGGCCTCGGCCCCGTATACGAGGAAGAAGGGAGTGAAACCGGTTGATCTGTTCGGAGTGGTGCGGAGACTCCAGAGGACGGCTGGCAGCTCATCGATCCAGCAGCCGACCGAGCACTCCAGTGGCTCGACCAGTCGGGGTTTGATGCCGGATAAGATGAGGCCGTTTGCTCGTTCTACCTGGCCGTTTGACTGCGGATGCGCAACGGACGCTAAGTCCAGTCGGATGCCCTGCGTCGAGCAGAAACGGGCCAAGGCACCTTTGGCAAAGTTAGTGCCATTGTCGGTGATGATGCTGTGTGGTACACCATACCGGACGGTGAGATCCACGCTGAAGGTCACAGCAGTCAGACCATTTAGTTTCTTGATTGGTTTTGCTTCAATCCACTTGGTGAATTTGTCCACGGCGACCAGCAGATGGGTCATGCCACCGCATGCTGTCTTGAATGGGCCCACCATGTCCAGCCCCCAGACGGCAAATGGCCAGGTAAGGGGGATGGTCTTGAGTGCAGAAGCCGGCAGATGTTGCTTGGAGCTGAATTTTTGGCACCCCTTGCATTTCTTGACCAGATCCTTGGCGTCCTCCAAAGCAGTCGGCCAGAAGAAACCATGGCGGAAAGCTTTGGCGACAAGGGATCTGGAGGCCGCGTGGTGGCCGCACTCGCCTTGGTGTATGTCTCTGAGGATTGCCTTGCCTTTCTCTGGTTCGACGCAGCGTTGGAAAACGTCGGTCACGCTGCGCCTGACAAGCTCTTTGTTTACTATCGTGTAAGCTCCTGCCCGGTGTTGCACCTGCCGGGCCGAGATCTCATCAACTGGCAGCTCTCCGCCTACCAGAAAGTTGAGGATGGGCTGCGCCCATGATGGTGCTTTGACTTCATCCACTGTCATTACTGTTACTGAAACTAGGGCGGTTGGGTCTGGAGGTGGTGGGGCGGAGTCGGCCGCGTCTTGCTGCGTTGTTGAAGTCCCCGGGATGGCCGCTGCAGCCCCCGGGCCGGGTTGTAGAGTCCCTGGCCCGGGTGCGACTGCCGCAGTCCCCGAGCCACTTGCCGAAGTCCCCGGGCCGGGTTGCGAAATCCCCGGGCCGGGATGCGACTGCTGCAGTCCCTGTGCCGCTTGCCAAAGTCCCCGGGCCAGCTGCTGCAGACCCCAGGCCGGGTTGCGTAGCCCCCGGGCCGGGTGCGACTGCTGCAGTCCCCGTGCCGCTTGCTGAAGTCCCCGGGCCGGCTGCTGCAGCCCCCGGGCCTGGACCGACTGCTTCGGGAGCAGCCGGCACGAAGATGGATTCTGATTCTGGGGAAGGCTTGATAGACGGCTTGCGGAGGCACTGAAGGGACACGCCAGCTGGTATGGCTTGCCTGGTGGAGCCGATCCGTGCCAGGGCGTCTGCTTGCTCGTTGTCGGCCCGTGGCACGTGATGGAACTCGCACCCATCAAAATATCCGCTGATCTGCTGGATGAGGAAGCGGTAGCTCGCCATATTTGCATCCTTGGCGTCCCAGTCGCCGGACGACTGTTGGACCACCAAGTCCGAATCGCCGTAGCACAGAATCCGGCGGATGCCAATCTCCTTGGCCAGCCGGAGTCCGTGTACTAGCGCCTCGTACTCGGCCACGTTGTTGGAGGCGGCAAAGTGGATTTGCAGCGTGTATCTGAGCTTGTCGCCTTTGGGAGAGGTGAGGACGACACCGGCTCCCAAACCGGTGCGTATCTTCGAGCCATCAAAGTGCATCCGCCAATGAGTGGAGTCTGGAGCTGGCGGCAGGTACTGGGTCTCAGCCCAGTCGACGAGGAAGTCGGCCACTGCTTGGGACTTGATGGTGGCGCGAGGCTGGTAGAAGATGGTGTAGGGGGCCAGCTCGATGGCCCACTTGGCCACTCAGCCCGATGCGTCTCTGCTGCCTATGATCTCCGCAAGCGGGGCGGTGTAGATGACTGCGATGGGATGCTCTTGAAAGTATGGCTTGAGCTTCTTGGCGGCAAAATGCACGCCATAGCACAACTTTTGGTAGTGGGGGTAGTTCTGCTTGGAAGCTAACAGCACCTCACTCAAGTAGTAGACGGGCCTCTGGACCGGCAGCGCCTTGCCGTCCTCTTGGCGCTCTACTACCATAACTGTACTGACCACCCGGCTGGTGGCGGCGATGTAGAGAAGCATGGGCTCCTTGGCAGCCGGAGCGGCCAGGACGGGCGGCGTGGTCAACATCTTCTTGAGCTGGAGGAACGCCTCGTCCGCCTTGTCGTTCCACTCGAAATGAGTGGTCTTCTTCATCAGCTGGTACAGGGGAAGTGCCTTCTCACCCAGCCGACTAATGAAGCAGCTGATGGATGCCAAGCAGCCGGTGAACTTTTGAACGTCTTGCAGTCGGGTGGGCCTCTCCATCCTCTCGATGGCCTTGATCTTGACAGGGTTGCACTCTATGCCGCGCTCTGAGACAAGGAAACCGAGGAGCTGGCCGGCTGGCACTCCAAAGACACACTTCTCTGGGTTGAGCTTGATTTGAAAACGACACAGATTATCAAAAGTTTCCTTGAGATCTTCCAGGAGGGTACCGCGCTTCTTCGTCTTCACCACAATATCGTCTACATAGACGTGGGCATTTCTGCCGAGTTGCTTGAGGAGGCACTTCTGCATGCAACGCTGGAACGTGGCACCGGCATTTCTCAAGACGAATGTCATGGTCAGGTAGCAGAAGGCTCCGAATGGTGTGATGAAGGCGGTCTTCAGGCGGTCGGCCAGGCTTAACTTAATCTGGTGGTACCCCGAATAGGCATCCAAAAAACTCAACAGCTCGCATCCGGCTGTGGAGTCTATCACTTGGTCAATCCGAGGCAAGGCGAACGGATCCTTCGGGCAAGCTTTGTTGATGCTGGTGTAGTCAATACACATGCGCCATTTGTTGTTCTTCTTTAGTACAAGGACTGGGTTGGCTAGCCACTCTGGGAAGAATACTTCCATAATGAAGCCGGTTGCTAGAAGCCGGGCTATCTCTTCACCAACAATTCCTCTCTTCTCCTCCGACAGGCGGCGGAGGGGTTGCCTGACTGGTTTTGCATGTGCTCTGACATGTAGCTTGTGCTCGGCGAAATCCGTCGGAACACCCGACATGTCCTTTGGAGACCACGCAAAGATGTCCTATTTGCTGTCAAGGTGAGCTCGTATGACAGTGAACTTCTCTGGGTGCTCTGGGTCCAAGGGTATCTTCTTGGTTTCTTTGGCCGGCTGGAAAGAGCCCTGAGCTTCTGACTCCTTGGGATCTGGCGATAGGTCCGGCTGCTTGCCGGCCATGGCCACAACCCGGTCAAGGAGCCGCTTCTTGGCAGCAATCACAAGGGACTCGGCCAGCCGACTGCTGGCTGCAGCACACTCGGCAGACTTCTGGTAGTCGCCGGCTATGGTGATAATGCCCTTGGTGCCCGGCATCTTCATCTTGAGGTAGGCGTAGTGGGGGACCGCCATGAACTTGGCCAGAGCAGGTCGTCCAAGCAACGCGTGGTAGGGGCTCTCAAGGTCAACAACCTTGAACCAGATTGCCTCTCGGCGGAAGTGACTCTCGTCTCCAAAGAGGACATCTATCTTGATCTTGCCGATTGGTGAGCAGGATAGGCCAGGCACAATGCCATGGAAGACAGTCCGGCTGGGCTGGAGCTATTTCTCTTTGATGCATAACTTCTCCATGGTGTCGCGGTAGAGGATGTTGATGCTGCTACCGCCGTCTATCAGAATTTGGGAGAAACGAGCAGCTTGCCTCTCTGTTGCGAAGGTGGCATCCAACACCAGGGCATAGGAACCCGGAGAAGGTATCACCTCCGGGTGGTCAGCTCGGCTCCAACTGATCGGCTTCTCCGACCAGTGCATGAACTCTGGGGCTTCAGAGGCGACATTATTCACTTCTCGGCGCTGTTGACGCCGGCTGTGCCTGTCGTCAGTCACGCTGGTGAAGACGACGTAAGCTCCATGCTCTTCAGGAAACTCGTCTTGAATTGCGCCGACTGGTCGGACCGCCGGCTGCTGGGGAGGCGGAGGCAGTCCTTCGCCTCTGGCGATGCGGGTGAGCCAGTGCACTTCTGGGTGGTGTGGTTGGATGGCTTCGCGCCGCTGTGGAACTTGCAGGGAGCGTCGAGGGTTTGCTCAAACGAGAAGGCGGGCAACCAGGCAGGCTTGCCACCCTTCTGGCATTTGGGGCCGGGCTGCTCTTCTGGCTGCTGGTCTTCGACTGTCGCCACTTGCCGGCTGGTGGTTGCCGGCTGCGGGGCCTTGCGGTTATTGTCGTTTGACTATTAGCGACGACTGGAATCACCAGCCGGTGTCTGAGGATCCGGAGGGAGCATCTTTCCTGATGCATCCACTCGGAGTTCTGACTTCATGGAGGAGTCGGCAGTGGCGTACCTGTCCGCTATGATCAACAGCTCGTCGAGCGTGGCCGACTCGTCGTAGAGGAGCCGGTGCTTGAGTAGGGTGCCCTCTCGGCACCCGGCAGTGAAGTTTTCAATGGCTTGCACATCATGAACCCCTTCGCAGGAGTTGCGCAGCTCGGCCCACCGCGTTAAGTATTCGCGGGTGGACTTGATCGGGCCTCGGATGCACAGGGAGAGCTGGCGAGGCTTGGGCGGCCGCTTGTAGGTGCTGGTGAAGTTGCGGATGAAAACTTCGGTGAAGTCTAGCCAGCTGTTGACGCTGTAGGGCTTGAGGCTGTTCAGCCATGTCCAGGCCGTGCCCTGGAGCATGAGCGGAACATACTTCACGGCGACACGCTTGTTGCCATTCGCTATGTTGACGGCAATGGAGTAGTCGACCAGCCAATCTTCCAGCTTCACAGAGCCGTTGTACTTAGGAGTGTCCCGAGGGAGCGAGAACCCCTTCGGGAAGGGCTCATCGCGAATGCGGGGGCCGAAACAAGGCGGGCCGATTGCATCTTCTTCTTCCAACGCCAAGGACCGAGCCAAGCAGTCAATCCGATTGCATCTTCTTCTTTCAACGCTGGGCTCGTCAGCAGCCGGTGTGCCGCAAATGGCGTGGTCGATCTCGCGGTGGTAAGCCTCGGTGAGGCGTCTCATGGCCGCCAACTTGTTGGCGCTGTCGAGAAGTGCGATACGGCATGCCTCCAGCGTTTCACCGCTCGCACCGGGCGCTACGGGAGCGGACAGGTCCCGCATTGCCGCCTGCAATGGGTCCCGGCCGGCATGGTCGAAGGTTCCGTCGTGGCTGATGACCAGCACCTCAGTGACGGTGCTGGTGCCGCCGCTGCTGTCTGCAGCGTGAAGTGGGTCGTCGAAGATCACCACGTCATCGGGGAAGGCATCAAGAAGCGCGGTGTCGGTGTCGACGACCATGTCGACGAGCAGGTCGGTGGAGCCAATGGACTCCGTGTCGGAGACCGGCTCGTCGGCGATGTGAAGCTTGCCGAGGAGATCGACGAGGCAGCTCTCGGAGCTAGCTGCGCCCACGTCGAGTGCAGGCTCATCGAAGAGGCGGATCCCGCAGATGTGATCAGCGAGGTTGCTTGCGGCGCAAACAACTTCCACGCCGTGCAGCGTGTCGGCGCAAACACCATCGGGCGTGCCGGGCTAGCTGTGATTGCCAGGGAGGAAGAGGGTTCCCATCCAGAACGTGTTTCTGGACGACGGTGCACCTAGCCCCACGCTGGGCGCCAAATGTCGGGGATATCGTGCGACATATGCCAGGGGATGGCTTATCGTGGATGGGGACAAAAGTACGTCGCCGGGCTCTAGAAGCGGGAGTGAGCGAGACTGCGTACGCTTGCGAATCTTACCCAGGTTCGGGGCTCTCCTAGGAGATAACACCCCTAGTCCTGCTCTGCGGGGTCTCCGCATGATCACTATTTCAACAGGTGGCTACAAGCTTGCTCCTTGAGCTACCTGGCTGGAGGAGGAAGAAGGGCAAGGCTAGCTCTACTCCACTCTCTCTGCGTGTGTGTGTGGTGCTGTGAGTGCTCGACGAGGCCTCTGCCAAGGAGCCAACCCCATGCATGGGGTGACCTAGGGGGTTTATATAAGCCTACCCCCCAGGGGTACAACGGTAATCAGGCCAGATGCGGGGCCCGGCAGTCAGCGTCATTGGTCGCCGGCTTCTACGCCGACCGCCGGGGCCCGCCACCTGGAGGGTCCGCCGACTGCCGCGATCCTAGCCGACAGGTGGGTCCCGCCGTCCACGGGCTGCGTTGACGGCTTTATGCTGTAGCATTGCCCTTGATGACGAAGGCCTCGTGAGGGGGAGCGTGGATACAGTCCCGCCGCCTGGCGGGAACACAGTGTAGCCATACCCCGTCGTATCGGGTTAATGGCGCACGGACTTCGAGGGAGGAGGAGGGCCGCCTGCTGGGAGCCGGCCTCCCACTGAGTCGACTGGTCTGGGCTTGCCGCCTTCTGGCTTGTCACGGACAAGTAGGGCCCGCCGCCTGCGGGCCGTACTGACCGCCCATCACGGGAGCATGGCTCCCTCTGCCATGGGTGACGTCATGAGTGGCATGGCAACAATCCTGCGTTGGGCGCAGGATGCCTGCTCGGTACGCAGTACTATGGCCACGCCCTACCCTGGATTCGGGGGTGGCAGGCCTGTACTGTAGCCATGCCCTGTCTCATCATGTTTATGTTGGCGCTGACTTTGAGGGCGCGAGGGGCCGCCTGCTAGGACTCGGCATCCCAGGAGGCCGCCTGCCAGGAGTCGGCCCACTTCATGGCCATCTTGTGGACTCCGCCGCCTCTCGGCTACCGGCTGCTTGGACCCGCCGGCCTCAAGAAGGCGGCCCTTGTCCTTGATGTTTGAGGGGCGCAGCCTGCCCCGATGTCTTGAAATACCAAAGGGAGCTGATGGGGCTACCCGTGGTCATTTACTCCGACAATCCCAGAACTCCAAGATCTTGAACGCGAAGAAACCGCAATCAGTGCTGTAAGGAAAAAACAAAATGTGTTAAAAGCAAATAAGATACAAAAAGGTAAAAGAACTTTTAAAATGCTACACAACTAAGTTACCAGGGATTTAGATGGGAAAAAATGATGGAGTACTAGGCAGAAAAAGTAACCCATTTTCCTGTTAGAACACATCAATGTACACAAGATCCTAGTCCTGGATCTGTTACTCGAGTCCTTGTACGCAATCAACCAGGTTTTTTTAATACCATTCATAAGGTTCGTCACATGTGTGATGAGCGAAGGGCTATCTTCTGGACGAAGATAATCAAGAACTTCAAATCATTTTGCCTTGAGATTAAGGCACAAGACATACCAATGCACGTCCTTTGGTCTAGGTCCCAGCTTTTGCACTTTTGGAAACAAAAGCTGTAAAACAAATGGGAACATATGAACACAAGAAGTTACCAATGCATTTACAGTTAAAAAAAGCAAGTTGTCAGATCACTGACAGCAGAGGTTACCAGTAGGCATACATGGAAGTTACCAAGGAAAGTAACAGAACTAGGTATCGACTAAAATTCTTTAGTGGTACGGTGTGTGACAAAACCAAATCAACAACTTAAAAAAATATTGCTTGTTATACCAATTAAAAAACAGCTTGTAGGATTTAAAAGCAGAAAAGTATGTAGTTTACATCAAAAAATGTACCTGATTTTGGCGACTAAGTATGTAGTTTACATCATGATGGAAATCTTTGATTAGGCACTTGCTCTTGAAATCACCTACGAGAAGATATACTGACAACAACCAGGGAAAAATAATCTTCCCTGGGGGTACAAAATCAGCAAGAGTTCGGATGTGGAGCTCTGCAATATTGTTCGAAACATGACCACCTTCTTTCACACTATTAGCAAGATCCTCCAATGTGACCCATCGCCCATCGATGTCAATAACCATAATACTGGAAAGCAAAAAAAGAAAATAGTATATAAGCCAAAGTTTTACGAGTGAGGGGACAAAGACTAGAGAAAAGGAAAATGGTAAATGTCATTACTGTTTTATCCCGGAGTCAACTGAATCAGTGGTGTGCTTGATAACTTCTACGTAAATAGTCTCTTCGAGTGCAGATGCTGTGAGGCCACAATATGGAGGTAGTAGGAACTGCGATGGGTGGCTTACCCTAACTTTCTGAATGTATGATTTAGGAGTCACACTGGCTGAATGAATCGATTGGGAGGTTGAATAACTGGTGTAACAAATTCAGGGCTGATGGGGTGGTCTAGAAGAAAAGTGAAGGGAGTTATCAATGTTGGGATTGGTAAAGAAATATTATGGGGAAACAAAAAGAAAAGAACTTATCAGAGTTAAGAACAGTAAGTTATCAACATGAACATAATGATGTTATCAAGGTTGGCAGTTGAAAAAAGGTTGTTACAAAAAATCTTCCTATCAGTACCTTTTACAGAAGCATAATTTGCTTTTGCTCTAACACTGGAACGTTCGACTTTTTCAAGCCACACAATTACATCGTCGTCTTCAACATCCGCATCATAAACTCGAACTCGACGCTCTTCAAAAATTTGGGACCAGGTCAGTTTGTGAACCGAAATAAAATGTCAAATATGTGGAAAAACAGCTAAAGAAAAAGTGATAGTTAGTTCAGCTTGATGATATAATTACTATAGAGAGAAAAAAGGAAGAAAATGAGGGGGGTCAGGATAGTTAATGGGTCAGCATGAATGTATTAGAATGGTGTGTGTGTGCGGGGGAGGGGGCGTGTATTTTCAGCAACAAAAAAAGAAAAAGGGTTGAAGTTATCAGCATGGTAATAACAGAAGTTATCAGGGGATCATATGGTTAATTATTTCAGTAGTTATAGCATAAAAATCACTTGGATGATATAGTTACCACATTCACAAACAACAAATATAGTTACCAGGGTGTGATAAAAAATGTTACCATGTGGGTAACTAGTTAGCACACAAAATGAAACCAGTTAGTTTGAACACTTCTGTTATAAAAAGCTCTGGACTGTATATAAATACCTGCATAACATTCGCAAAAGTTATCATGGTAAAAGTTACCGTACGATTAAATGGTCAGCAAAAAAAGTAAAGTATCTTTCATGTAGTTGCAGTTAGCGGCAAAAAAAGTAGAGCGCTATAATTATCAGTCAGATGTTAGTAATGTTACCAGGAATAATGAATAATAAATACCAGATATAATACGTCCACAGACAACATACAAAGGGAAGAATGAATGTGAAACGAAAACACATAGTTCATTTCATAGCACACACGCAAAAGCAAAAGTCATTACATGTGGGGGGGGGGGTCCATACATAGGATAAAAGATCATAAATAGAAAGATAAGGAGAAAACTAAAAGGGTAAAAAAGGTCTTCAAAAGTAGACATCCATCCCATCACTCTTTTGTTATAAAGCGAAAACACATAAATGCCTTCACTTACCAATGTCAGCAGGCTCAGAGCATGAAACCAGCTTAGCGTCAACAGGATTATCTACTGCATTCTTTAAATCATGAGGTGCTGCCGTCATCTGATCAATTGGGGCTGCTGCTGCTGGTTCTTGGGGAGCATTGTTATCCGCTGGGTCCACTACTGGTGCTTGAGTTGTCGAAAGAACCACTGGGGCCGGTGCAGGTACTGCAGCTGGGACTACGGCCGTCGTAGTAATATCTGGTCCTGCCGGTGTAAGGCCAAAATCTAGGCCAAGAGAGGAAGATGGTGGGGTGAAATTCCAGAAGGCCCTCTCAGCAACAACATCTTCTACATTTGCATTACTACTGAATTCTTGGGCGGCGACTTGGTCATGCCCAGCTTGAGCTTCCACACTTACTGCAGCTTCAGTTTCAACTAGTTCTGCCATAGTGTATTGGGCAGATTCAACTTGAGCTTGAACAACACATGGTGTTTTGGCAGGAGCTTGGGCATCTTTAGCTACGGCAACACTACCTGTAGGAGCATTTCCTTGAGCCTGATTAGTAGAAGTTTCATCTTGAGTGCCAATAACAACATTGGCAACCTCTTCTACCACTTGAGTAATAGTGGCCATTGCCGCGAGCTGTTCCACAACTCCAAAACCAGCATCTGGTGAATTCCTCACAGGGGCATCATCTTGCGCAACGGTTATTGGAGAAGTCACCACGGGCAAGTCTTTAAAACCTTCTTTCGGATCCTTGGAAGCGAAATGAGGAGAAGACCTAGTTGCAACTGCAACTATAGATGACTTCTTAACCTTTCTCACAACAATCATGGTTATCTTGCTGCACGCATAGGAAAAAAAAGGTTGTAAAAAAGGAGTTATACTTATCGTGAAAATGTACAAAATAATCAGATCAGATATATAGTACCATATTAATTATCCCATACAAAAAAGAAACATTACCAGCTTAGAGTAATGTTAGTTACCAGCTTATATCAACATTAGTTACCAGATTATATTTGCATTAGCTACCAGCTTGTATTCACCTTATTTATCAGCATATGACCAACTTGCTTATCCACATAATGCAAAAATCGATATCGTCACGAATCATTAATGAAGATGGTAACATGAAGATAACAAACTGGAGTATCATGGTAAACAATATGGTAAACAAAGTTACCAACAAATTTATCATGCTAAAATAATAGTAATCTTACAGGAGCTTTGACTATAAAAACTACCAGCCCTTTCCATACCATTTGTGATACCACACATAAAAGAGTTAAATTACCGGTATATATTCACCTAATATACGAAAAAAATAAACAAATAGAGAAAATCATTTAGATTTCCCATAGTGAGAAAAATAACATTCATAATCACCTGCATGACATGTCAAACGAGTCAACATCTACCGAAGAACGTGTAAGATTACTAGGTACCACCTCAGACATGACGCCCACACTGGTAGACCGCGTTTGCTGAAGGCCGGCAACACTAATAGATGGAGCATCCAAACCCCTGAAAATTTATTTGAACAGGATAGAGTGCGAATGAGAAAAATGTTACGAGAGACAAGAACATATGCTTACCAGCATATAATTACAAAAATTATCATCCAAACAAAGTTAAACTACATCTTGTTCAAATAAAAAACTAAAGTTATTGTCAGGAAAATAACTACTAAACTTATCAGCCTTACCAGGATCTAATTACTAAACATTTTAGACAAGAACACAGGCTTATTGAGGAATAAAAAGTTACCAGACACAAAAAAACTGTAGTAACCAGACACAGTTACTTCTAATTATCAGAAGGTAGGTACTAGAAAAAGTTCTAACACAAAAGAGTAACAACATCTAAATATGTACAAAAAGTTATCATGCGGAAACAGCTAACAAAAAGTGCAATATAAAAAAGGAAATACAAATAACTCGACTGGCAGAGGATAAGAAACTCACTTCCGAGGATGTTGCTTCTTCCGCGTGGGATCGGCAATTAATGAGTTAATGCCCTTATTAGGGCCTACAATGCCAAGCTCATTGATGACCATTGCCTTGATACCACGATGTGTATCATCCAACGACGGCTGGTCAAAGACAGTTGTACCAGTGGCCATGGGTGGAGAAGGTAGGCGTAATTTCTTGTGACGCCTGGAATATTTCTTATCCAAGTTACGAACAAGAGAAGAACCACACCTCTTCACGGAAGAATCAACAGCAGCCTCATTTTGAGTATCCGTCATATCTGGCTGGTTATGCAATCCATCACTAGGTACATTCCTGGAACATGCAGTAAGCATAATCTGAGACTCGACAGGCTGGTCGGTTCCTGCAGGAGTGGTGGTTCCATCAATTCCAGCTAACCTTACCGACACTTTGGAAGTTGCAAAAATGGTTGCACCCACATCTGCATTCGCTGCCCCACTACCTGAAACCTCATGGGCGTTCGGTCCACCACTACCCCCACTATCTGAAGCCTCATGGGCGTTCGGTCCACCGCTACTGAAAGCACCAAAACCACCTGAAGAACCATGGTAATGAACGTGAAAATCTAGATCTTCGTCGGAGTGACCATCACCGCCACCATCATCATGCTCATGATCAGAATCTGAACCTTCAGCAGTTTGCTTGCTGGTATCTTTTACTTCACGTGAGCGGGATGCAGGACGGGTGCTTGCAGTCTTCCCGGCATCAGAAGATAAACCCTTGAATTGGCTCTCTAACACACAGGACATCCCTAAGCTGTCTTCATCGTCCAAGGACATGAACTCATTAACAAGACCACCCAGGAGGCCAACCATGCCAGACAAAAAGCAACCCACGATAGAAGAAGCTTTAGCAAGTTTCTGATAGGAAAAACATGGATGAAAAAACAAGTAATCAGGTTGTGAGAGACATAAATTACCATGCAAAAACTACTAAAAATACCACACATAGATAAGCTGAAAAGAAATTATGCCAGTGAGAATCCAAACTATAAAAAAGGTTACCATTCCAAAAAAAGTAAAAGTTACCAGGTCTTTATAACAATGTTTACCAGGAAAGAGAAAAGAAAATATCCAAACACACAAAAAAGATAAATACCTGTTCAGTACAGTTTTGCGGTGCATGAACACGCATGAATCTATCGAGACCTTGTAAGCCACCAAACAAAGCAATAGTCTTGGCCATATTGGGGCTTGAGCTGAAAAATATGATAAAAAACAAATAAAAATCATGAGAAAACAGATGGCGATCCATAAAAAGTAAGAAAAATGACAATACCAAATTATCGATAATTTCCCATAAGAAAGCTTGTCCCTCTGGACATCCATCCGAAGAACTTTCGATGCCAGCACATTCGTCCACACCTTAATTGCAAAAGGACCATTTGGCAAGATGATACCAAGGCCAGTTAAGTCAATAGCATCTATATATGGAAGCTAGAAAACAAAAAAGGTCGTTACTAGCTAGCTGGTTGGTGGAATAGGATATACAACCCAAAAATCATGGGAAAAAATAAATGAATTGCAGTAACAAAGAGAATAGGGGAACTAACATTGTAGAATAGGGGGCAGCCCGTCGTAGGCTTTCCTTTTGAAAGGGCTTTGTGAAGCTGATCCGCAATAAATGTGCACCAGTTGAGGTTTTTTACATTGCCAATATTTTGCTGTGAAAAAATAGAAACACATGAAACAAAAAAAGAGGCATGAATGCATAAAAGTTAGCAGGGACATAAGTAAACACTTACCACACTATTAAGCATTGAATTACCAAGTACATAAGTACAAAAATTACCATATTATTAAGAAGTAAGTCATAATTACCATATTACAGGGTAGAAAAAGTTATCAGGCGCATTACTACATAATTACCACACTTCAGATCATAAAAATTTATCAGGTGCAAAATTACCACACTCCAAAGCAAGAAAGTTATCAAGTGCATAAGTACATAATCACCAGACTAAAAAGCAAAAAAGCTACCAGGTAAAAAAAAGAAGAAAAGAAATAAAAATGATAAATGCGAAATAGAATGACAGCCGGATGTGCTTACCAACACAGGATACCATCTGGTGCTGATCTTGTTGGAAGTTGTCGGCGCCATCAGAGTGCTGGCAGCAAGCACATGCCACAAGTGCTTGAAATTGTCATCATGCCTGTTAGTGCTCAAGATAAGATTTAATACATCCACAGTTTTAGGAGCATGTCCAAGATCACCAAAAATCTCTCCCGTAAGCTCAAGTTGTGCATCTGTAGGTACCTTGAAATCCACCGCAATATCACCTCGGGGCACCCCCATTATCCAATGCATAGACTCTTCATTGACTGGTAACCTTTCGTGACTAGGTACAACAACCTCACGGGAATCAGGGTCATATAGACCAGCAAGCCATTGAGAAAGTCGATTGAAGAGATTATCACACTTGATATTCCTCAGACTAGTGAAATCCATGTCATCAATCGCGGACATTCTCTCATCTGACATGTCCTTACAAGCAGTCACAAGAGCACTAGGAGAAGCCCTGTTCTGATCTATGGGAGGCTTATGCTTCTTTAAGCGGTTTACCTCCTCAATGTCACCATCTAACTTGCGCTTCTTTGGCATTGTGACCTGACACACAAAAATAACAAAGAGAAAAAAGTGATCATAAAGGATGCATAGTTGCTGAATTAATAGTCACACACATATTGCTTATGATACATTGGTAACTTGTGAACATACAACAAGATAACTCATGCACACTAGAGAAGAGAGACTCATGCACACTAGAGAAGGGAGAACATACAACAAGATAGCTCGCCATATTTGCATCCTTGGCGTCCCAGTCGCCGGACGACTGTTGGACCACCAAGTCCGAATCGCCGTAGCACAGAATCCGGCGGATGCCAATCTCCTTGGCCAGCCGGAGTCCGTGTACTAGCGCCTCGTACTCGGCCACGTTGTTGGAGGCGGCAAAGTGGATTTGCAGCGTGTATCTGAGCTTGTCGCCTTTGGGAGAGGTGAGGACGACACCGGCTCCCAAACCGGTGCGTATCTTCGAGCCATCAAAGTGCATCCGCCAATGAGTGGAGTCTGGAGCTGGCGGCAGGTACTGGGTCTCAGCCCAGTCGACGAGGAAGTCGGCCAGTGCTTGGGACTTGATGGTGGCGCGAGGCTGGTAGAAGATGGTGTAGGGGGCCAGCTCGATGGCCCACTTGGCCACTCGGCCCGATGCGTCTCTGCTGCCTATGATCTCCGCAAGCGGGGCGGTGCAGATGACTGTGATGGGATGCTCTTGAAAGTATGGCTTGAGCTTCTTGGCGGCAAAATGCACGCCATAGCACAACTTTTGGTAGTGGGGGTAGTTCTGCTTGGAAGCTAACAGCACCTCACTCAAGTAGTAGACGGGCCTCTGGACCGGCAGCGCCTTGCCGTCCTCTTGGCGCTCTACTACCATAACTGTACTGACCACCCGGCTGGTGGCGGCGATGTAGAGAAGCATGGGCTCCTTGGCAGCCGGAGCGGCCAGGACGGGCGGCGTGGTCAACATCTTCTTGAGCTGGAGGAACGCCTCGTCCGCCTTGTCGTTCCACTCGAAATGAGTGGTCTTCTTCATCAGCTGGTACAGGGGAAGTGCCTTCTCGCCCAGCCGACTAATGAAGCGGCTGATGGATGCCAAGCAGCCGGTGAACTTTTGAACGTCTCGCAGTCGGGTGGGCCTCTCCATCCTCTCGATGGCCTTGATCTTGACAGGGTTGCACTCTATGCCGCGCTCTGAGACAAGGAAACCGAGGAGCTGGCCGGCTGGCACTCCAAAGACACACTTCTCTGGGTTGAGCTTGATTTGAAAACGACACAGATTATCAAAAGTTTCCTTGAGATCTTCCAGGAGGGTACCGCGCTTCTTCGTCTTCACCACAATATCGTCTACATAGACGTGGGCATTTCTGCCGAGTTGCTTGAGGAGGCACTTCTGCATGCAACGCTGGAACGTGGCACCGGCATTTCTCAAGCCGAATGTCATGGTCAGGTAGCAGAAGGCTCCGAATGGTGTGATGAAGGCGGTCTTCAGGCGGTCGGCCAGGCTTAACTTAATCTGGTGGTACCCCGAATAGGCATCCAAAAAACTCAACAGCTCGCATCCGGCTGTGGAGTCTATCACTTGGTCAATCCGAGGCAAGGCGAACGGATCCTTCGGGCAAGCTTTGTTGAGGCTGGTGTAGTCAATACACATGCGCCATTTGTTGTTCTTCTTTAGTACAAGGACTGGGTTGGCTAGCCACTCTGGGAAGAATACTTCCATAATGAAGCCGGTTGCTAGAAGCCGGGCTATCTCTTCACCAACAATTCCTCTCTTCTCCTCCGACAGGCGGCGGAGGGGTTGCCTGACTAGTTTTGCATGTGCTCTGACATGTAGCTTGTGCTCGGCGAAATCCGTCGGAACACCCGACATGTCCTTTGCAGACCACGCAAAGATGTCCTATTTGCTGTCAAGGTGAGCTCCTATGACAGTGAACTTCTCTGGGTGCTCTGGGTCCAAGGGTATCTTCTTGGTTTCTTTGCCCGGCTGGAAAGAGCCCTGAGCTTCTGACTCCTTGGGATCTGGCGATAGGTCCGGCTGCTTGCCGGCCATGGCCACAACCCGGTCAAGGAGCCGCTTCTTGGCAGCAATCACAAGGGACTCGGCCAGCCGACTGCTGGCTGCAGCACACTCGGCAGACTTCTGGTAGTCGCCGGCTATGGTGATAATGCCCTTGGTGCCCGGCATCTTCATCTTGAGGTAGGCGTAGTGGGGGACCGCCATGAACTTGGCCAGAGCAGGTCGTCCAAGCAACGCGTGGTAGGGGCTCTCAAGGTCAACCACCTTGAACCAGATTGCCTCTCGGCGAAAGTGACTCTCGTCTCCAAAGAGGACATCTATCTTGATCTTGCCGATTGGTGAGCAGGATAGGCCAGGCACAATGCCATGGAAGACAGTCCGGCTGGGCTGGAGCTATATCTCTTTGATGCATAACTTCTCCATGGTGTCGCGGTAGAGGATGTTGATGCTGCTACCGCCGTCTATCGGAATTCGGGAGAAACGAGCAGCTTGCCTCTCTGTTGCGAAGGTGGCATCCAACACCAGGGCATAGGAACCCGGAGAAGGCATCACCTCCGGGTGGTCAGCTCGGCTCCAACTGATCGGCTTCTCCGACCAGTGCATGAACTCTGGGGCTTCAGAGGCGACATTATTCACTTCTCGGCGCTGTTGACGCCGGCTGTGCCTGTCGTCAGTCACGCTGGTGAAGACGACGTAAGCTCCATGCTCTTCAGGAAACTCGTCTTGGATTGCGCCGACTGGTCGGACCGCCGGCTGCTGGGGAGGCGGAGGCAGTCCTTCGCCTCTGGCGATGCGGGTGAGCCAGTGGCACTTCTGGGTGGTGTGGTTGGATGGCTTTGCGCCGCTGTGGAACTTGCAGGGAGCGTCGAGGGTTTGCTCAAACGAGAAGGTGGGCAACCAGGCAGGCTTGCCGCCCTTCTGGCGTTTGGGGCCGGGCTGCTCTTCTGGCTCCTGGTCTTTGACTGTCGCCACTTGCCGGCTGGTGGTTGCCGGCTGCGGGGCCTTGCGGTTATTGTCGTTTGACTATTGGCGCCGACTGGAATCACCAGCCGGTGTCTGAGGATCCGGAGGGAGCATCTTTCCTGATGCATCCACTCGGAGTTCTGACTTCATGGAGGAGTCGGCAGTGGCGTACCTATCCGCTATGATCAACAGCTCGTCGAGCGTGGCCGACTCGTCGCAGAGGAGCCGGTGCTTGAGTAGGGTGCCCTCTCGGCACCCGGCAGTGAAGTATTCAATGGCTTGCACATCATGAACCCCTTTGCAGGAGTTGCGCAGCTCGGCCCACCGCGTTAAGTATTCGCGGGTGGACTTGATCGGGCCTCGGATGCACAGGGAGAGCTGGCGAGGCTTGGGCGGCCGCTTGGAGGTGCTGGTGAAGTTGCGGATGAAAACTTCGGTGATGTCTAGCCAGCTGTTGACGCTGTAGGGCTTGAGGCTGTTCAGCCATGTCCAGGCCGTGCCCTGGAGCATGAGCGGAACATACTCCACGGCGACACGCTTGTTGCCATTCGCTATGTTGACGGCAATGGAGTAGTCGACCAGACAATCTTCCAGCTTCACAGAGTCGTTGTACTTAGGAGTGTCCCGAGGGAGCGAGAACCCCTTGGGGAAGGGCTCATCGCGAATGCGGGGGCCGAAACAAGGCGGGCCGATTGCATCTTCTTCTTCCAACGCCAGGGACCGAGCCAAGCGGTCAATCCGGTTACGGGCGTCGTTCTCTCCGACTCCTTCGCGGGGGCCCAGCCGCCGCCCGAGAGTCGGATGCTCAACAGGCGGCGGAGGGGCGCGCCTCTCCCTGCGCGGGGGAGGGGGCTGACAATCGTCCCGCCGCTCCACTGCTCGTGGGCGGCCGTCTTGGTCGCGCTCAATGGAGATGCGGGTGTGGCTGTGGCTGGCAACCGGCTCTAGGTCTCCTCGGTCGCGGGCGTCGGCTGTCGGCGTCCGGGAGGTCACGCCGTGCTCCCGGCGAGGGGGAAGGTTCCCATCCTGTAGGCCGGGTTCCACCACGCGGCGGCCGGCTTCTTGTTGCGCGGCGGCCGCGTCGATGAGCTGCTGGATGCGCTCCATCATGCAGCGATGCTCGTCGCCCTCCAGGTGGTCCAGCTCGTCTGCCGTTGCCTGGGCGGTGCGCAAGTTCTTCAGGGGCGTGGCGTAGACCGGGCGGTCGGCCCCCAACATGCTGGCGATGGCGGCACCGCGCTGCCGGACCGTGCCCACGCGGCTGGGCTCGTCAGCAGCCGGTGTGCCGCAAACGGCGTGGTCGATCTCGCGGTGGTAAGCCTCGGTGAGGCGTCTCATGGCCGCCAACTTGTTGGCGCTATCGAGAAGTGCGATACGGCATGCCTCCAGCGTTTCACCGCTCGCACCGGGCGCTACGGGAGCGGACAGGTCCCGCATTGCCGCCTGCAATGGGTCCCGGCCGGCATGGTCGAAGGTTCCGTCGTGGCTGATGACCAGCACCTCAGTGACGGTGCTGGTGCCGCCGCTGCTGTCTGCAGCGTGAAGTGGGTCGTCGAAGATCACCACGTCATCGGGGAAGGCATCAAGAAGCGCGGTGTCGGTGTCGACGACCATGTCGACGAGCAGGTCGGTGGAGCCAATGGACTCCGTGTCGGAGACCAGCTCGTCGGCGATGTGAAGCTTGCCGAGGAGATCGACGAGGCAGCTCTCGGAGCTAGCTGCACCCACGTCGAGTGCAGGCTCATCGAAGAGGCGGATCCCGCAGATGAGATCAGCGAGGTTGCTTGCGGCGCAAACAACTTCCACGCCGTGCAGCGTGTCGGCGCAAACACCATCGGGCGTGCCGGGCTAGCTGTGATCGCCAGGGAGGAAGAGGGTTCCCATCCAGAACGTGTTTCTGGACGACGGTGCACCTAGCCCCACGCTGGGCGCCAAATGTCGGGGATATCGTGCGACATATGCCAGGGGATGGCTTATCGTGGATGGGGACAAAAGTACGTCGCCGGGCTCTAGAAGCGGGAGTGAGCGAGACTGCGTACGCTTGCGAATCTTACCCAGGTTCGGGGCTCTCCTAGGAGATAACACCCCTAGTCCTGCTCTGCGGGGTCTCCGCATGATCACTATTTCAACAGGTGGCTACAAGCTTGCTCCTTGAGCTACCTGGCTGGAGGAGGAAGAAGGGCAAGGCTAGCTCTACTCCACTCTCTCTGCGTGTGTGTGTGGTGCTGTGAGTGCTCGACGAGGCCTCTGCCAAGGAGCCAACCCCATGCATGGGGTGACCTAGGGGGTTTATATAAGCCTACCCCCCAGGGGTACAACGGTAATCAGGCCAGATGCGGGGCCCGGCAGTCAGCGTCATTGGTCGCCGGCTTCTACGCCGACCGCCGGGGCCCGCCACCTGGAGGGTCCGCCGACTGCCGCGATCCTAGCCGACAGGTGGGTCCCGCCGTCCACGGGCTGCGTTGACGGCTTTATGCTGTAGCATTGCCCTTGATGACGAAGGCCTCGTGAGGGGGAGCGTGGATACAGTCCCGCCGCCTGGCGGGAACACAGTGTAGCCATACCCCGTCGTATCTGGTTAATGGCGCACGGACTTCGAGGGAGGAGGAGGGCCGCCTGCTGGGAGCCGGCCTCCCACTGAGTCGACTGGTCTGGGCTTGCCGCCTTCTGGCTTGTCACGGACAAGTAGGGCCCGCCGCCTGCGGGCCGTACTGACCGCCCATCACGGGAGCATGGCTCCCTCTGCCATGGGTGACGTCATGAGTGGCATGGCAACAATCCTGCGTTGGGCGCAGGATGCCTGCTCGGTACGCAGTACTATGGCCACGCCCTACCCTGGATTCGGGGGTGGCAGGCCTGTACTGTAGCCATGCCCTGTCTCATCATGTTTATGTTGGCGCTGACTTTGAGGGCGCGAGGGGCCGCCTGCTAGGACTCGGCATCCCAGGAGGCCGCCTGCCAGGAGTCGGCCCACTTCATGGCCATCTTGTGGACTCCGCCGCCTCTCGGCTACCGGCTGCTTGGACCCGCCGGCCTCAAGAAGGCGGCCCTTGTCCTTGATGTTTGAGGGGCGCAGCCTGCCCCGATGTCTTGAAATACCAAAGGGAGCTGATGGGGCTACCCGTGGTCATTTACTCCGACAATCCCAGAACTCCAAGATCTTGAACGCGAAGAAACCGCAATCAGTGCTGTAAGGAAAAAACAAAATGTGTTAAAAGCAAATAAGATACAAAAAGGTAAAAGAACTTTTAAAATGCTACACAACTAAGTTACCAGGGATTTAGATGGGAAAAAATGATGGAGTACTAGGCAGAAAAAGTAACCCATTTTCCTGTTAGAACACATCAATGTACACAAGATCCTAGTCCTGGATCTGTTACTCGAGTCCTTGTACGCAATCAACCAGGTTTTTTTAATACCATTCATAAGGTTCGTCACATGTGTGATGAGCGAAGGGCTATCTTCTGGACGAAGATAATCAAGAACTTCAAATCATTTTGCCTTGAGATTAAGGCACAAGACATACCAATGCACGTCCTTTGGTCTAGGTCCCAGCTTTTGCACTTTTGGAAACAAAAGCTGTAAAACAAATGGGAACATATGAACACAAGAAGTTACCAATGCATTTACAGTTAAAAAAAGCAAGTTGTCAGATCACTGACAGCAGAGGTTACCAGTAGGCATACATGGTAGTTACCAAGGAAAGTAACAGAACTAGGTATCGACTAAAATTCTTTAGTGGTATGGTGTGTGACAAAACCAAATCAACAACTTAAAAAAAATATTGCTTGTTATACCAATTAAAAAACAGCTTGTAGGATTTAAAAGCAGAAAAGTATGTAGTTTACATCAAAAAATGTACCTGATTTTGGCGACTAAGTATGTAGTTTACATCATGATGGAAATCTTTGATTAGGCACTTGCTCTTGAAATCACCTACGAGAAGATATACTGACAACAACCAGGGAAAAATAATCTTCCCTGGGGTACAAAATCAGCAAGAGTTCGGATGTGGAGCTCTGCAATATTGTTCGAAACATGACCACCTTCTTTCACACTATTAGCAAGATCCTCCAATGTGACCCATCGCCCATCGATGTCAATAACCATAATACTGGAAAGCAAAAAAAGAAAATAGTATATAAGCCAAAGTTTTACGAGTGAGGGGACAAAGACTAGAGAAAAGGAAAATGGTAAATGTCATTACTGTTTTATCCCGGAGTCAACTGAATCAGTGGTGTGCTTGATAACTTCTACGTAAATAGTCTCTTCGAGTGCAGATGCTGTGAGGCCACAATATGGAGGTAGTAGGAACTGCGATGGGTGGCTTACCCTAACTTTCTGAATGTATGATTTAGGAGTCACACTGGCTGAATGAATCGATTGGGAGGTTGAATAACTGGTGTAACAAATTCAGGGCTGATGGGGTGGTCTAGAAGAAAAGTGAAGTGAGTTATCAATGTTGGGATTGGTAAAGAAATATTATGGGGAAACAAAAAGAAAAGAACTTATCAGAGTTAAGAACAGTAAGTTATCAACATGAACATAATGATGTTATCAAGGTTGGCAGTTGAAAAAAGGTTGTTACAAAAAATCTTCCTATCAGTACCTTTTACAGAAGCATAATTTGCTTTTGCTCTAACACTGGAACGTTCGACTTTTTCAAGCCACACAATTACATCGTCGTCTTCAACATCCGCATCATAAACTCGAACTCGACGCTCTTCAAAAATTTGGGACCAGGTCAGTTTGTGAACCGAAATAAAATGTCAAATATGTGGAAAAACAGCTAAAGAAAAAGTGATAGTTAGTTCAGCTTGATGATATAATTACTATAGAGAGAAAAAAGGAAGAAAATGAGGGGGGTCAGGATAGTTAATGGGTCAGCATGAATGTATTAGAATGGTGTGTGTGTGCAGGGGAGGGGGCGTGTATTTTCAGCAACAAAAAAAGAAAAAGGGTTGAAGTTATCAGCATGGTAATAACAGAAGTTATCAGGGGATCATATGGTTAATTAGTTCAGTAGTTATAGCATAAAAATCACTTGGATGACATAGTTACCACATTCACAAACAACAAATATAGTTACCAGGGTGTGATAAAAAATGTTACCATGTGGGTAACTAGTTAGCACACAAAATGAAACCAGTTAGTTTGAACACTTCTGTTATAAAAAGCTCTGGACTGTATATAAATACCAGCATAACATTTGCAAAAGTTATCATTGTAAAAGTTACCGTACGATTAAATGGTCAGCAAAAAAAGTAAAGTATCTTTCATGTAGTTGCAGTTAGCGGCAAAAAAAGTAGAGCGCTATAATTATCAGTCAGATGTTAGTAATGTTACCAGGAATAATGAATAATAAATACCAGATATAATACGTCCACAGACAACATACAAAGGGAAGAATGAATGTGAAACGAAAACACATAGTTCATTTCATAGCACACACGCAAAAGCAAAAGTCATTACATGTGGGGGGGGGGGGTCCATACATAGGATAAAAGATCATAAATAGAAAGATAAGGAGAAAACTAAAAGGATAAAAAAAGTCTTCAAAAGTAGACATCCATCCCATCACTCTTTTGATATAAAGCGAAAACACATAAATGCCTTCACTTACCAATGTCAGCAGGCTCAGAGCATGAAACCAGCTTAGCGTCAACAGGATTATCTACTGCATTCTTTAAATCATGAGGTGCTGCCATCATCTGATCAATTGGGGCTGCTGCTGCTGGTTCTTGGGGAGCATTGTTATCCGCTGGGTCCACTACTGGTGCTTGAGTTGTCGAAAGAACCACTGGGGCCGGTGCAGGTACTGCAGCTGGGACTACGGCCGTCGTAGTAATATCTGGTCCTGCCGGTGTAAGGCCAAAATCTAGGCCAAGAGAGGAAGATGGTGGGGTGAAATTCCAGAAGGCCCTCTCAGCAACAACATCTTCTACATTTGCATTACTACTGAATTCTTGGGCGGCGACTTGGTCATGCCCAGCTTGAGCTTCCACACTTACTGCAGCTTCAGTTTCAACTAGTTCTGCCATAGTGTATTGGGCAGATTCAACTTGAGCTTGAACAACACATGGTGTTTTGGCAGGAGCTTGGGCATCTTTAGCTACGGCAACACTACCTATAGGAGCATTTCCTTGAGCCTGATTAGTAGAAGTTTCATCTTGAGTGCCAATAACAACATTGGCAACCTCTTCTACCACTTGAGTAATAGTGGCCATTGCCGCGAGCTGTTCCACAACTCCAAAACCAGCATCTGGTGAATTCCTCACAGGGGCATCATCTTGCGCAACGGTTATTGGAGAAGTCACCACGGGCAAGTCTTTAAAACCTTCTTTCGGATCCTTGGAAGCGAAATGAGGAGAAGACCTAGTTGCAACTGCAACTATAGATGACTTCTTAACCTTTCTCACAACAATCATGGTTATCTTGCTGCACGCATAGGAAAAAAAAGGTTGTAAAAAAGGAGTTATACTTATCGTGAAAATGTACAAAATAATCAGATCAGATATATAGTACCATATTAATTATCCCATACAAAAAAGAAACATTACCAGCTTAGAGTAATGTTAGTTACCAGCTTATATCAACATTAGTTACCAGATTATATTTGCATTAGCTACCAGCTTGTATTCACCTTATTTATCAGCATATGACCAACTTGCTTATCCACATAATGCAAAAATCGATATCGTCACGAATCATTAATGAAGATGGTAACATGAAGATAACAAACTGGAGTATCATGCTAAACAATATGGTAAACAAAGTTACCAACAAATTTATCATGCTAAAATAATAGTAATCTTACAGGAGCTTTGACTATAAAAACTACCAGCCCTTTCCATACCTTTTGTGATACCACACAAAAAAGAGTTAAATTACCGGTATATATTCACCTAATATACGAAAAAAATAAACAAATAGAGAAAATCATTTAGATTTCCCATAGTGAGAAAAATAACATTCATAATCACCTGCATGACATGTCAAACGAGTCAACATCTACCGAAGAACGTGTAAGATTACTAGGTACCACCTCAGACATGACGCCCACACTGGTAGACCGCGTTTGCTGAAGGCCGGCAACACTAATAGATGGAGCATCCAAACCCCTGAAAATTTATTTGAACAGGATAGAGTGCGAATGAGAAAAATGTTACGAGAGACAAGAACATATGCTTACCAGCATATAATTACAAAAATTATCATCCAAACAAAGTTAAACTACATCTTGTTCAAATAAAAAACTAAAGTTATTGTCAGGAAAATAACTACTAAACTTATCAGCCTTACCAGGATCTAATTACTAAACATTTTAGACAAGAACACAGGCTTATTGAGGAATAAAAAGTTACCAGACACAAAAAAACTGTAGTAACCAGACACAGTTACTTCTAATTATCAGAAGGTAGGTACTAGAAAAAGTTCTAACACAAAAGAGTAACAACATCTAAATATGTACAAAAAGTTATCATGCGGAAACAGCTAACAAAAAGTGCAATATAAAAAAGGAAATACAAATAACTCGACTGGCAGAGGATAAGAAACTCACTTCCGAGGATGTTGCTTCTTCCGCGTGGGATCGGCAATTAATGAGTTAATGCCCTTATTAGGGCCTACAATGCCAAGCTCATTGATGACCATTGCCTTGATACCACGATGTGTATCATCCAACGACGGCTGGTCAAAGACAGTTGTACCAGTGGCCATGGGTGGAGAAGGTAGGCGTAATTTCTTGTGACGCCTGGAATATTTCTTATCCAAGTTACGAACAAGAGAAGAACCACACCTCTTCACGGAAGCATCAACAGCAGCCTCATTTTGAGTATCCGTCATATCTGGCTGGTTATGCAATCCATCACTAGATACATTCCCGGAACATGCAGTAAGCATAATCTGAGACTCGACAGGCTGGTCGGTTCCAACAGGAGTGGTGGTTCCATCAATTCCAGCTAACCTTACCGACACTTTGGAAGTTGCAAAAATGGTTGCACCCACATCTGCATTCGCTGCCCCACTACCTGAAACCTCATGGGCGTTCGGTCCACCACTACCCCCACTATCTGAAGCCTCATGGGCGTTCGGTCCACCGCTACCGAAAGCATCAAAACCACCTGAAGAACCATGGTAATGAACGTGAAAATCTAGATCTTCGTCGGAGTGACCATCACCGCCACCATCATCATGCTCATGATCAGAATCTGAACCTTCAACAGTTTGCTTGCTGGTATCTTTTACTTCACGTGAGCGGGATGCAGGACGGGTGCTTGCAGTCTTCCCGGCATCAGAAGATAAACCCTTGAATTGGCTCTCTAACACACAGGACATCCCTAAGCTGTCTTCATCGTCCAAGGACATGAACTCATTAACAAGACCACCCAGGAGGCCAACCATGCCAGACAAAAAGCAACCCACGATAGAAGAAGCTTTAGCAAGTTTCTGATAGGAAAAACATGGATGAAAAAACAAGTAATCAGGTTGTGAGAGACATAAATTACCATGCAAAAACTACTAAAAATACCACACATAGATAAGCTGAAAAGAAATTATGCCAGTGAGAATCCAAACTATAAAAAAGGTTACCATTCCAAAAAAAGTAAAAGTTACCAGGTCTTTATAACAATGTTTACCAGGAAAGAGAAAAGAAAATATCCAAACACACAAAAAAGATAAATACCTGTTCAGTACAGTTTTGCTGTGCATGAACACGCATGAATCTATCGAGACCTTGTAAGCCACCAAACAAAGCAATAGTCTTGGCCATATTGGGGCTTGAGCTGAAAAATATGATAAAAAACAAATAAAAATCATGAGAAAACAGATGGCGATCCATAAAAAGTAAGAAAAATGACAATACCAAATTATCGATAATTTCCCATAAGAAAGGTTGTCCCTCTGGACATCCATCCGAAGAACTTTCGATGCCAGCACATTCGTCCACACCTTAATTGCAAAAGGACCATTTGGCAAGATGATACCAAGGCCAGTTAAGTCAATAGCATCTATATATGGAAGCTAGAAAACAAAAAAGGTCGTTACTAGCTAGCTGGTTGGTGGAATAGGATATACAACCCAAAAATCATGGGAAAAAATAAATGAATTGCAGTAACAAAGAGAATAGGGGAACTAACATTGTAGAATAGGGGGCAGCCCGTCGTAGGCTTTCCTTTTGAAAGGGCTTTGTGAAGCTGATCCGCAATAAATGTGCACCAGTTGAGGTTTTTTACATTGCCAATATTTTGCTGTGAAAAAATAGAAACACATGAAACAAAAAAAGAGGCATGAATGCATAAAAGTTAGCAGGGACATAAGTAAACACTTACCACACTATTAAGCATTGAATTACCAAGTACATAAGTACAAAAATTACCATATTATTAAGAAGTAAGTCATAATTACCATATTACAGGGTAGAAAAAGTTATCAGGCGCATTACTACATAATTACCACACTTCAGATCATAAAAATTTATCAGGTGCAAAATTACCACACTCCAAAGCAAGAAAGTTATCAAGTGCATAAGTACATAATCACCAGACTAAAAAGCAAAAAAGCTACCAGGTAAAAAAAAGAAGAAAAGAAATAAAAATGATAAATGCGAAATAGAATGACAGCCGGATGTGCTTACCAACACAGGATACCATCTGGTGCTGATCTTGTTGGAAGTTGTCGGCGCCATCAGAGTGCTGGCAGCAAGCACATGCCACAAGTGCTTGAAATTGTCATCATGCCTGTTAGTGCTCAAGATAAGATTTAATACATCCACAGTTTTAGGAGCATGTCCAAGATCACCAAAAATCTCTCCCGTAAGCTCAAGTTGTGCATCTGTAGGTACCTTGAAATCCACCGCAATATCACCTCGGGGCACCCCCATTATCCTATGCATAGACTCTTCATTGACTGGTAACCTTTCGTGACTAGGTACAACAACCTCACGGGAATCAGGGTCATATAGACCAGCAAGCCATTGAGAAAGTCGATTGAAGAGATTATCACACTTGATATTCCTCAGACTAGTGAAATCCATGTCATCAATCGCGGACATTCTCTCATCTGACATGTCCTTACAAGCAGTCACAAGAGCACTAGGAGAAGCCCTGTTCTGATCTATGGGAGGCTTATGCTTCTTTAAGCGGTTTACCTCCTCAATGTCACCATCTAACTTGCGCTTCTTTGGCATTGTGACCTGACACACAAAAATAACAAAGAGAAAAAAGTGATCATAAAGGATGCATAGTTGCTGAATTAATAGTCACACACATATTGCTTATGATACATTGGTAACTTGTGAACATACAACAAGATAACTCATGCACACTAGAGAAGAGAGACTCATGCACACTAGAGAAGGGAGAACATACAACAAGATAGCTCGCCATATTTGCATCCTTGGCGTCCCAGTCGCCGGACGACTGTTGGACCACCAAGTCCGAATCGCCGTAGCACAGAATCCGGCGGATGCCAATCTCCTTGGCCAGCCGGAGTCCGTGTACTAGCGCCTCGTACTCGGCCACGTTGTTGGAGGCGGCAAAGTGGATTTGCAGCGTGTATCTGAGCTTGTCGCCTTTGGGAGAGGTGAGGACGACACCGGCTCCCAAACCGGTGCGTATCTTCGAGCCATCAAAGTGCATCCGCCAATGAGTGGAGTCTGGAGCTGGCGGCAGGTACTGGGTCTCAGCCCAGTCGACGAGGAAGTCGGCCAGTGCTTGGGACTTGATGGTGGCGCGAGGCTGGTAGAAGATGGTGTAGGGGGCCAGCTCGATGGCCCACTTGGCCACTCGGCCCGATGCGTCTCTGCTGCCTATGATCTCCGCAAGCGGGGCGGTGCAGATGACTGTGATGGGATGCTCTTGAAAGTATGGCTTGAGCTTCTTGGCGGCAAAATGCACGCCATAGCACAACTTTTGGTAGTGGGGGTAGTTCTGCTTGGAAGCTAACAGCACCTCACTCAAGTAGTAGACGGGCCTCTGGACCGGCAGCGCCTTGCCGTCCTCTTGGCGCTCTACTACCATAACTGTACTGACCACCCGGCTGGTGGCGGCGATGTAGAGAAGCATGGGCTCCTTGGCAGCCGGAGCGGCCAGGACGGGCGGCGTGGTCAACATCTTCTTGAGCTGGAGGAACGCCTCGTCCGCCTTGTCGTTCCACTCGAAATGAGTGGTCTTCTTCATCAGCTGGTACAGGGGAAGTGCCTTCTCGCCCAGCCGACTAATGAAGCGGCTGATGGATGCCAAGCAGCCGGTGAACTTTTGAACGTCTCGCAGTCGGGTGGGCCTCTCCATCCTCTCGATGGCCTTGATCTTGACAGGGTTGCACTCTATGCTCGCTCTGAGACAAGGAAACCGAGGAGCTGGCCGGCTGGCACTACAAAGACACACTTCTCTGGGTTGAGCTTGATTTGAAAACGACACAGATTATCAAAAGTTTCCTTGAGATCTTCCAGGAGGGTACCGCGCTTCTTCGTCTTCACCACAATATCGTCTACATAGACGTGGGCATTTCTGCCGAGTTGCTTGAGGAGGCACTTCTGCATGCAACGCTGGAACGTGGCACCGGCATTTCTCAAGCCGAATGTCATGGTCAGGTAGCAGAAGGCTCCGAATGGTGTGATGAAGGCGGTCTTCAGGCGGTCGGCCAGGCTTAACTTAATCTGGTGGTACCCCGAATAGGCATCCAAAAAACTCAACAGCTCGCATCCGGCTGTGGAGTCTATCACTTGGTCAATCCGAGGCAAGATAACTTCTGCAAATTAGGGATGGCAACAACACACACACACACATATTGGACATCACAACACTGATAGTAATTTTTACGGTGGACTCCTGATAAATTATTCACACCACTGATGGTAATTTTTACAATTAAGATCAGGTAAGTAATATGACACACCATCAGTTAGAAACACAAATCCATCATGACATGAGACACCACTGATAGTGCTAGAACAAACAATCCATCATGACAGGCTAAAGACAAAACGAGATGAACTGCATATAAAAACACAAACAGTAGGGAATTCTCAGCAGCAACGCAATTATACAGGTGGTATTTCACTGCAACCATAAGAGCACAAACAAAGCATAATAAACGGAGCCCAACATAGATACAGAGAGAGGAGATTGGTTGCCAAATCCCCGCAGCAAACCCTCCCGCGACCAATAACGGCAAAAATCATCATAGGATAACGGCCGCGAATAATGAACGGAAACAGTAATGATTATGAATCTAGAGAAAACCCTAGAAATCAAAATCAAAGTGTGTAATAGAAGGGATCAGTTCAAAAATGACCGCAACTACCCACAAAATCGAAAACGGCAAATTAAGCAGTAAAACGATGTGCATGCGAAACAGGGGCTAACAAATAGCAACTACACCATGGATTGAACGCATTGGGCGCATTCCTCTTCCGTTCTAACGTGGGACCAACCCGACGGACATTCCGCCACTAACAGCATCCAGAAATAGGGCAGGAACTACTAAACTGAATGGGGACGGATGTGAGAGCGATTGAATCGAGACTCACTGGTGGAACCGACGCCTACCACCGAGAATCGACCGGAGAAGGGGCCTCCGCTCATCGTCGACGGATAGAGAGCGGGGCGGAGCGACAGAGAAGCAGAGAGCGGAGGGGGCGCACGGTTACCAACAATTGAGGGTGAGTGGGGGGTGTTAAGTGGCGCACGTCGTGGGAGACGGTTCGATGGGGTGGGGGATGGAGCGATGGCCCGCACATGAGCGACAGAAAGAAACCTTCGACTCGGTGGAACCACTCACGTCCGTCGGAGCAAAACGAACGGCATCTACGTTGTGTGGCGGTTTTGCAAAAAATATTCGGGTTGCCAAATACATATTTTGTTTTACTTAAAGTTGATGCTCTTCCAAACCAACTTTCAATATTATTGCAAGCATTATTATCAATATCATATTCATCATGAGGCTTAAATAATTTTTCAAGATCATAAGAAGCATTACCACCCCAATCATGATCGTTACAATAATAGTGGACATAGCAAAATTAGCATCCCCAAGCTAGGGGTTTTGCATATTATTAGCACAATTGACATAAATAGAATTTATAATAACATCATTGCAATCATGATTTTTATTCAAGGAGCTATCGTGAACACTTCATCACCATTTTCAGATTCACGAATCTCAAGCAAAACTTCATAAAGATAATCTAGTGTACTCAATTCACTAGCAATTGGTTCATCATAATTGAATCTTTTAAAAAGATTAGCAAGTGGATGAGGATCCATATCAATAGATTTTTAGCAAGTGAAGATGCAAGCAAATAGAAGGTACATGGCAACAAAAGTAAACATAGCAAACAAAAGATCAAACAAGAAAAAGGAAAACGAAAAAAATAGCAAATAAAAGGCAAATATTTTTGTGATTTTCTGAAAATGTTTTAGAAGTGGGAGAGATGAAAATGAGAGGCAAATGGAAAATAAAGTAGTTGCAAGGAGATGAGAGTTTGTGCGTAAGAACCTGATAGATGTTGATGATGTCTCCCCGGCAATGGTGCCAGCAATTCTTCCTGATTGCTTGTATCTGCGTTAGTAATTCCCCGAAGAGGAGAGGATGATGCAGCACATCAACAGTAACTATTTCCCTCAGTTATGAAACCAAGGTTATCAATCCAGTAGGAGAACCATGCAACACTATGTAAATAGCACCTGCACACAAACAACAAAAACTTGCAACCCAATGCATAAGAGGGGTTGTCAATCCCTCCTCTGTATTGAGATAGATTAAATTGTATGAGATTGGATAAATAGATCTAGCAAAAACACAAAATAAAATAAATAAAGAAAAAGTGCAGCAATGTATTTTGGATTTTTGGATTAATAGATCTAAAACTAATATGATAGGAAATAGACTAGGGGGCCGTACATTTCACTAGAGGCTTCTCTCGAGAAAATAGCATACGGTGGGTAAACAAATTACTGTTGGGCAATTGATAGAAAAGCGAATAATCATTAAGATATCCAAGGCAATGATCATGTATATAGGCATCACGTCCAAGATTAGTAGACCAAGTCTTGCCTGCATCTACTAATATTACTCCACGCATCAACCGCTATCCAGCAAGCATCTAGTGTATTAAGTTCATGGAAAAACAAAGTAATGCAATATGAACGATGACATGATGTAGACAAGATCTATTCATATAGGAATAGACCCCATCTTTTTATCCTTAATGGCAACGATACATGCATGTCATGTCTCCTTCTGTCACTGAGATTTAGCACCGCAAGATCGAACCCATCACAAAGCACCTCTTCCCATGGCAAGAAAAATCAATCTAGTTGGCCAAACCAAACCAAAGTTTCGGAGAAGAAATACGAGGCTATAAAGATTATGCATAAAAGAGTTCAGAGAAGACTCAAATAATATTCATAGATAAAACTTATCATGAACTCACAATTCATCGGATCCCAACAAACACACCGCACAAAGTCATTACATCAAATAGGTCTCCTAGAACATCGAGGAGAACATTGTATTGAAGATCAAAAAGAGAGAAGAAGCCATCTAGCTACTGCCTACGGACCCGTAGGTCTGTGGTGAACTACTCACGCATCATCGGAGGGGCAAGGGTGATGATGAAGAACCCCTTCGTGATCGTTGAACCCTCCGGCAGAGTGCCGGAAATGGCCTCTAGATTGGATCTCATGGTTCTGGAACTTGAAGTGGCTGGAATTGTGTTTCGTCGACTACACTAGGGTTTTTGGGATTTTAGAGTATTTATAGAGCTGATAGGCGGTGGAGAAGCTTCCCGTGGTGCACACTACCCACCAGGGCGCTCCTGGGCCTTCTGGCACGCACTTGGCCTAGTGGGCCTCACGGGCCTCCTCCCGTGCATTTCTTTGGCTCCCTGGGTGTCTTCTAGGTAGAAAAAATTCTCCAAAAAGTTTTGTGGCATTTGGACTCTGTTTGGTAATGATATTCTGCGAAGTAAAAAACAAGAAAAAACAACAGCTGGCACTGGGCACTATGTCAATAGGTTAGTCCCAAAATATGATATAAAGTTGCCAGTAAATGAATATAAAACATCCAAGATTGATAATATAACAACATGGAATAATCAAAAATTATAGATACGTTGGAGGCGTATCACAGTGCTTGCAGAAAATACCTTGCTGAAAACCGCTTGTAATTTCCTTCTGGTCCTCGTTGGGTTCGACACTCTTACTTATTGAAAGGACTAACATTGATCCCCTATACTTGTGTGGTGCCTTTGGTGAGTGGAATTTGGTAAGCAAACATTTATACTACGTGCTGAAATTTTCTGTCATTTGTCACTATGGAAAGTAATCCTTTGAGGGGTTTGTTCGGGGTGTATTCACCTTGATCAGAAGAAATTAGAGTTGCCCCTCAACCTAATGAAAATATTTATTATGAGATTCCTTCCGGTATGATAGACACACTACTAGCTAATCCTTATGTAGGAGATGGAACGATACATCCTCATATGCAATTAATCTATTTGGATGAAATTTGTGGATTGTTTAAGCTTGTAGGTTTATCTGAGGATGGAGTTAAGAAGAAGTTTTTCCCTTTACCTTTGAAGGGAAAGGCATTGACATGGTATATGCTATGTGATTATATTGGAACGCGGGATTGGAACTGATTGAAATTAGAATTTCATCAGAAGTTTTATCCTATGCATCTGGTTCATCGTGATCGGAAATATATATACAATTTTTGGCCTCATGAAGGAGAAAGTGTTGCTCAATCTTGGGGGATGCTTAAATACATGATGTACACATGCCCCAATCATGAGCTCTCAAGAGAAACTATCATACATAATTTTTATGCTCGTCTTTCTCATAATGACCAATCCATGCTCGATTCTTCTGCTACTGGTTCCTTTATGAAGAAAAGTATTAAATTCAAATGGGGTCTTCTGGAAAGGATTAAATGCTACACCGAAGATTGGGAACTCAACAAAGGTAAAGAGTCAGGTATAAAACTTGAGTTTGATTGTGTCAAATCTTTTATGGAAACCGATGCTTTTCATAAGTTTAGTACTAAATATGGACTTGACTCTGAGATAGTAGCTTATTTTTGTGACACATTTGCTACTCATGTTGATCTCCCTGCAGAGAAGTAGTTTAAATACCATCCCCGTATTGTAGAAAATATAGAGAAACCTTCTATATTTAAAGATGAAATTGTTGTTTACAATGTTGATCCAGTTGTGCCTACCGCTTATATTGAGAAATCTCAATTTCCTGTTAGGATTAAGGAACTGATACATCCATTTTGCGTCATGTTTTCCTAATGATATTTATTCCAATTTGGACTATTATGTCACTTTACGATACAATTCTTATGTTTTCTCTCTCTTATTTTGCAAGTTTCACATGAAGAGGGAGATTGCCGGTAACTAGAATTTTGGACCGGAAAGGGCTATATCAGACATACCTATTCTACATAACTCCAAATAACCTAAAAATTAACGGAGAGTTATTTTGGAATATATAAAAATTATTGCCAAAAGAAACATCAGCAGGGGAGCCACCAGGCAGCCACAATCCTTGGGGCGTGCCCTACCCCCCGGGGCACGACACTGGACTTGTGGGGCCCCTGACTGGCCTCCGAAGCCCATCTTCTGCTATAAGGTGTCATTTGACCTAGAAAAAATCTAGAGTAAGGTTTTCGGACGAAGCGCCACCGTCTCGAGGCAGAACCTGGGTAGGAGCACTTTTGCTCTCCGTTGGACTGATTCCACCGAGGAAACTTTCCTCCGGGAGGGGGAAATCAAAGCCATCGACCTCACTAATGATCCTCTCATCGTGGAAGGACCAATCTTCATCAACATCTTCACCAGCACCATCTCATCTCAAACCCTAGTTCATCTCTTGTATTCAATCTTCATCTCAAAATCTTAGATTATTACCTGTGGGTTGCTGGTAGTGTTGATTACATCCTATAGTTGATGCTAGTTGGTTTATTTGGTGGAAGATTATATGTTCAGATCCTTAATGATATTCAATACCCCTCTGATCTTGAACATGAATATGATTTGTGAGTAGTTACTTTTGTTCTTGAGGACATGGGAGAAGTCCAGCTATAAGTAATCATGTGAATTTGGTATCCTTCGACACTTTGATGATATGTATATTGTTGCTTCCTTTAGTGGTGTCATGTGAATGTTGACTACATGACACTTCACCATACTTGGGCCCAAGGGAAGGCATTGTGGAGTTGTAATTAGATGATGGGTTGCTAGAGTGACAGAAGCTTAAACCCTAGTTTATGCGCTATTCCGTAAGGGGTTGATTTGGATCCACATGTTTCATGACATGGTTAGATTTATCTTTATTCTTCTTTCGTGGTTGCGGATGCTTGCGAGAGGGGGTAATCATAAGTGGGAGGCTTTTTCAAGTAAGAACATCACCCAAGCACCGGTCCACCCATATATATAATTATCAAAGTAGCGAGCACGAATCAAGCAAACATGATGAAAGTGACTAGATGAATTCCCATGTGTCCTCAAGAACGCTTTGCTTGCTATAAGAGAAAGTTGGGAGACAAAACCATAAGACCCTATCTTTCTATGTGTCTGATTGAAACCTTTTCTCTATAAATCTGCCTTGAGTGTCAGCAATCATAGAAGAATGAATGATAGTTGATTATGTGAACTTGCTAAACAAAGCTCTTACATAGACTCTTTCTGAAAATATGATGGATTGTGATTGTTTCAATGACTGAAACCATAGTTCATTGGTTTCCAATAAATTTTATGTTTCATACTTTAGCTTGTGAATCATTTGTTACTTTAGCATGAGAAGTTTTATGATATATTGTTGTTATAATAATGATCATGATTCTTTATGACCGTATTTTGTTTTATCGATACTACTCTCTCTAAACATGTAGTCATGATTATCGATATCGGCTTTCGCTTGAGGACAAGCGATGTCTAAGCTTGGGTGAGTTGATATGTCCATTTTGCATCACATTTTTATTGATATTTATTGCAATTTGGACTGTTATTTCACTTTATGATACAATTCTTATGCCTTTTCTCTCTTATTTTACAAGTTTCACATGAAGAGGGAGATTGTTGGCAGCTGGAATTCTGGACCGGAAAGGGCTATATCAGAGATACCTATTCTGCATAACTCTAAATGACCTAAAAATTGACGCAGAATTATTTTGGAATATATAAAAATTATTGGCAAAAGAAACATCCGCAGGGGACCCACCAGGCAGCCACAAGCCTGGGGGCGCGCCCTACCCCCCAAGGCGCACCCCTTGACTTATGGGGCCCCTGACAGGCCTACAAAGTCCATCTTCTTCTATAAGGTGTCATTTGACCTAGAAAAAAAATCAAGAGGGAGGTTTCGGGACGAAGCGCTGCCGTCTCAAGGCGGAACCTGGGCAGGAGCACTTTTGCTCTCCGGCGGAGCGATTCCGCCGGGGAAACTCCCCTTCGGGAGGGGGAAATCGAAGCCATCGACATCACCAACGATCCTCTCATCGTGGGAGGACCAATATGCATCAACATCTTCACCAGCACCATCTCATCTCAAACCCTAGTTCATCTATTGTATCCAATCTTTGTCTCAAAACCTTCGATTGCACTACAAAAAAATACACATCCGTGACATTATGGCCTGAATGAAAACTTTTTCTGTCATGGTGATGACACTTCTATGACGATAATTGTGACAAAAGACGTATCATCACAGATGTGGTGGGTTCCTACTTCCATGACAAAAAATCATGACAGAAATTGGGCTTTTTGTCCTGGGCGGGCTGGAGACGCACCTACATGACATTATTTGGGCCGTCCATGATGGAAAAATCATGGTAGAAGCGAGGGCAAGGAAAATTTCGGGGAGTTTTCCGGTTACGATGGGTGGTCGGGGCTGAGCGATGTAGTGTGGTTTGCGTGTTTCTCTTGTACGTAGGCGCGTGTGTGTGCGAAGCGTTGGCTCTAACTGAACCCAAGGGAGGCATTCGCTTACTGAACCCGAGCCATTGGAGTAGCTACGTTACTGGACCTGAGCGATCGATCCCTTGGCTGTAAAGTGAACCCGAGCGATTCCTTCGCTACTGCTGCTAACTGGACCCGAGCGATCGATCGCTGCTGCTGCTTACTGAAGTCGATCGAGCCCCCGTGCGAGAAGTAGCCAGCTGCTGTTGGGTTGCCTCTTGATGAACAGTGACCATTTCTACCACACGCGCGATATGTCGAATGTGTCGAGACGTGCTGAGTCGAGCCGGTTGGTTGGCTGTGGATGAATAGTTATCGGTGGGGGTTGGATGAACAGGACCCCAGCCGTGTGTAGGCATTTGCCGTTGGATGAATAGGACCCCGTGGTAGTAAGCGGTTGCCGCTGGATGAACTGGACCCCGAGGAGGTCGCCACACAGCCCAGCCGGTTGGGGTGGATGAACAGGACCCCATGGAGGCTGGTTGAACAGTAGCCGGTGGAGGCTAGATGAACAGTAGCCCATGGATGAACAGTGCCTGGTGGAGATTGGAGGAGGGCGACTGTGCATGAACAGTAGCAGATGGAGGCTGTAGGAAAGTCGATGATGGATGAAAAGTAGCCCGTGGAGTCCTGTTTTGTGGTACGCCACATCCCTCCCGATGAACAGGACCCTGCTCGACCGTAGGCGCTCGAACAACATCAAACCATGTTGTCTGCTTGGCTAGGGTTATTGCCATGCAATCCAGCAGTCTAGCTCACTGGACCCCACCATGCCGTAGGATCTCATCATTTGTAGGATCTCATCATTTGTAGTATTAAACAATAATAGGGGAGAGAAAAAAAATTGTACAATTGATCAGGATCTCATCATTTGTAGGATCTCAATTTACTCACTGGACCCACCATGCCGTAGGATGAATCCTTTGTAATTTAATGTTGAAGCTAGTCAGTGAAACGCGCCTACAGATGCCCTGGAGATCATCTGGTTGCCCGTTGTTTTGCCGTAGCAACCCTTGGCTTAGTGCACACCCCTCTGCTAGTTTTTCTATTTCTCTTAGCCTTGTGTTCAGCGATGTATATGTCGTAGTTTCTATAAGCTAGCTCTGCTTGATATGTAATTTTTGAAACAAGCTGCTTGATATGTAATAAGCACAGTCTTAATCGTCCTTATGCTTTACTTTTTAGCTTGATGTAGGAAGTGGGTGTTCTCACCTTGGAGTCTATTTTTATATTTCTCCTTTTGAGTTCACTTCTCCTAGTCCTGCTTATCGGGCTTCTACTTAATGGATCTGGGGAGCTCTGACTATTGATCTAAAAAAGAAGTAACTTCTTCATGTCAGGATGCAGTTCCTGCGATGAGGGAAGTATGGTCAACCTCGAGACCATGTTTCCAAAATGAGGTTGGATTACACACAAGGTTCCAGTTCCATAATGATGCCGGTTTAGACACAAGGTGCAAATTGCTAGATGATGCTGGATTACGCAGAAGCCAGGTGGAGTCGTCAACTGTTCGTGTCCTCATGGCTCTAGTAAAGGCTGAAAGAAAGCGTGCAACAACCCTTGAGAATGTAGCTGAGTTCCGGAAGAAGCAAAAAGAGCAATCAGATACTCTCTTCACCCAAGCAAAAGAAGAAATGGAAGAAGCCAGAAAGAAGCTAGCAGAGGCAGAGCAGGCTAGGCGTCTCCTGCTATCTAAAACTGTTGTCAATACAAATTTTCATTCATAATAGCTAGGTTCAAATGTTTATCTAGTCAGCATGCCTGTTGTGATGTTCATGCATCTACTGAGATGTATGTAAGTCTGTGATGCCGAGATGTGGCACAAAATATTTTTTTTCTGGGTCATGTAATAACATCCATTACTTTTCGAACAATAACAGACGAACCATTGGAGATGGTATAGTTCACACACAAGCCCAACATTCCAAGTTTGACTTTCACATCAAACTCAAGTTCACAGATATCTTCACATTCATAGATAATGTCCAGAACCAAGATTCACTTCAAAGCAAAAAAATGTGAGGAGAATTAGAAATAAAGAAAAATCTCTAGTTCTTACTACCTACATCAATGCTTCTCCAAAACAACATTTGATTCAGAGCCAAAACACAAATTCCTTGTGAGAGCATTGATGAAAAAGGTGGATTTTCTACCTATGGCGGAGGAGGGACTCGCGTATAATTTTGTGGAGTTCCACTAAAATTGTGGTATCTGCTTCTTTTTGCACAAACATGCTTGAGATAGAGATTGACATCCGTGTTTGCAAAAATATGCAAAAGGGTTATTAATGGCATTGCATCATTTTACAAGTGCCATTCGATTTATAGATAGCACTAGATTGCAGCAGCATATTATTCCCTCTGTGACATTGCATCATTTTACAAGTCACACTGGATTGACAACAATAAAATAATCCGAATATAAGGGCATGACGATATTGGGTGCGCCAACACCATGTAGAATACCTCCATACAGGCAATAAATTGGCAAGGCAAAGCTGGTTGCCGAGAGCAAGAAACATATAGTGCGAGCACAACAAAAACAAGACAATACGAAATTAATTATATTTTAGACATTTCTTAACTAAACGCAAATAGCCTCTGGAGGCAGGTACAATTTCTAATGCCTGTCATGGCAGGGGTCCATGTTGTTTTGCTCCAAACAGCGCAACACACCGGGTGTCTATGCCGGCGGCGTGGTGGTCATAGCCTTCATGGGTTCCGGGCGGCGGCGGCTCCCGTGGTCTACTATTCCACAGTGTCGGCGGCGGCCGCGGACGTGTTGGCCGCCTTCGCTGCCATGCTGCGGTTACACCGACGTTTGCGTGGTCAACCACGGTGCACTGGACACCGTGGTCCCCCGTGTGCCGGCGTGCAACAACTGGCCATTCCTCTGCAAGCAGCCTTGGAGCGTTGAGTTGATGCACTAGGGGCCAGTTTGGAGCGGCGGCTTGCTCCTCCACTTGCCCGCCTGCAGCCTCGCCCATGGTACTGACATCCTTGGGCGGGGAGGGAGGTGGTGCAGCGAGTTTCCTGGCTCGTCGAGGCACCCATGCAGCTTTTATGCTGGAGAACTCGTCTTGCTTCTCGCCGAATGCTATGGTGAGGGTGGAGAAAATGGTGCAAGGAGGATATGGGGAGCGGAGGTGTGGTGCGGTTTTTGCCAGCCGTCTGGCCTCTTTTAAATAGTGAGCGGACAAGAGGAGCCAACCGGCGTTGTTTTCTAATGCCGGCCGGCTCACAGAAGGACGTGTTGCCGGCACACCCGCGGATTCAATGGAGGTAGGCGGGGCAGTCTGAAGCCGGTTGAATGCGGCGAGGAGGCGTGTTCAGCCTGGCGTGCAGCGAGTGGGGCTCTCTTGGCTGGCATGCCGGTTCAATGCCTGCGCCAGTGAGAGGTCGTGTCCACTCTGGCACCGTGTGAAAGCAATTACTCCCTCCAGTCATTTTTGTTTGGGTATAAGAAAATCTCATTTTGCATTCGCATTTTACAAGTAAAATTCATGGACAATCTTTGACCCAAAATACGATGGGGACTAGTAAACCAGGACGGAGGTAGTAGTGATGAATATCATTTTCACACCATACCAATCGTTTTAAAAAATTGTATAACATGCCATTGAAAATCAGAACTCTTACCCCGCTAAAAAAATGATTTTTTTAAACGTGGCAACTCGATCAGTGGCGACTAGCGAGCCACCGCATCCAAGTCGTTCATCTGTGGTCCCCGACCATCAACTGCTACGGATCAAATTATCACGTGAGGTGACTATTCCTACAAAGGTGTGCTCCACCACATACCCGGTACCCGCGCATGCAGCAATCGTGCACCTATGGGTTTATTTGTTTACCATGCCTTACGTAACTCTCATGTGTGCGAGAAAGTGAGAGACCGACTGTGTGCGTGTGCCTCTTCTCTTCGTATATGTACTCCAGCGTTTGTCTAATTTGTATTTCACGTGTGTATGTTATTTAATATATTGATATTACTGATGCATACATTTGAGTTGAACATAATTTGGTTTCAGAATTTTGAATTCAACCTTATGATTTTGAGATCATTGCATGTGTAAATCATATTTTATATATAAAGGAAGAGAATTCTTTGTTGTGCTTTTGAAAGTATATACAAATAATGATGTATATAGATTTGTATTCGAATACAAAATGGATCCTGCCCGAAAAAAATACAAAATGGATTTGAATTGAGTTGGCATGGTAAAAGTGTAAGCTTTGTCTCCAAAAAAATGAACAAAGCGGAGAAACTCGCAGTAACCGCCCGAAACCAAAATCTGAGAGATGGAAATTACTACCTATTCCTGACACGCAAAGCCTATCGGCTCGATTTCTATAGGTTTCGATAGGGGTAGGCTTGTAATTTCACTCAAACATGACATAGCCGCCTCCGCCTCTCACCCCGATTCATACACGGTGGGCGCCAAAACACAGTTTCTCCTTGGTCGAAATCGCCTCGCACCCCGATTCATAAACGGTGGGCGGCAAAACAAACTCTGCTCGGCCGAAATCTCCGTCGGCAAATATTCAGTGTATGCGAGATTACCGTCCTATCCCCAACCGACCAATATTGCTGTGATGTCTGAAATTTTTAACGGTGGCTAAGTTTGTAACTTTCCCCGCATTTGAGACAAGCGCATCCCAAAGACATGGTCCCCCTACCTTTCTCCCCCCATTTCCCCATTCGTACTCACTACTAGGAATAAGACTACTTGTAGCATGGGTTTTTTGGCTATTAGTAGCGCTGGTGCCCGTGCTACTGCTACGGCGCTACAGCTAAACTTTAGCAGTAGCGCGGTTTTTACCCAGCGCTACTGCTACCTATATCTAGCCGTAGCATGCTACTGACCATCGCTACTTCTAATACTAGTAGCGCGCCCCTACCACCAACGCTAATGGTAAGGCAGCGCTGCTGCTACTACAAAGCCCCTCGCTACTACTAGTATTTTTATTTTTTTATTTTGCTGTATTCATATTTTTACAGGTTTTATACAATTACAACATAAACATACACTGAAACTATATGAAAAATGAATGTCTCATCATCATCATCATCATCATCTAAGTGGTACAACATAGTCTCATCATATCATCATTATCGAACACAAATGATGTCGATCTCATCATCATCTCGAAATAGCGATACAAGTTAATGATCACATGTCTCTTACATTGTCACCGCAAACACATGTTTCATCATCTACCTAAACTAAGATATACGAGATAAGAGCGATCACGATGAGCAAAAGCGGTATTATGTAGTAGTTTTTGCGGCGCTGGTTCTGAATCCCCTGTTGGGCTATGAATCTCAAGTAACTAGCTTCGGCTTCCGCTCTGCTATCAAACCCTTTCTGGCTTCTGCCCAAGAAGCGGTACACTTGGGCCTGACACTCTGTCCACTCATCGTACACACCCGGAACATGCCCTACATACACGGCATACCACTTCCTCGCCATCGTTGATCTATATACCTGTCAGAGATGCACATATAATATATATATATATATATATATATATATATATATATATATATATATATATCATGAAGCGAATTCAACGAAACAGTTATGAAATAGAAGCAACATATATAGTTAACATAGTTAACAAATTTCATCATACCGAAACTAATTAACTAGAGCGCGGCACCATTTACATCTAATAGTTTCATCATACTGAGACATTCGAAGTTCCGTCGTACAGAAAGTAACAAGTAACTAAACAGACACATTCTTTTTAAGCAGTGCACTCTTCCCATCTGTCCTTATCCGGGAGGATGCACCCAAGCTTAGTGAAAGGCGTCATGTCCTGACGCTGTAGGGCTATGCGGGTTCGGACGTCAGCTCGCGATATTGGGCCACCGTAGAACATCCCATTCTCTTCGAGGACATATTTTATGATGATGGACGCAATTTCCTGCTGGATCCGATAGAAATCATTTCAAAGTCGATTATCCGGCACGGCTCCAAAGGCTTCGGCCCATCTCTGGATATGGGTATCGGATGAAGATTTCATGCAAAGTGATTGCACATCCCTTCTGTACTCCATCATTAGATGGATGACGTAGAATCCATCATTGTCACTTCTTGCCGGTTGCTGAATGCAACATAAGTCAGTCTTGTGGCCGAAACACAGCCCAGCCTTATTTGTTTTTTTACATTGGATGTAGCCACCCCGCAAACTGAAGCCCAGGAGAGCTTTGTCCAGAACATACTATATGTGTGTGTAATCTTTCTTCTGTATGTTCTTCGACGGGTCCAAATATAGAGCGCGGGAGTAACGCGGGTAAAGAACGATGAGAACGGCACGACACCCCCCGCTGCGCAAAATACACGATCAAGTTAGCCTCCATCTGTGAAAAGTAATTATTGAAATGCAGGAAAGGATGTATGTGTTATAGTGGCTATCCACGGATGACTTACCCGGGATGATAAGGTAGGAGAATCGTTTCTTTGTCCTTATTGCTGAACAAGAATTCTTCAATGTATTGACTCACACATTGACGGTTGGCTTCGTTGATTGACAAGAAGCCCTCATGCATCTAGTATGGGTCCGCGACCGCAAGACCAGTGACTTGCTCTCTCCTGACGATGTAGTTCATGTGCAGCGCATACAGGCGGACGAACGTAAAATCGAGTGTCCTCATTTGAAACATCTGGAAGATGTAATCAAATCGCAGGAACAAGAGGTCCGCGGGGAATGTCTGGACGTACATATTGCACCTGCTCGGCACATGAACCATATAAACTGGGTATCCTGGATCATCCGAGGCGAGGAGGATTCTCTCTGTTGAAAACACATGGTCATGGAGTCTCCTAAGATCTCCTGTTATGGCAGCTAGCGCATCTGCCGGTACCATAGGCTTTCCCACGACATGGATTAATGGCGCATGTTTCATCTGTACACTGTCAACCTTGGTCGAAGGCGGTTGGCTGCTAGAACCAACATTGGCAGCATTCTTGGATTTTCTCGCCGCCGGTCTGTTCCTCTGCTTCTTCGTGGGCTCAGGTGCTGGTGGGTCTGTCAGACCCTCCCTGAGCACCACCCCTAGTGTTGTCGGGCTCAGCATTGGACGACTCTGGCTAATTAGTTGAGCTTGGGTGGAACCGGCATCTGGAGGCGCATCCTACGAGGATTGCATGAACAAAGTCTTCTTGCACTCCCGAGGACGTTCCGGCTCTGGTACATGCATCTCATATTCATATGGTTGACTCATTGTTACTTCATTGTCAAAGGAGGTATTGAGATACTGGAGAAGGTCATCCTCCTCCATGTCATGATCCATATCCTCTTGCATGGGGCAGATGGCATCATCCGCCGGAATGGTTGGCCCTCCTTCCTCGTGTCACTCGATCTCAGCAAGCAGCACAGATGATGGTTGTAGTTGTGTAGGTGTGGTTGTGGTCATACCTTCCTGAGGTCCCGTTGGTGTGCTCCCGGCCACCTCGACACGAAGAAGATTTTTCGGCCACAGGATCGGCCAATTTTTGCATTGGCCAAGCTGCGTGGGGGTCTCATCATCCTCTGCATCGGTTTGTATCGGACGAGGGAAACCCTCGTAGCCCACTTTCACACTCGCCACGGAGACCCTTAAGGCGTTATCAGGCATCTGCCGGCGGTGGAACAATCGATCCTTTTGCTTCACTATAGTACCCTTCCCCACATCCACCAACCCGCCCTTCATGTGGTAAAGGAGGGTACACGGAGTAAGTCGGCCTCCGAAGACATGTATACGTGTGGCGTCAGAGATCCAAAAAGAACGGCAAGTGAAGATTAATTAATTAGTTGTGTTAATGAGGGTGCGACGCGTATTTACCGTGAGGGCAACGAGCTCAGCCAATGTCGATGGCCCGACATTCAAGCCAGAGACGGAGCTAGGGCTGTTGTGAGAGCTGGGTGCGGGAGCAGGTGCTGGCGGAGTAGGTGCGGGTGCGGCTGCCATAGTAGGTACAGGTGTGGGTGCGGTGTTCATTGAGTTGCTCCCAGTGAAGCTGGGCATGGGAAAATCAGTTGGCGCCGTGTTTGGATTTTGCTGCACCCAGCTGACCACAGTTGGAATCAAGCTTGTAAAGGCAGCTGCCATATCATTTCTACAGGCAGCTACCGCTTCCCGGATTGCCTCAGTTTTGGTATCAGCTCTTGTTTCATTGACCTCCCGCGCCACCTTCTCGTCGATTGTCACTTGACTGAACTTCTTTCTCTGTCTTTTGGCCTCGGGGTCCTCGTTATAATAGTACTTCCACGTGGCACCATCCCCGGCGCCGTGCACACGTCCATATTGCGGCCGCTGGCCTGGCAGGTGTCCCATCATTATGTTCATGGCCCTGTTGAAAAGAGTGTCCCACTTGTACTTCGCCGACGACTGAGTCGACGAGTCGCTTTGGGCCGCAAGCTTGTGTTGCTCTCTCTGCAAAATGGAGCATGAAACGTTTACGAATGCGACTAGAATGTAGTAGACTTCATTGATCAGAAGCTAATATGTTAGGTGGTAAAAGAATAATTGCCAGTAATCTCACGAATTGTCTAGTCGGCCCGTCGGTGAAAAAAACTCTTTTTTGGGGGTCCCACGAGAATCGGGCCCTGATGAAGTCGTGCTCCTGCTGGTCGGTGAACTCAGCCAATGGGTCTGGGATCCCCTGACGTTCACGTTCTGCGTCCGCCTTAGCCCACACGGGCCTCTTTCCCGTGTAACCATGACTTCCAAGGCGGTGGTTCCCCATGTTCTTTGCCTGCAGCTACTTGCCTCTCTCCTACCTGGCCTTGGCAGCTTCTTCATTGCAAGTCTCCTCGAACTTTTCAAAGTCCTCTATCATAATTTTTGGATTGTCTGCAACAATCTCGGCGTAGGTTTCATGGTCTACTTCAATCGCCTTTTTCACCCTAGTTTTCCAAGCGCTCAATGCGTTGCTGAACTTCCCTAGGGCTTTGTTGTTGATTTTTTTTCATGGCATCATCTTCCCATGGGTCGACTTCATCATTCCGACCGGGGAACAGGAATCTTGCGTGCAACCTAGTTAGGAGCAGCTTCTTCAAATGTTCATTCTTCCGTATTTTTGTGGTGTTGATGCTAGCGGTATCCCGTAGGATGCATGCTAGTTGGTTGCCGTAACACGCTGCCACTTCCCGCGGCTCTATTGGCTCAAACTCGCCAGGGTGCATCGCCGTGACCACCAGTCTTCCGGTGCCGAGTTCATTTGGGCGTCGTGTCCCCTTTGCCTTCTTTCCTTCACTGGCTTGGGACATCCCACCTTCCATGCTGTCGTTAGCAACATCATCAGGGCCCGTCTCAGTGCCGGTGTTCGTGGCATCAGTGTCGGTGCGGACGCCACCACAGTCGTCGTCCATCATGACAAGGGGGTCCGGACAGCCAGCTTGTCTCTCCTCATCTGCCAGAAAGTCGAGGTAGGCGTGTGCTTGAACTTCTTGGGGCTGAGAACCTCCGGCCTCATCAGTGTCAGTCATGTTTCCTAATGTTCAATGTCGTAGTCGTTTAATTATCGTGCTTTATATAATAAAGTGAATAATGACAAAAAAAGTGATGTTTTGCCTGAATGTCGTTTCATTCCCGTCGCGACAAATCTTGAGCACTCGATATGTCCAACTTTCTAGCACAAGTCATGACGAAATTCATGGAAAATTTTGACATGACCTCTGCTTAAAAGTGCACATATAGAGCGCCTGAAATTTGCCGGAATGGAAATGAATCAACATTTCCGGCAAAACATAGGCCACTCGGAATCGGTTTCCCTACAAATAACAATAAGCACTATGTGCCAAAATAGCATTTCACCACCATCTGCACTACCAATTTACCATAGCAAAAGTGGTACTTTTCATCACAGTGTAGCATGAACAGTACCCTATGCCACTGCTGGCACACCATATATTCTAGTAAAATAACACACAGATTTATATGCCACTGCTGGTTCACCATTTGTCATTTGAGTATGACAATTATAAGAGTATTGCAACCATTTAGTATGGCCAAGTCAAAATTCATGTCCTTACGAGCATTGAAGACACACTCAATTGAGACATGTATGCCAAACTTGAAGCATCTTCGCTACCAAGATTGTTCTAATTCTCAGTCGATAACTGCACTGCTTGAAGTCTTATTGTTATTTAACTATACGGGTGCTAAATTGTCAACATGGATGCACAAGCTCTACACTACTAGAACATCTCCATATGAATATGAGATGTAAACACTAGTATTTAAACGCTGCTGATAAATGCAGAAATTGCTAATCACTAGCATATGACTAAGAATACATGCAAATGCACAATACCAGTAGAACAAATGGGACTGCTCTGCTATCAAATTAGCTACCTATTCTGAGGATCAAGAAGAGGGAGGGGGTGGCTCACCGCACGTCGGGTTCACCAGGGTTGAGGGGGTCGGTGTTGGGGTTGAGGACGTCGGCGTCATGGTCGGGGTCGCCGGGGCTGAGGGGGTCGGGGTCGATTTGCAGAGACCAAATTTGGTCTGAGAGAGAGAGGGAGGGAGGGAGAGAGACCTGTGCCGGCGGAGAGAAGATGGCGCCGGTGGTCGGGGGAGCGGCGGCACGGGGGAGCGACGACACGAGGGAGGGGCCGGGCCGGGGGGAGGGGGTGACGGGCGGCCGGTGGCCGGCGTCTGGGTCGGGGTTGAAGTCGAGTCCGACGTCGGCCGCGGCGTGTGGGTGGTGCAGCGTCGACGGTGGCGTGGGAGCTCTCAGAGAAGGGGATCGACAAACCGCGCTACTGCTAACTTAATTTTGTTTCTTTTTCTTTTTCTTTCATTTGCAATTTTCTTTTTCTTATCTTTCATTTGCATTTGTACAATTTTATATAGCAGGGGTATATATAGCTCTAGCTAGCTAGGGTTTAATTAATTTGGTCTGTTGGAGCAATAACACCGTTTACCCTCCGGATAATAATTAGTGTATAATATATATTACATCATTTGGCCGCTAACGGCGGTATACAAAATAGATACACACAAATTATGTGGATTAGTTTGTCAGCTTGGGCGACGACGACGCTTCAGACTGATATTCTTCCCTCTTTTATTCGTTGTCGAATAATTGAGCCCATGGTCGTGACTTTTCCTTTCCCAGGGATTACGATCTTTCATAGGTAATGTAGTCTTCATTCTTCTTTTTACGTATGTTTCATCGTCATCAGTATCATCTTCCCTCATCGGATCACCGTACTGGTCGTAGTCTTCCTCGTTGGCGACTCCATCCATTCCAACGATGCTCCTTTTGCCTCTCCTCACGACAACACGGAGGGGATTGATCGGGTCGGTTATGAAGAAACATTGTGTCACATGTTTAGCGTGTACCCATGGCTCATTTTTTACGGTGGCGTTGACGGTACAGCTATCGGAGTCGGGTATACACATGGTAGTGAAATGTCGGTTTTCTCTTTGTACGTTCTTAGCCCATCTGACACGGAACATCGTCGCGCTATGCAATACAGAGTAGTTAAGCTCCCAGATCTCTTTGACCCTTCCGTAATATCTTTCAATTACGTTCCCAGTCATGGCTTCCATCGTCACCCCTAAGTTTTGGTTATCATTGTTCATATCTTTGTCCTCCGTGTAGAACGTGTATCCGTTGATATCGTATGCTTGATAAGTCGTGAGGTTGGTCGACGGGCCATGTGCTAAGGCGTATATGAGCGTTTCGTCCGGACAGCCCTCTTCTGGGGGATTAGCCAGAACTCGCTCTTTGAACCAACACAAGAAAGTGGAGTTGTGCTCTCTAATAACTTCAGCGTCCGTCCTATGCACCCCACGGTCATGGTACTTCTTTGTGATGGTCTCTTTGTGAAGTGTCACGAAATCTTCTAGCACATCTAGGTGTTGTAGCACTACTAAGTTTGCCCTGTAAAGGTTGTTTTGTCGGCCCGAGCGGACCACATTCACATCCCTATGACCGTTGGTGTGACCTTCGCCTTCGAGCCTTCCACAGTGCTTGTAGACGGGCAAACCAACAACAGTGTCTCCGGTGCATGCTAGATAACTCTCACAGAAAGAGATGCACTCTTTGGTCAGATATCCCTGGGCTATGCTTCCATCCGGACGGGACATGTTACGAATGAATCCTTTGATAACCCCATTCATCCTCTCGAACGGCATTGATGTTTGCTTGAACTACGTCGGTATTTCCCCAAAGAGGAAGGGATGATGCAGCACATCAAAGGTAGGTATTTCCCTCAGTGATGAGACCAAGGTTATCGAACCAGTAGGAGAACCACGCAACACCACGTAAACAGTTCCTGCACACAAAGAACAAATACTTGCAACCCGACGTAAGAGAGGGGTTGTTAATCCCTCACGGGTAAAAGGATAGGTAAAATTGTAGTAGATTGGATAAATAAATCTCGCGGGAACGCGCGATAAAATAAATAAGTAAAAATTGCAGCAAGGTATTTTTGGATTTTTGGATTAATAGATCTGAAAATAAAAGTTGCAAATAAATGAAAGAGCGAATAGCAAAATAGATCTTGAAGGCAAATATATTAAAGAAGAGACCCGCGGGCCGTAGTTTTCACTAGTGGCTTCTCTCGAAGAAAATAGCAAACGGTGGGTAAACAAATTACTATTGGGCAATTGATAGAACTTCAAATAATCATGACGATATCCAGGTAATGATCATTATATAGGCATCACGTCCAAGATTAATAGGCCGACTCCTTCCTGCATCTACTAATATTACTCCACACATCGACCGCTATCCAGCATGCATCTAGTGTATTAAGTTCATGGAAAAACAGAGTAATGCAATAAGAAAGATGACATGATGCAGACAAGATCTATTTATGTAGAAATAGACCCCATCTTGTTATCCTTAATAGCAACGATACATACGTGTCGGTTCCCTTTCTGTCACTGGGATCAAGCACCGTAAGATCGAACCCATCACAAAGCACCTCTTCCCATTGCCAGATAAATAGATCAAGTTGGCCAAACAAAACCCAAATATCGGAGAAGAAATACGAGGATATAAGCAATCATGCATATAAGAGATCAAAGAAGACTCAAATAACTTTCATGGATAAAAGCATAGATCTGATCATAAACTCAAAGTTCATCGGTTCCCAACAAACACACCGCAAAAAGAGTTACATCAAATAGATCTCCAAGAGACCATTGTATTGAGAATCAAACGAGAGAGAGAAAAAGCCATCTAGCTACTAACTACGGACCCGTAGGTCTACAATGAACTACTCACGCATCATCGGAGAGGCACCAATGAGGATGATGAACCCCTTCGTGATGGTGTCTAGATTGGATCTGTGGTTTCTGGAACTTGCGGCGGCTGGAATTGATTTTTTGTTGACTCCCCTAGGGTTTCTGGAATATTGGGGTATTTATAGAGCAAAGAGGCGGTGCGGGAGGTCTCTGAGATGGGCACAACCCACCAAGGCGCGCTTGGGGGCCCAGGCGCGCCCCGGTGTCTTGTGCTCACGTCGGGCCCCCTCTTCAGTGCTTCTTTGGCCCACTGGATGTCTTCTGGTCCAAAAAAATCTCCAAGAAGTTTCGCTGCGTTTGGACTCCGTTTGGTATTGATTTCCTGTGATGTAAAAAACAAGCAGGAAACAGCAACTGGCGCTGGGCACTATGTCAATAGGTTAGTCCCAAAAAATGATATAAAGTTGATATAAAATGATTGTAAAACATCCAAAAATGGTAATATAACAGCATGGAACAATAAAAAATTATAGATACGTTGGAGACGTATCAGCATCCCCAAGCTTAATTCCTACTCGTCCTCGAGTAGGTAAATGATAAAAACAGAATTTTTGATGTGGAATGTTGCCTAGCATGTTCATCACATATTCTTTTCTTTGTAGCATGGACATTTGGACTTTTATATGGTTCAAAGCAATAGTCTAGTTTTGACATGAGGACTTTAATACTCAAGCATATCAACAAGCAACCATATCTTTCAAAATATCAACACTAAAGCAAGTTATCCCTAGCCTATTATGCTCAATCATTGATCCATTCATGAAACACGCTCGAATATTAGCTACACCGAATGCTCAAGTACGATCATAGTGCTCCTTAGTTGGTGCTCTATAAGAGAAGATGGAGACTCAAGTAAAAATAAAAATTGCATAAAGTAAAAAAAAGGCCCTTCGCGAAGGAAAGTAGGGATTTGTAGAGGTGCGAGAGCTCAAAGCTTAAATTGAGAGATAAAAACATTTTGAGAGGCATATTTTTCTCACCAATGAAAACGACTTAGAGTTCCCAACACTTTCCGTGCTAGATATATCATAGGCGGTTCCCAAACAGAAATTGAAGTTTATTCCTTTTTCCACCATTTCTTTCACTTTCCATGGCTAGCCGTATCCACGGGTGCCCTCCATACCAACACTTTCCAAGGAATTTATTATTTGACAACATAAAGTAAATTCATTTTTCATTTCGGGACTGGGCATCCCTAATACCTTTGTCGTACTCTCGTGCAATGAGAAGTGAATAAACACTCATCGTGAGAATAACACATCTAGCATGGAAAATATCGGCCACCCCTCACCGCCTCGCGAGCAGTACGAGCACACAAAAGAGAAATTTATTTTGAAAATTAGAGATGGCACATACAAATTTGCTTAGAACGGCATGGAAATACCGCATATAGGTAGGTATAGTGGACTCATTTGGCAAAACTGGTTTAAAGGGTTTTGGATGCACAAGTAGTGATCATACTTAGTGCAAATGAAGGCTAGCAAAAATATTGAGAAGCGCGCAACCAAGAAATGAAAAATCTCGTAAGCAAGCATTAAGCATAATTAACACCGAATAATGCACCACAAGTAAGATATAATTTCATTGCATAACTATTGACTTTCGTACCTGCATATGGAATCACAAACCTTAGCATCAATATTCTTACTAAAGCATAATTACTCATCAACATGACTCACATATCACTATCATCATAACTCAAAACTATTACTAAGAATCAAGTTTATTTTGTCCAATGATCTTCATGAAAGTTTTTATTATATCCTTCTTGGATATCTATCACTTTGGGACTAGTTTCATATATTGCTTTTAATAAGCTCACACAAATATAAGTGTAGACGTGAGCATAATATTTCTTTCTCTCAAATTAATCTAAGTGAAGCAAGAGAGAATTTCTTTAAATTTTTACTAACTCCCAAATAAATCTAAGTGAAGCATGAGAGCATTTATTCAAAAAATAATAAAGCACACCGTGCACAAAAAGATATAAGTGAAGCACTAGAGCAATTCCAAGGCTCTAAAGATTTAAGTGAAGCATAGGAGCAAGCATAGCATAGTTTTTGGCTCTCCCAAAAAGGTGTGTCCAGCAAGGATTCAAGACTTATAATAAAAAGCAAAACAAGCAAAGACTCATATCATACAAGACGCTCCAAGCAAAACTCATAATATGTGACGAATAAAAATGTAGCGCCAAGTAAAATACCGATGGTCGTTAGAAGAAAGAGGGGATGCCACTCGGGGGCATCCCCAAGCTTAGTTGCTTGATACTTCTTGAATATTATCTTGGGGTGCCTCGGGCATCCCTAAGCTTAGCCTTTTGCTAATCCTTATTCCTTCATCCATCGTAATCTCACCCAAACCTTGAAAACTTCAATCACACAAAACTCAACAAAACCTTCATGAGATCCGTTAGTATAAGACAGCAAATCACTACTATAAGTACTATTGAAAACCCATCCTTATTTTATTTTTGCATTGTATATACTGTATTCCAACTTTTCTATGGCAAAAACTCTTCAAAGGAAACCATAGAATCATCAAAACAAGCACACAACGCAAAGAAAACAGAATCTCTCAAAACAGAATAGTCTGTAGAAACCTGAAAACTTCGAATACTTGTGTAACTCCAAAAATACTGAAAAATTAGGACAACGTGAAAAATTTGTTTATTAATCTTATGCAAAAAGAATCAAATCAAAAGCACTCATATGTTAAAAATAAGAATTGTTTTGCTGAGCGTAAAAGTTTCTGTTTTTCACCCAAATCATCCCAAAGGCTTTGCTTGGCACAAACACTAATTTAAACCACAAAAACACATCTAACCAGAGGCATAATTGGGTATTTTTATTGAAAACAGCAAGAAAACCAAAAAGCAAAAAGATACAAGTTGGGTTGCCTCCCAACGAGCGCTATCGTTTTACGCCCCTAGCTAGGCGTAATGTAAAGGATCTAAGTATTGTCATCTTTGGTTCTAGATCCATATGATGCCCTCATGATTGATTCATATGGTGGCTTCATTCTAGTTCTAGGGAAGTGTTCCATACCCTTCCTTAGAGGAAACTGAAATTTAATATTGCCTTCTTTCATATCAATCACGGCACCAATAGTATGTAAAAACGGTCTACCAAGAATAATTGGACAAGGCGGATTGCAATCAATATCAAGGACAATAAAATCTATGGGAACATAATTCCTATTTGCAAGAATAAGAACATCATTAATTTTTCCCATAGGCTTTTTAATAGTAGAATCCGCCAAGTGCAAATTTAAAGAGCATTCTTCAATATCGGTAAGACCAAGCACATCACATAAAAATTTCGGAATTGTAGAAACACTAGCACCCAAGTCACATAAAGCAAAACACTCATAATTTTTAATATTGACTTTGATAGTAGGTTCCCATTCATCATGTAATTTTCTAGGAATTGAAACTTCTAATTCCAACTTTTCTTCAAAAGCTTTCATCATAGCATCAACAATATGTTTGGTAAAAGCTTTATTTTGTTCATAAGCATGGGGTAAATTTATCATGGATTGCAACAAAGAAATACAATCAACCAAAGAGCAACTATCATAATTAAAGTCATTGTAATCCAAAAGAGTGGGAACATCACTAGTTAAAGTCTTGACCTCTTCAAACCCACTTTTATCAAAAAATTCTACAAGATTTTCACCCTCCAAATTATCGGGACGCCTTCTAGCTAATGTTGACTCTATTCCAGTCCCTTTATCATCAATCTTAAATTTACTAAACAAGGAATCAATAGAAGAAACACCAATCATTTTAAGATCTGCATCACTTTTATGAAAGCAATCACTAGAAAACGCTTTTTCTAAAAATTCTCGTCTAGCTCTAAGCATAGCGGTTCTTTTCTTACTTTCATCCATAGAAACATATAAAGCTTTAATTGATTCCTCAACCTTAGGCAAAAAAAATTCATCTTGAGATTTTCTACATCATGAGAAATTCTATCAATACTTCTAGACATATCATCAAACTTATTCAGCTTTTCTTCTATTGTAGCATTGAAAACCTTTTGAGTATTGATAAATTCTTTACGTGATGTTCCTATTATTATTATAAGAAGGATTACCATAGGAATTACCATAATTATTAGAGGAATTACTTGGAAAAGGCCTAGGATTAAAATTACCTCTATAAGCATTGTTATTAAAATTGTTTCGCGAAATAAAGTTCACATCTATGGCATCACTATTTTGCTCAATCAAAGTAGACAAAGGCATATCATTCAAATCAATAGGAGCATTTTTATTAGCAACCAACTTCATAAGAGCATCAACTTTTTCACTCAAAGAATTTATTTGTTCTACCGAATTGACTTTTTTACTAGTAGGAGCTCTTTCGGTATGCCATTGTGAATAATTTGCCATAATATTATCAAGCAATTTGGTGGCTTCACCCAAAGTAATTTCCATAAAAGTACCCCCGCGGCGGAATCTAAAAGATTACAAGAAACAAAATTCAATCTCGCATAAAAAATTTGTATGATCATCCAAAGATTTAACCCATGAGTTGGGCAATTCCTTAGGATCATTTTCATCCTTTCCCAAGATTGTGCAACATGCTCATGCTCAAGTTGCTTGAAATTGATAATCTGGGTTCTAAGGGAAATAATTTTTGTGGGCGGAAAATACTTAGTGATAAAAGCATCTTTGCACTTATTCCAAGAATCAATACTATTGCGAGGCAAAGAAGAAAACCAAAGTTTTGTGCGACCTCGCAAAGAAAACGGAAATAATTTCAACTTCACAATATCATTGTCCACATCTTTTTTATTTTGCATATCACATTAATCCATGAATGTGTTAAGATGGGACGCGGCATCCTGATTAGGAGTACCGGAAAATTGATCTTTCATAACAAGATTCAACAAAGCAGAATTAATATCACAAGATTCCGCACTAGTGGCAGGAGGAGCAATCGGAGTGCTAATAAAATCATTGTTGTTGGTATTTGAGAAATCACACAACTTGGTGTTCTCTTGAGTCATGGTGACTACGCAACAAGATTGCACTCAAAAACATATCTGACGAGAAAACGGTGAACGAAAAAGAGGGCGAATAAAACAGAAATTTTTTGTGAAGTGGGGGAGAGGAAAATGAGAGGCAAATGGCAAATAATGTAAATTGCAAGGAGATGAGATTTGTGAATAGGAACCTCGTTGATGTTGATGATGTCTCCCCGGCAACGGCACCAGAAATTCCTTTTGATGTTTGCTTGAACTACGTCGGTATTTCCCCAAAGAGGAAGGGATGATGCAGCACAACAACGGTAGGTATTTCCCTCAGTGATGAGACCAAGGTTATAGAACCAGTAGGAGAACCACGCAACACCACGTAAATAGCTCCTGCACACAAAGAACAAATACTTGCAGCCTGACGTAAGAGAGGGGTTTTCAATCCCTCACGGGTAAAAGGATAGGTAAAATTGTAGTAGATTGGATAAATAGATCTCGCGGGAACGCGAGATAAAATAAATAAGTAAAAATTGCAGCAAGGTATTTTTGTATTTTTTGACTAATTGATCTAAAAATAAAAGTTGCAAATAAATAAAAGAGCGAATAGCAAAATAGATCTTGAAGGCAAATATATTAAAGAAGAGACCCGGGGGCCATAGTTTTCACTAGTGTCTTCTCTCGAAGAAAATAGCAAACGGTGGGTAAACAAATTACTGTTGGGCAATTGATAGAACTTCAAATAATCATGACGATATCCAGGCAATGATCATTATATAGGCATCACGTCCAAGATTAGTAGACCGACTCCTGCCTGCATCTACTACTATTACTCCACACATCGACCGCTATCCAGCATGCATCTAGTGTATTAAGTTCATGGAAAAACAGAGTAATGCAATAAGAAAGATGACATGATGTAGACAAGATCTATTTATGTAGAAATAGACCCCATCTTGTTATTCTTAATAGCAACGATACATACGTGTCGGTTCCCCTTCTGTCACTGGGATCAAGCACCGTAAGATCGAACCCATCACAAAGCACCTCTTCCCATTGCACGATAAATAGATCAAGTTGGCCAAACAAAACCCAAATATCGGAAAAGAAATATGAGGCTATAAGCAATCATGCATATAAGGGATCAAAGAAGACTCAAATAACTTTCGTGGATAAAAACATAGATCTGATCATAAACTCAAAGTTCATCGGATCCCGACAAATACACCGCAAAAAGAGTTACATCAAATAGATCTCCAAGAGACCATTGTATTGAGAATCAAACGAGAGAGAGAAAGCCATCTAGCTACTAACTACGGACCCGTAGGTCTACAATGAACTACTCATGCATCATCGGAGAGGCACCAATGAGGATGATGAACCCCTCCGTGATGATGTCTAGATTGGATCTGTGGTTTCTGGAACTTGCGGGGCTGGAATTGATTTTTTGTTGACTCCCCTAGGGTTTCTGGAATATTGGGGTATTTATAGAGCAAAGAGGCGGTGCGGGAGGTCTCCGAGATGGGCACAACCCACCAGGGCGCTCCTGGGGGCCCAGGCGCGCCCCGGTGTCTTGTGCTAACCCGGCCCCCTCTTCGGTACTTCTTTGGCTCTCTGGATGTCTTCTGGTCCAAAAAATAATCTCCAAAAAGTTTCGCTGCATTTGGACTCCGTTTGGTAATGATTTCCTGCGATGTAAAAAACAAGCAGAAAACAGCAACAGGCACTGGGCACTATGTCAATAGGTTAGTCCCAAAAACTGATATAAAGTTGATATAAAATGATTGTAAAACATCCAAGAATGATAATCTAACAGCATCGAACAATCAAAAATTACAGTTACGTTGGAGACGTATCAGGCATCATGCTGTGCAGGAATGTCGGCCCTGGGCCGATGATGTCGTCCACGATGTGGACACATAGATGCACCATGACATCAAAGAACGCGGGCGGGAAGTACATCTCTAGCTCATTTAGTACGACAACGATCTCTTCCTGTAGCCTATGGAGTTGCTTCACACTGATCGACTTTCAAGAGATAGCATAAAAAAAAGTGGCATAGGTCAGTAAGTGTCTCACGGACGTGTGTGTCCACAATCCCTCTAAGTGCAACCGGGAGTAACTACGTCATCATCACATGACAGTCGTGAGACTTCATCCCGCTGAACCTTTTTTTCTTAGTGTCCAGATATCTGCTTATCTTCCCATAGTATCCGGAACTAACTTTAATTCCGGCAAGGCACTTGAACAATTGATCGACCTCCTTCGGATCTAAGGTGTAGCAAGAGGGGGGGAAATATTGTTCTTCCTTCTTGTTTACTTTTTTGCCCCTATCTTCTGTCTCCGTCTCCTCTAACGACTTTTACCGGGCATTTGGAGATCTTTCCTGATTTTCAAAAATTCCAAGTCTTTTGCTTGCCTTCGGCCCATCCTTGGTCTTCTCCGGCATGCTCATCAATGTTCCAAGCAAACTCTCGAGGATATTTTTTGTGATATGCATTTGATCGAGGCTATGAGGAGTGTCGAGTTTGGGCCAATATTCCAAGTCCCAGAAAACAGATCTCGTCTTCCATACCTTCAGCAGCGGCTTCGGCGAGGGGCACTCTTCCCAGTTCTTCAACAACTCATATATTTCTGCACCGCTACGCTTACGTGGAGGACCTCGATGCTCAGCCTTACCATTGAATAGATCTCCACGCTTTCTCCACGGGTCATCCTTCTCGAGCCATCTTCGATGCCCCATGTACATGATTTTCGAAGACCTGCCATCTTTCGATAGCTGCAGAGAAGTTGTATCATCCATGCACCTGGTGCATCCGTAATATCTTTGGCACACCTGGCCGGAGAGATACCCGTAACCGAGATAGTCCTGCACCGTCGTGATCAGCGCATCTCTCATGTAGAAATACTCTCCTTTGCTTGCGTTCCAATCTGGCCGGCGTTATCCATAAGGTTTGTAGCTCCTCTTTCAGTAACTCAAGATACAGATTTATATCATTTCCCGGTTGTCTCAGCCCTTGAATAAGCATAGCCATGTGTATGTATTTTTCCTTCATGCACTTCCAGGGGGAGGTTGTACATCCATACAAACACGGCCCATGTGCTATGATTGGTGTTCTGGTTGCCAAATGGATTCATGCCATCACTACTAGCGCCAAGCATGATATTCCTTGGATCATTTGCGAAAAAAATCAAATTCAGCGTTTAATGCTCTCCACTGGATAGCATCTACGAGGTGTCTCAGCTTTGGATCATCTCCGTCATATGGCTTCACCCTCTCCACGTGCCAACGCATAAGGTTTACTTCCTTAGGATCTACGAAATACCGCTGCAGACACGGAGTGATCGGAAAGTACCATACAACTTTCTGTGGAGCTTTCTTTCCGGCCTTCTTATATCGTGAAGCATTGCACTTTGGACAGATGGTTTTTTCCGCGTGCTCGTTCTGATATATGATGCAATCATTGATGCATGCGTGATATCTAATGTGTGGCAGATCAAGAGGGCACACGATTTTCTTTGCCTCCTCGACACTAGTAGGACATAGGCTTCCCGCGGGAAGAACCTTCTTTAGATACTTCAGAAGCTCATCCAGGCATGCATCCGTCCATTTGTTTTTTGCCTTCGTCTTTAGAAGTTCTAGTGTGAAACTCAAGCGGGTCACCTCGGGATCACAACCATCGTACAAAGGAGTCATCGAGTCTACCTCCAGTTGCGTGTGACACCCTGGTTTTTCCCATCATGATTTTCCTTTGCCTTTTTGCTTTTATTTGGATTTTGGGTTAATTCATTTGGACTTAAGCACTTAGGCATTGTTTTGGTTTTCACCCAAGTGACTCCCCTCACCACTCACAACCTCTCTTGACCTCTCATTCATCATCACATTGCTTTGGGAAATTTTTCTTCTAAGGAAAATATTCATTTTCACCCTGAAAATGGAATATTTTCACTTCCCTTCCAAAGCAACCCCTCTGTTTCTTGCCCACAAAAATCTGAGAAAATTCCTAAATATTCTTTGAACCTTGGCACACCTCCCTGTGCAAAAAATATTTCATGGTTATTTGGAATATTTTTGCTACAGAAAATCTTTTCTGTTCTGACCAGAAAATGCACTTTGTACATGAAGTGTATATTTCCTTGATCGAATGGAGCTGAAATTTTTAGGGCTTCATTACCCTCCTAAGAAACTCTTAACCTCCAAAAATCAGCTCCTAACTCCTTCTAGATTCTTCTCTATTAAGCCCACAAGATTCTGCCAGAAACTTGCCATGAAGCTACACTCTCACCCAGTCGACCTGTGCTCAACTTAGATGCTTGGCTCGACCCAACCTTGCAAGGGCTAAATGCCAGACATAGTTTGCACAGCCCAGGTTCAGTGATGTCATAGTTCACGCGGTGACCGCGTTCGTCCAAGCATGCTGGCATGCGGCCGACGCGCTCTGCGTCGCGCCATCGCCTCTGTTGAGCTCGTGCTCGCTTCGCAGCTCGACTCAGCATGCCACACCACGCCACTAGCCTTGCTTCACCTCCCCAGCACCCTCGCTGCCGCTCACCGATGCCAGAGTCGCCGCAGCGATCACGTGCGCACCGCGCCAGAGGAGCACAGTGCCCCCATGCTCGAGTCAGTCCCCTCCCGTGTGTCCTGTGCTCGTCCCCGAGCTCGAACAGTGGCCGCGTGAGCCCTGGAGCCTTCTCCCCCTCTCACTGATGCCCCCCGTCGCCGTGCGCCGCTTCCAGAGAGCTCCGGCAGAGCTCGAGACCCCCATCCCCTCTGCCTATAAATAGAGCTCCCCCCTCTCCGTTTCTAGCACCACACCGCACTCACCCAACCTCCACGACACCGTAGGTAGCCGCAGCCCAGCCGGGCAGGCCTCTTGCCGCCATTCCCGACCCGAGCTCGCCGGTGATCCCCTCCTGCCGCCCCCACCTCTCCACTGCTCCTCGAGCTCAATCCACTTCTTCGGTGACTACCCGGTGAACCACTGGAGCTAGCCGACCCCCTGGAGCCCCTGGAGCCGCTTGTTCTAGCCGTATTCTTCATCTCCGGTGAACCTCACCCGCAGCCGCCGCTGGAGACGCGATTTCTGAGCAGCTTCGACCACCTCTTGCTGTGCTACGGGTACGAGAAGGTGCGCCAGAGTGTCCTCTTGCCATCCCTCCCGCTCAGATCGGCCGCCGAGCCCTCCTCGCCAGCGTGCCCACCGGCGACCATCACCCCTCCTCTGTTTCCCTCTCTCTCTCTCTGAAAACCCTGACGCGTGGGGCCCGCTGTCAGCCTCTCTGCTCACGCTCGAAGCGGTACAAGTGGAGGCGTATTCCCTGGAATACACCATCTACGTCACCCGCCTGGTTTTCTTTTTATTCAAATTTAAATCCTTTTTTACCAGAAACTTTGACCAGCTCTAACTCCTAATCTACGAGTCCAAATGAGTTTATTCTTTTTGCATTAGTTTTGTTTTGAAATATTCTAGCAGCACACCAAATTTGAGATTTTTCCTTGCTTTCTAGGATCTGGTGAATTTCAGAAGGGTTCTTGATATTTCCTTTTGCTGTTTTTAATTATTTTCAGAAGGAGAAACTTGCCTTCAGGAGAACCAGGAGGAGTGTGACCCTCCTCTGTGCTAAGGCAGGCCACCACAAATATTTGCATGGTGTCATTTTCAATAACTGTGATTTTCCCAACTTGAATATGATATATTTCATGCATTTAAACATTTAATAAATATTGCTTATGTTATTTAAATTGTTATGCTTGATATGTTTAGCTTGCTGTAGTACTTGAGTGCGTGGGCTAGTGTGATGCAGTAGAGTGATTTTGATAGTATGACTATGGTTTGGTTATGATCGGTATTATTTTCATAATTGATTTATCAGTTTCACCATGCTAATTTCATAACTAAAAATGATTGGGTTAAAACCAGTGAGTTAAAACCAGTGTCTCTAAAGTGATTAGTAGTGCATGCAGAATGATTCTATGATGTTGATCATTTCATATCAGTGATATGTGGATATGGTTGCATGTCAGATAGTTGTATGTTCATGGCATACTATGAATCGAGTTCTTTTATTTCAAGTTAAACATGATGATAATCCAACTTGAACATAATGTTGATCGAGTCAAGGTGCCACTGAATCGAGCTTCCCAGTGCAACCACATTTGCATTTATGGGAACGCCTTTATTCGGTCCATTGTCATGCCTCTGGTCGGTGCCTCCAATGAGGGAAGGTTATGGGTGTGCAGTACCCTGGCCCGGTAAGCATACATAACCTTGTGTGCCCGTTGTTGTTGTTATGGTACCTTGTCCCCGTTTGGGACCGTTTATGTTTTGCCACGACGGTGGCCATGGATGTCACGGGTTGACATCGGGGCCACCCATGACATAGACCAAAGAGGAGTTGGTCTAAGTGGCCGGGAGAGTTTCATGGCAATGGGTTGGTTCTGTCGGAATGCCGTTGCTCCACCCGAATGGGAGTTCGAGGCCATGGATTCCGTGGTGTGGGTACAGTGTGCTAACCTCTGCAGAGTGTGTGTTAAATCTATCGATAGCCGTGTCCTCGGTTACGAACCCAATTCGTAGTAGGTCACACCATGGATCAACATAAATAATTTAATGTTGCACACTAAAGTTATATGGTTGGCACTGGATATGTGATGAGATTGTTGGAATCATGAAGATGGTTGTTGTTGAAACCATGAAGATGGTTGTTGTTTTAACTAGAGTTTTGGTTTCCTTTGTGATCCGGGAGTGATCACCGTATTGATGAGATTGGTTACGAGGTAACCCATATGGTAAGCGAGTCCGAGGGACTCGGTGCACAAGCATGATCACTTCATGAGTAGTATGTCATAGCCTTGCATTTAACCTGCTTAATGGTCATGTTATTGTTTGCCATTATGCTTTTACTTGTTGTGAGCTTGCAAGTACATTCAATGTACTGACCTGGCGTGTCATGCCAGCTTTTAGGAAAGTCTCACCGAATCGGAGTGCTTCCCGTGTCTAGATCGTGTCCACATTGGTGTCCCTGTGCTATGGAGTTCCGCTTCGTCGTTGTTCCGCTGCCGCGTAGTTGTCGTGATCGAGGCCCCCTTCATGTTCATTAAATAATGTACATACTGTTCAGCCGCACCGCGTGTGCCACTTGGCCTCGCTATCTGATGTAATATCGAACCTATGTTTCCGCTAGCATCAATAAAGCGGTTGTTTTCCGTACCAAGTTGTTGTGTGTTGCCAGAAGACTAGATCTCTGCGCTGGCAATGCAAGGTAAACCCTTTGCTCTGAGCCGGGGTGCCACATTGCGCAAGTTTAGCCTCCTCTCTAGAAGCAGCTCTATTGCTAGTCGTCTTCTTGCGAAGCAGGTCTCGAACATGCGGGTCCCGCATGGCTGAACTTAGTAGCGATGAAGACGGCGGCGTGTCCGCTTCTTCTCCGCCTTGTACTGCCTCTTCGCCATCGCCATTTCCGAGGCCGTCTTCTTCTTTGGGCACATAATCGGTCATCTCTTCGTCTGGCCCAATGTCGTTATTTCCAGCCCCGTTGACGTCCTCATCATCATCATCTTCACTTATCCACCAAGTATGGCCATCCATGAAACCATGCATGAGCAGGTGCGCCTTGAATTTACCACCCTTAAAGGGGTCGAGCCTGACTCCTCCTTTGCATTTTCCACACGGACATACAACTTCCTTCAGTCTTTTTTCATACATGTCGTCCACCGCGGATTGCCAGTATCTTTCCACCATCCTTCCATTGACCTTCATGATCACCTACGCGCAGAGCAAAATATTATAACCACATATGCATGCATGGATCAAATTCATACAAAAATTCGGCATGACCTTCCCTAAACATAGGACATATTGAGTTTGCCCGAAATTTGCAGAAACGGAATTGAATCGACATTTCGGCAAAACATAGGCAACTCATGTCACCCACATTTCAACAAATACACAATATAGGCAACTCAAATTATGCCACACACAATTCGGTATATTCTCATATCGCACATATATATATATAGTTTCGGTCCTATCGCACACAAACACTTTTTTTTGCTCACCTATGTGTCGAGAGGGATATCGAGCACCTTCTTAATTAGCTAGTAGCTCTAGATATAGCTCTAACTAGCTAGCTAGGGAGAGAGAGAGAGCTAGGGAGAGAGAGGGAGGGAGAGAGGAGAGGGAAGGCATTAATGGAAGGGGGTGGTGGAGGGCAAAGAAGAGGGGTATGGAGGCATTAATGGAGGGGGTGGTGGAGGGCCAAAAGAGGGGTGGTGGAGGGGAAAAGAAGAAAGCGGGAGGAGGGAGTACATTAATGAGGGGGTGGTGGAGGGGCAAGAAGTGGGGGAGGAGGGGGAGCATTGAAAGGAACAAGCAAGTGCAAGGAGAGGGGGAGAAAGGAAGGGGGAGGCAGAAGAGAGGGGAGGAAGAAGGGGGGGTGGGAAAGGTGGTAGGTATTTTGGCTGGCGACCATAGCAGTAGCACAGGTCACCAATGCGCGCTACTGCTATGGGCGCCAGCCAAAATATATACTAAGTTCCACTACCTATAGCGCGGGGTGGAAAAACACGCTACTGGTAAAAGTGTACACATAGAAGAAATAGTAGTAGCGCGTTTCTTTCAACAGGCGCTATAGATCCTAAACTAACAGTAGCGCTGGGTAGACGACCCACACTGCTAATTTTTATTGATCAGGTGGTGTGGTGTGGCACACTTACCAGTAGCGTGGCCCAAGGAAACCAGCGCTGCTGCTAATGTATACCAGTAGCACTCTTTCTACCCAGCGCTACTACTAACTACTAGTAGCGTGGGGTCACAAACAAACGCTACTAATAAACTTCTATCTATAAGCATTTTCCCAGTAGTGACTCCGTGGGCGCCAAAACACCCTCTCCACCCCAACAGCCACCTCCGTCCGCCACCCCATCCACCGCCGTCATCCTCCACCATGACGGAGTAGATACACCGACACCATCGTCCATGACAAGAGATCGACCTCTCTCATCCACGGCTTCAGACCAGGATCCTTGCATCGCATCCTCCCGCTTCATCCGCACCGTCATCCACCTTGCCAGGGCCGCCCCTACGACCGTCTCGTCCATGGCACCGGGATATTTCTCCTATCACCACCGTCTGCCCTCCTAGATCTACTTCCACGCCACCGACAGCCATCGCTACCGCAACACCCTCAGCGTCTCAGCAGATGCTTACACGGTGCCACACCAGAGGCGGTACTCTTTTGTATCTGCTCAAGTTATTTATCTCAGCAAGAAAATAGATCGCCACTACTTTACAGTGATTTCTTGTCCATCACTTAGAATCTTACTTGTTAGTTGAAACCAAACATTGGTAGCGAGGTTGCCTTTGTCCGGTTTGTACCTTCAGATCCACCATGGCACGCTCAACACTATACTCACAATGCTTATGGTTTTCCCCTTTTATATTCCACATTAGCTGAATGACAGTCGACTGAATTTCAATCTGGTGTCAATCCATTTTTGAGAGTTCGCTGGAGTTCGCCGGAGGGAAGGAAGGGGCTCGCTGAAGGGCTGCCCCATTACCTATCTTAGGGTTTCGGGTGGGGACAGTGGTTGTGGGGGCGGTCATAGGGCTGTGGTGTGGCCTCGTCGGAGGCAAAACTCGATGCAGGCGGGGGGAGATTTGCATGTAGACATTCCCTTTATATTCAATACCATCAACCTAGGTGGTTCGAGACGTGCTAGCACTGCTCCTAAACCCATCAAGCTAAACAAAATGCCACTCATAATTCCAAACTTAGTTGCTCAAATACGAATCTGATATGATGCTGATATTACTAAAATAGAGAACATTTGATTGGTCAGCTAATGTTCCTACTTTACTTTCGAAAAGCACGTGCGCCACGTATAGAGAGACAACAGGGAGTTGCATTCTTTATTCTCTCTGGTTCACCATGTGTGGGCAACGAACATTTTATTATCCAAAATCTTCTTGCTCTTCTTTAGCATGTTCCTCTTATGTTCTTCTTTAATAAGTACTCTCTCCATTCCTAAATATAAGTCTTTGTAGAGATTCCTCCATGGACTACATACGGAGCAAAATGAGTGAATCTACACTCTAAAATGTATCTATATACATCCGTATGTGATCCATAGTGTAATCTCTACAAAGACTGATATTTAGGAATGGAGGGAGTATAGTAGTAGTATAGTATGTTCCTTGTAGTGAAGAGGAGCAGGGACATTTGCAGTCTGCAGGTCTATTTGGTCGCTTGTCATGCACACTTTCAACTCTTCTTGTTGGTCTGCCATAAAATCCAGGAAATACTGGGAGCTTCGTTGCCTTTGAGAGTTAGACTAATAGTAACAGTACTATGCCTTTAGTTGAAAAGACCTGGTACCCGAAGCCTTTCTAACCGTAACGGCAATACTAGCCCATATTTTCCATCAAGTTCCACTTTCCTAATTTTACTACTGATGCTTAGGGTTTTCCCATTATGCCTACACTATGATCTATGTAGGTGCATTGTGTTGTACTAGCAACAGTCCACTCTTGAAGTTAAACAACACACCAATCATATGTCCAAAGCTACCTTCTTCAAATACGAATGTGATATGATACTGAAATTACTTAACAGACACACATTTAATTGGTCAGCTAATGCTCCCACTTGAGTTTCCAAATGCATGTGGCCACATATAGAAAGACATCATGGAATTGCATTTTCTTAGGCGCTCTGATTCATCATGGGTGGGCAACCAACATTGTATAGAAAGAAGCGGAATCTCAATAATATGCTTCCCCTTCTATTCTTTAACATGTTCCTCTTCTGTTCTTCTTTACTAAGTACAGTATGTTCCTTGTCAGGAAGGGGAGCAGGGACATCTGTAGTCGACAGCTCTATTGGGTCGCTTCTTGTTAGGACCAAGAGTATATCAACCAGATGGGGGTGTCGGTGCATCAAACCCTGGGTCTGTTGCCCTGACTGTGCACAGGCACGAGAACAAGATTACAACACCAAGGCCATGTAAAGATACAAGAGACCAATATCTTTGAAGAACCAGCAGGCGGATTAAGAAGGCTAAGACCAAGACAGAGAAGCAAGACACCACAAGGAGAAAAGCCTCCCTTGCCGGGCGGGCGGACCTGGCAAGGACAAGGGCTCCCCCGGAAGAAAGCATTCAAGACGTCCCGACAGGGCCTGCCAGGACACACGAGGGCAAAGACACCTCACCAAGCCATCTCACCACAACCCACGTCGTTGATCAATGCGGTGTCAAGCCGCAAAGTGACTAAGTGGCAACCATTCGCCACATGGCGGCCTCTTTCTACAGGAAATACCTACAGATGACACCTGCCCTGCGACGTGTCAAGCAAGCAGGCATGGAGATGGCAAGACAAGCCCGGCAAGGCTTGCCGGGCAAGCAATGATGTGACATTGAGCGGTGCATTTAATGCACTCTGTCAGCCTGCAGAATTAAGTATGATAGCACTGTTTGCTATCGTATCAGTGCATAATGACTGTTTTGCCACCGTGGTGACCCCTTAACCTATAAAAGGAGGCCCATGGCAACCGTAGCAAGGGTTGGAAAGTTGAACACCCCCACGCTCTTACGCGCGTAGTCACTGCCTCTCCAGGGCGAGCCTGCCGGGCAAGTGTACTACGCTCCACCACCACTTTTCCACCATCAATCCACCAAAGCAGGAGTAGGGTTTTACGCCTCGCGGCGGCCCGAACCTGTGTAAAATTGCCCGTGTGATCTCTGCCGTGCTGCCCCACGTTCTTTCTGCTCTTTGTGCAACGTGACATCCCCCCTGCCAAACCAGCAAGGGGCCCCTTGACCCCATAGGTGGCTGTGGTTTCCCGTGACATCATTGGCGTGCCAGGTAGGGGGATTGCTTGCGCGAACCTGAAAGCGTGTGCAGCGCGTCATCTTCATCACAATCTTCGTCTTCGACGGCGCCGTCGGCAATGGCGCCCTAGAAGAAGCCCGGTGCTGCTACTCACCCATCCACCTCGAAGGCGCCACCGCCCGAAGCTACCAATGCTGCGGGGGACTCGGAGGCGCACGAGAGTGTGGATGCCGCTGGGGCAGTGGTCGGGGCAGGCGACACCGTCACCACTTCCCCTGCGGTTGAAGCAGGAGCAGGAGACGCCGGAGGAGAGCAACATCAGCAACCACCCGATGGCCACGCTCTGCGAGGTACGGGTGAAGGGGCTACTCCATCCACACTCCTTCCCCTCGCCGACGAGCACAGCCGTAGCAATGGCGCTCGGTCCGGGGCGAATCGCCGCCCTCTGGCCACCCCCACCACAGGGACGGCCGCAACGCATGCACCTCCCCTGGGACGAGTCGACCAGGCTGCTGCGCCTAGTGGAGCTACTGACCCTCAAGCGCCATCACCGTGCCACCATGCCATCCAGGTGGCCGCCCCGCAACAGTGGGGATGTGATACGGTCGCTGCTGGCCCCGTCAGGAGCCGAGCGACGGCGCGATCTGCGTCATCATCGCCCATACCAAGTACTGCTACAGAGGCCATGGCACGGGCTCAACTGCTACTGAGGTTTCCGCCAGCGGCCAAGCAGATGGATGAATGGCGTGCCACCATCCAGAGCCTGCTCGGCTTCGCCGTGGCTGGGGGCTCGCAGTGAGCTGTCTCGCCATGGCCTCCCCAAGCGACGACAGCGGCCTGCGCTGCTGGTCGTACAGAAGGGGCCACCCCCACGGTACAATCCCCGCCACAGCAGCTAGCGCGGGTGCAGTGGAATCAAGAGCCCGATGGCGTCTCGACGGCCTCTTCTGACCCTCGAGCGCATCCAGGCCGGCAGCGTGCCCCGGAGGACAGGCGGAGGGAGACGCGCGCGTTGTCGTTGAGCAATGCCGCGACGCCCACCGCCGGGCCAATGGGTGTGACGGTCCCGACATCGATGAGCCTGCACTCGATACTGGCGGGTACCTACCTTTCAAGGTTGGGTGCCCTGCCTTTACTCGTGAGCTGCGGCAAGTCCATTGGCCGTCTGTCCGCATGTTCAAGCCAGAGATACCTGAGAAGTTTGATGGGAGGCTGAACCCGGCAGAGTTTCTGTGCATTTACACTATCGCTGTTCAAGCTGCCGGGGGAAGAGATGAGAAGGTATTCGCCAACTACTTCCCTTTGGCTCTCAAGTCCAATGTGAGGTCTTGGCTGATGCACCTGCCAGAGAACTCCATTTCGTCATGGGCTGATTTGTGCCATGAGTTCATTGGCGCCTTCACTGGCGGCCATCAAGAACCAGGTCAGCCCAGCGATCTGTAGCTTCTTCAGCAGAAAGAAGGAGAGACTCTCTGGAAGTATTTGCAGAGATTTAGAAGAGTCCACAGAAACATCCCAAATATCCATCCAGCAGCTATGATAGCCGCCTTCCAGTCCAATGTGCGCAACCGGAAGATTCGTTCCAAGATGAATGTACGGTTGCCCAAGACTGTGAAGGAACTTTAGACCTTGGTGGATAAGTGTGCTTGGATGGAGGAGGGAAGAAAATTGCCCGGAGAGGAGGATTGCATTAATGTTGATTCAGAGGATGATGACGATTCCACCGGTCGGAAGAAGAGTAAGAAACGCAAGGATAAGACGGTAATGTCTGTTGAAGGGTTGGGTATCCCTAGTACCGGCAAGAAGGTTAAGGCCGAAACCCCTGGCAAGGAAGCTGCCGTGTGCTCTGACTGCCGGAGGCCGCGGCCGCCAAAAAGGCCAGGAAATGTGATGGACCGTACTGCAAGATCCATCGGACCAAGGGCCACGACCTTCAAGAGTGTTATCAGGTTGAGCAGCTTGTCAAGAGACAGAAAGCAGAATATGAGAAGCGTGACAAGGAAAAGGGACAGAATGTTGCTGGCAGTAAGGGTCGTGGCGGTGAAGCAAATTGCCCCGGCAGACCTCTTCGGAACAAAGGAAAACCCGCCAGGGATCAAGAGAAGGAAGCCTGCGGTGATGAGAGTGATGAAGGGGATGAAGAGGAAACCAGTGAGCAGGAGTTCTAGAAGGCCACTGATGCCCTGTGCATTGACGGGGGTGCGTCCCTACATGCCTCTCACCGCCAACTCAAGCGGTGGGCACGTGAGGTTAATGCCGTGGAACCAGCGCCAGGGGCCTGGGAACCACTCAAATGGTCAAGCACGCCCATCATTTTTTACGAAGAGGATCATCCTGACCGCACCACCGCGGTAGGATGTTTGCCGTTGTTGGTCTCTCCAACAATCCGCAACCTCAAGGTCACGAAGATGTTGGTGGACGGCGGGGCCGGGTTGAATCTGATTTCCCCAAAGGTTATTAGCAAGCTTTAGATAGAAGAGGATGAGTTAAAAGTCACCGGCACGTTTCAAGGAGTTAATCCCGGCAGGAGTCATCCCAAGGGAAAGATCATGTTGCCTGTGACATTTTGGGGAGAGCTGAACTACCGGACTGAAAAGATTGTGTTTGATGTGGTTGACCTCCCCTTGCCGTACAATGGAATCCTTGGACGCCCAGCCCTGGCTAAGTTCATGACGGCAACCCACTAAGCCTACAATGTCTTGAAGATGCCAGGGCCAGTTGGAGTCATTTCCGTCCCATCGGATGAGAAAGACGCAATCATTTGTGTGGACAAGATGTACCGGGACGCAGTCGCGGTAGAGGCCGCAGCAGCGGTAGTTCTCGCCAAGGAGAACAGAGGGAAGAAGAAGGATAGTAAGGGCTCCGGCAAGGAATTTGGGAAGCACGCCTCTTCGGAGTGCGCTGCGCCTGTTGACGACTTGCCGGAGAGTTCCAACAGCAAGAGATCCAAGGTTGCTGCTCCACAAGTGAAGAAGGTCCCGGCAGGGCTGGCTGGCGTTGATGGTACTTTCACCATCAGCGCCACCATCGATGACAAATAGGAAAGCACGCTCATTGCTTTCCTGCGGGCGAATATCGATGTGTTTGCCTGGCAACCATCTGATATCCCCGGTGTTCCCAGGGAGGTAATCGAGCACCACCTTGCTGTCTACCCACTTGCCCGACCTATGAAGCAAAAAGTCTAGAAGCAGGCCTTGGAGAGGCAGCAGTTCATTACAGAGGAGATCAAAAGACTTGAGGTAGCTGGTTTGGTTAGAGGAGTGCTGCATCCAACGTGGTTAGCAAATCCAGTGGTTGGCCAGAAGGCCAATGGGAAATGGAGACTTTGCATAGACTTCACAAATCTCAACAAGGCTTGCCCAAAAGACCCATTTCCCTTGCCGCGCATCGACCAGATCATGGACTCCACTTCAGGCTGCGATTTCCTCTCCTTTTTGGATGCATATTATGGTATCATCAAATCTTCATGTCCAAGGAAGACGGAGAAAAGACCTCGTTCATCACCCCGTGTGGTACGTACTGTTTTATCCGCATGCCTTTCGGATTGAAGAGTGTTGGGTCTACTTTTGCAAGGGCAGTCCAGATTTGTTTTGGGCCATAGCTGCACAGAAACATTAAGGCTTATATGGATGATATCGTGGTCAAAATCAAGGACAGATCAACCCTTGTCCAGGATTTGGAGGAGACATTTGCCAATTTGCGCAAGATCAACTTGAAGCTCAACCCGAAGAAGTGTGTATTTGGTGTTCCCTCCGGCAAGCTGCTCGGTACTTTGTATCCCATCGGGGGATCGAAGCCAACCTCAATAAGGTCCAAGCCATCGAACAGATCCAAGCACCAAAGACGGTCAAAGATGTAAGGCATCTGACAGGGTGCGTTGCCGCGCTAAGCAGATTCATTTGCAAGTCTGTCGAGCGCGCCTTGTCATTCTTCAAAATCTTGAAGAAGGAAGGGCCCATGAAGTGGACTCCAGAAGCAGATGCTGCTTTGCAAGAGTTTAAGGCCTACCTATCTTCTGTGCCCACCTTGGTTGCTCCCAAACCGCAAGAGCCATTGCTGTTATACTTGGCGGCAACCAATCAAGTGGTTAGTGCAGCCTTGGTGGCGCAGCAGGAAGTGGATGAGACAAAGAGTGAGCAAAGACCGATAGAGTCTGATAGGGATCAGGACCGAGATAAGCACGGCAGCGAAGACAACCCCAAGGACATGGCAAGGAAGAAAGTGGTGCAGCGCCCAGTGTACTTTGTCAGTTCCCTGCTACAGGGGGCTAGATCGAGGTACTCTGGCGTGCAAAAATTGATCTTTGGCCTCATCATGGACTCAAGGAAACTGCGCCACTACTTCCAAGCCCATGAGATCATGGTTGTCACTCGCTTCCCGTTGCAAAGGATACTCCGGAACCCTGAGGCTACTGGCAGAATAGTGGAGTGGGCTTTGGAGTTATCCAGTTTTGGTTTGAAGTTTGAGAGCACATCAACAATCCAGAGCAAGGCATTGGCAGAGTTAATTGCAGGATGGACGCCAACCCCTGACGAGGAAGTGCTAGAAACAGTTATCCCCGGTAAGGAGGCGCCCCAAGAATGATCATGTATTTTGATGGTGCTTTTTCCCTACAAGGTGCAGGGGCTGGCGTGCTTCTCGTCGCTCCCTCCGGGGAACACTTCAAGTACGTCGTCCAGATGCATTTTGCCTGGGAAGAGGCAACCAACAATATAGCAGAGTATGAAGGGCCCCTTGTCGGGCTCAGGATTGCCGCAGAATTTGGAATCAAGAAGATGACACTACTAGGAAAACGGCTATAGCTAATATGGACATTAATGGCGCACCATGTATGTGGTGCGCCACTGCTATATAGCAGTGGCGCACCACATACAGGTACGCCATTATTGGCCACATTACTAATGGCGCACCTGGTGTGTGGTGCGCCATTACTAGTTTTGAAAAAAAAGATTAAAAAAAATTGTTAGCAGTGGCGCACCAGTGGATAGTGCGCCATTACTAGTTAAAACTAGTAATGGCGCACTATCCCCTGGTGCGCCACTACTAACATGTTTTTTTTATATATTTTTTTCAAAACTAGTAATGGCGCACCACACACTAGGTGCGCCATTAGTAACCCTGGTTACTAATGGCGCATTCTTAGGTGGTGCGCCATTACTAACTTTCTGAGGTGGCCAAAAAATTCACCAAATGCAACCCCCCCCCCCTGGACCGCCTTTTCAGTTTAAAAATAAATAAAAGAAAATGATAGAAATGTCAAAAAAATAAAAGAAAATAAGATTCCCATGTGATATGTGGTCTAGTTGTTAGCAAAATTTACAAACATGAATTTTCGACTTTTTTGCAACATCTCTCGAGAATTTGTAAAATGGGCATAACTTTTGCATACGAACTCCGATGAAAAAGTTTTTTATATGAAAAATCATCTACTCGAAAAGTTATATCCGAATTCAACGGGGGGGGGGGGAACCCCGGTTGAAGATTTTTAGAATCCTCAAAAACTTAACAGAAAAGAAGTTACGGGGCTTTCAAGATCTGGAGAGGCAAAAAAATAAAAAAAAAATCAAACTCAGTAATGGCGCACCTGCCCATGGTGCACCATTACTATCTTCCCGCCTTCAAAATTCAAAATAAATAAAAAAAAGTTAGTAATGGCGCACCTTCCCACGGTGCGCCATTACTATCTTCCTGCCTTCAAAATTCAAAATAAATCAAAAAAATAAAAAAAAGTTAGTAATGGCGCACCTTCCCACGGTGCGCCATTACTATCTTCCCGCCTTCAAAATTCAAAATAAATCAAAAAATAAAAAAAAGTTAGTAATGGCGCACCTGCCCACGGTGCGCCATTACTATGCCGTATATATGGCTGGGGTCCTCTCCTCCTTACCTCTTCATTTTTCTCCTCCACTCCACCTCTCCTCCACTCCATCTCCTCCTCTCCTCCACTCCATCTCCCCTCCTCTCCTCCACCATACTCCCCTCCTTCTCTCCGGCGACCTCCTCCTCCTCCTCCTCTCCGGTGACCTCCTCCTCCCTCCTCTCCTCCGCTCCCCTCACGGTTTCTCCTCCCTCCTCTCCGGTGAGCTCCTCCTCCCTCCTCTCCTCCCCTCCCCTCATGGTTTCTCCTCCCTCCTCTCCGGTGAACTCCTCTCCGGCGACCTCCTCCTCCTCTCCGGCGATGTAGGCGAGCTCCTCTCCGGTGACCTCCTCCTCCTCCTCTCCGACGATGTAGGCGAGCTCCTCTCTGGTGACCTCCTCCTCCTCCCTCCTCTCCTCCTCACGGTCTCTCCTCGGCCCTCCTCTCCGGCGAACTCCTCTCCGGCAAAAGAACATACAAGATCAAAAAACAAGAACAAAATTTGAAAAAATATCGTGCAAAAAAACAGGCAAAAAAACAAGCAAAAAAAAGGGCAAAAAAATCGCAATCCTGATCCAAATTCAAAATTCAAAAATAGCAATGGCGCACGGTGGGGGTTAGACGGTGAGCCAATACTATTTTCCCGCCTTCAAAATTCAGAAAAAAATCAAAAAATTTCAAAAAAAAAAGTTACCAGTGGCGCACCTGTAGCAATAGTAATGGCACACTACAAGGTGCGCCACTGTTACCTGCAATACTAATGGCGCACCTTAGTACGTGTTACTAGTGGCGTGGTGATAGTGGCGCACCTATAGTGCGCCATTAATGGCAAAAATAGGTGCGCCACTAACAGGCCTTTTCCTAGTAGTGTGATCATTCGAGGAGACTCACAGCTTGTGGTGAGACAAGTCAACAAGTATTACCAAAGTCCATTGATGGAGTCATCCGTTGAGGAAGTGAGAAGATTGGAGGAGCGCTTTGACGGGTTGCAAACAGAGCACATACCTCGTGCGGAAAACAGCATAGCTCATCACCTGTCAAAGTGTGCTGCCCAAAAGCTTCCTATGGAACCAGGAACTTTTGTTCTCCATCTTACTCAGCCCTCCGTATCCCCAGTAACAATGGCCCGGAAAAGGAGAAAGCTGGACTCCGGTAAGCCTCTCCCGGTAGAGCCATCCGCTCCTGGCAGGGACCCTGCCGGAAACAACTCCTCACAACCTGCTGGACCCATGGTCCCTGCGAACGAGGAATGTGCCCCGCAGTTGAGGAGGTGCCGCTAGTCCTTGTTGCCGAGCCCTAGGCTCCAACTTGGGCAAGGCACATAGTCCACTTTCTCCAAACCGGAGAACTCCCTAATGACCAAGATGAGGCTGAAAGAGTAGCCCGGAGGGCCAGTATGTACCAGTTTGTCGATGACACTCTGTACAGAAGGAGGCACAACGGTGTGAAATTGAAGTGCACCTGCCGGGAAGAAGGGAAGGAACTGTTGGCTGAGATACACAAAGGCATATGCGGCTCCCACATTGGATCAAGGGCGCTGGTTGGGAAAGCATTCCGGCAAGGATTCTATTGGCCCACAGCCCTCCAAGATGCGGTTGAGCTAGTCACCAAATGTGAAGCCTATCAGTTCCATTCCAAGAAAATCCACCTGCCTGCCCGAGCTCTTCAGAAAATCCCTTTATCATGGCCATTTTCGGTCTGGGGGCTCGATATCCTCGGCCCTTTCCCCCGAGCGATCGGGGGCTTTGAATTCTTGTTCGTTGCTATCGACAAGTTTACAAAGTGGTCGGAAGTTGCTGCCGTGAGAAAGGTGACTGCTCAATCAGCTATCAAGTTCTTGAAAGATTTGGTGTGTCGTTTTGGAATCCCGGCAAGGATCATTACCGACAACGGCACCCAATTCACGAGCCGTGCCTTCATGCAATATGTTCATGCCCTTGGAAGCAAGATCTCGTTTGCTTCTGTCGCACATCCCAGAAGCAACGGGCAAGCTGAGAGGGCGAACGCTGAAGTGCTGTGGGGACTCAAAACAAGAACCTTTGGTACGCTGCAGAAGCACGGTAGGCAGTGGATCGATGAGCTGCCAGTAATTCTATGGTCCCTCAGAACGACACCAAATCGAGCTACCGGGCAGACTCCTTTTTCCCTGGTCTATGGGGCGGAAGCAGTTATCCCCACGAAACTCATTTACAGGTCGCCTCGAGTGCTTGCCTACGACGAAGTAGCGCAAGATCAGCACCGGTGTGACGATGCTGTGCTACTCGAGGAGAACCGTCTCTGGGATGCTACGCGTGCTGCACGCTATCAGCAAGCCCTGCGTTGCTGTCATAGCCGCAGGGTTCAAGCCCGGTGTTTTTAGGAAGGCGACCTTGTCCTTAGGCGCGTTCAGTCCGCCAAGGGTACAAACAAGTTGACACCAAAGTGGGAAGGCCCTTACCGGGTAGTACGAGTCACCAGACCTGGCGCAGTCCATCTGGAGACCGGAGATGGCATTCAATTGCAAAACTCATGGAATATTGAGCATCTCCGCAAGTTCTACCCGTAAGGCGCGGCTATCGGGCCCTGCCCGGCAGGCACCCTTTTGTACAGGCCTTGCCTCAGTTGCATGTAACCCCTTGTACAAAGTCAGGCAATGACACTGAGCACCAGAGAAATAAACGAAGCGCTGGGGGGCCCCCGACCATGTTGCATGCATGCATAAGCATTTCATGAGCCTTTGCATATGCATATAGATAGGATCGCATCCTGCATCATTCTCATCGGCATAAAGCTATAGGTTCCTGCCGAGAACTCGGTTTCTGCAAGAAGATGGGGAGATGAACCAGCACTGCAATCCACGGCGAACCAAACAGATAAGTTCTACCTCTTGTCCATATGTGTTATGTAAGCTAAAACTTGTGCATAAGAAAACCCCGCCACTCTTCGAAACTTAGGTGCTCCCATCCCTGGCTCGAACGTTGCTTCGGCCTGGATGGTCGTAGTGTCCTTTGATGAAAAGAAGTTGGCGGGGGGGCTGGTCCCTCTATTTCTTGCCGGTAGGCTCAGTTCCCTGGCAACGAAGAAAGGGTACCGGCAGGATAGCCTGCCAGGGAAAACTCGTTTATTTAAAATAAAGAGGCATTTCACCTCTGCGTTGACATATACATGCACAAGTTCCCGGCAAGGTTCATCTTTTTCATTAATATGCTAGTCATACAAGTACCAACCTTACAGAACACAGATATGGACTCGAGAGGTTACATTATTTGAACTAAAATTTGGCAAATGCCTACGAGTTTAAGATTGAAAAAAGATAAATGCTCTGTAAACTCCTCTCCCTGTCCCTCTTATCCCAGGTAGTGTGGTGGGAAGAGAAGAGGATAGGCAGCGCATCGACACAACGCCACCCCGATCCCCGTCAGGGGCTGCCGAGCACAGCCTGACAAGATTGGGAGTGGCGAGGCTGCGAAGGAGGAAGACGTACGGAGCACCTCAGCGGCTCCCTGGTCACCACTTCTAGAACTAGGCAGAAGGCTCCAGCACAGGCGCCGGCAGAGAGGGGCGCCGGGGGTCGGCTAGGAGACCACTGGAGGAAGCGGAAGCACCAGGGGAGTAACCCTTTCCCCGGTCACCAAGAAAATGGTGATGACGGTGCCGGGGAAGGGGAAGGGAGGACGGAGGGATAAGGCAGCATGTCGCCAGTACGAGACGAACGCGTCAATGTAGTCGTGCTCCAACTGGACGGCCTGCCTCCCGCCTTCTCCGTCTTCCCCAGCTTCATCTTCATCAACACCGCTCCGGGGGAGTGCCAGGACTCTAGCCCGACCCCTTCCCCGGAGAAACGGCGAGCGACCAAGACGGCCAGGGGGCTCGGGACATGCCCCTCCCCACCTTGGCGGGCAGGAAGGCACGCCTCTCATCGACATCATCCCCTCGGCTTCCGGATGGGGCAGTGCTGGGTTTACCGACGATTCCCAGCCTTGCCTACGGGGCACGCCCCAGAGACGCCAAGGACCCGATCGCCAAGACCACGAGCGGCGGTGACCCGAGGCTGGACACCGCACTAGCTGACGGGCAGACGACCGTGGCAAAAGGAGCAAGCATTCCCTCACAACAGGAGAGCTTGGTATATCCTGCACTACAAGTAGCCCGTCCATGATGCCTTCTCCGAGCATGGACCAGGCTCACTCCCCGAACGCCAACACTCAACAACTCTAGGTGCAAGCTGGAGCCCGGAGCTTGGCCCCGGGCCCTTCTCTTCAACATGACCCACGAAAGGCAGAAACAGTGGAAGAAAGGATCCGGAGATGGATGGCTCGGCTCTCCCTCCACCCCTCCTTTTATAGGCGGAGAAAGAAAGGGAGCCGCTCCCTCAACAAGCAATCGCCACCCCTCTCGGCCAATTCAAGAAGACCGGGTCCTCGCCTTGATGCTCTCCCGTGCCACGCGCCTCCGTTACCTACCCCACGCGATGCATGCCGCATACGTGGCTAAGGATAAGGGCGTAGTGGGATGAGTGAATTGACAGTTTCTACCCCATGCATTCAAGTCATTCACGGGCCATTGCAAAGATGGCCCCACCACGATTGGCTTTACACGACGCACGGGAAAACCAAAAACTGGCCCAGAGTCAAGATTAATGAAGAAGCAAAGAAGACTCTAAGAGATCAGCCTGTTCAGCGCCCCTGCCTGTGCACTTATTAGGACCTACCCCGACGACGCCCGGCAGCGCGATCGGGGCAGGCCCGGGGGCTTCTGTCGGTGTAACAAACCCTGGGTCTGTTGCCCTGACTATGCACAGTCACGAGAACAAGATTACAACACCAAGGCCATGTCAAGATACAAGAGACCAAGATCTTCGAAGAACCAGCAGGCAGATTAAGAAGGCCAGGACCAAGACAGAGAAGCGAGACACCACCAGGAGAAAAGCCTCCCTTGCCGGGCAGGCGGACCTGGCAAGGACAAGGGCTCCCCCGAAGAAAGCATTCAAGACATCCCGGCAGGGCCTGCCGGGACTCACGAGGGAAAGACACCTCACCAAGCCATCTCACCACGACCCACGTCGTTGATCAATCTGGTGTCAAGCCGGAAAGTGACTAAGTGGCAGCCATTCGCCACATGGCGGCCTCTTTCTACAGGAAATACCTACAAATGACACCCGTCCTGCGACGTGTCAAGCAAGCAGGCATGGAGATGGCAAGACGAGCCCGGCAAGGCTTGCCGGGCAAGCAACGATGTGACGTTGAGCGGTGCATTTAATGCACTCTGTCAGCCTGCAGAATTAAGTATGATTGCACTATTTGCTATCTTATCAGTGCATAATGATTGTTTTGCCACTGTGGTGACCCCTTCACCTATAAAAGGAGGCCCATGGCAACTGTAGCAATGGTTGGAAAGTTGAACACCCCCACGCTCGTACGCGCGTAGTCACTGCCTCCCCAGGGCGAGCCTGCCGGGCAAGTGTACTACGCTCCACCACCACTTTTCCACCATCAATCCACCAAAGCAGGATTAGGGTTTTACGCCTCGCGGCGGCCTGAACCTGGGTAAAATTGCCTGTGTGATCTCTGCCGTGCTGCCCACATTCTTCTGCTCTTTGTGCAACGCGACATCCCCTTGCTGAACCAGCAAGGGGCCCCTTGGCCCCATAGGTGGCCGTGGTTTCCCGCGATAGGGGGTGAATGGGAGATTCAAAAATTATTTTGAATGTTATGAACTGATCCCAAACACAGCAGCAGAAATAAGGTTTGGTAGATATGAACTTAATCAAGCACATTGTTGAGGAACATATCTATCGAGGTAGGAAGCAATAATGGTTCGAGCATAGGATATCACAAGTTTGACAATGATGATGGTAATGCAATATACGAACAGATGCAGTAGCATGAGAAAAACAGGGTATGAACTATGAGGGAAAAACACGAGAAAGAACTATGACGAGGTGAAAGAAAGCAATACAGGAAAATCACACCTGTCTTAATAAGGTAAGAGCGAATAGAAATGTATACGACTGGAATGACTAAACTGAATGATGAGAATGCAACATGGTGAACAACAATCTTTAACAGATGGGAACAATAGAGATGACAGAAACGAAAGATATGCAACAATCAATGATTGGTCAGATAAACTATCGTCACCGAGCATGAAAGTAAACTGCTGAAGGGAATGCAATAAACTAGAGTGAACCAGTGGTGCTCGACGGCGACAGATGGATTTGGTAGACCAGTTCACCCTTCTGCCAAAGGAATACGTCTGGTTGGAGGGGTTGTGATTTAACACAGAAGATAAACTATCTTCTCCATATTCTCCTTCAACTCAAAGCTGATCAAACTCCAGTTGATTTCACTCATGGTAGATACTTGTCTGCAATCTCCAAACCTTTGACAAACCTCTTCGCGAACCATAATGACTCTTGGTTGCTGAAGATCTTGCTCGGTGAAGACAACAACTCTTCAACACTCGAGCCGACACCTATCCATCTAGAGAGTGCGCAGCTCTCAAGAGTAATAGGTACAAGAACCCTAAACTCATAACTACTATGATGCTCAACCAATGTCTAAGTTTCGGCTCTTGATTTTTCCCTCAGTGGATCTTAAACTCAAATCACTCGGAGAGGGGATGCTTAATCACTCTTCTCAGAAATCTTAAGAGGAGCAGCCAACGGGCAACGTTGGAGCGGGGTGGCTGTTTATAGTCGCAGCCTTCCCTGAGGGGAAAAGACCAAACTGGACATGTGGAGCAGCCAATGGCCGAACGACACGAGTCAAATGGTCGGAAATGGAGCACAATGATAACATTTCTTGTGGAGCAAGTAATGCTAACTCCTCAGTTTGAAAGATATCTCCTGCAGCACGAAGAACAACATCTACTGCTGGCAGGTAATCATTCGAAACATAAAGAGATTTCTCGCAGTCTCGCATAGGTTTGGGCTAAGCATCACAGCGGATCTAAGCTTCGAGAACCTATACCCCTCTTAATAGTACGGAGGTCCTATGACTCAAATAAATGAAAGAAGAACAACATAATGAATAATACGTGTTCACTTTGTCTTCGACTTCCATTCGCTGTAGTCAATTTTCTTTGGACAGAATCTCCGAACCAATTGCTTCACTTCAGTAATAGATTTTCGAGGGGTTAACTCCTTCACATCAATCTTCTTGTCTACATGTTCTTAACAGATGTAGCTCACTCTTCTCTTCAATGTAGATATTCTTCGATGAAGTTTCTCGAACTTTGCACCAGAGACAACATTCTCTTCTATTCTGCATGGACTATTTCTCTCTATGTGCACTAGCAAACAAATCAGTCCATGCTTGTTTCTGTCAACAATCTCCAAAACACAAGAGGGCAAATATTGCATCAACAATCTCCCCCTTTTTGGATGATTGTTGACAAAATAGAACACATTGAAAGATAGATAACAGAATGAAATGGAATGCGAAGGATAACGAAAGACAAGAGATAACCACGAAGATAAAACACGCTCCCCCTGAAGATATGCATCAAATGCATAGGAGATAAAACGGAAGGTAGCGAGATGAATCTTCGTATGAGTGACATCGACATATAATCTCATTCGTGGTCTCTTTCAATGCATTCGACAGTGTCTGAGGTATTTCCTGTCACACAGAATCTTTGAAATAAGATTTGTTAGATAGAGTGAATACTTTGTAATGATTCGTAACGAAGGATAAGTCATGAGGATTTGCTCAGAACACTGTTTGAATCCACACGAGATATAAGTTCCCTGCAAGTTAGATACTCGAGGAGAATCAGAGCAATGGAATCACAAGTATATCGCTCGGAGTAGATAAGCTTTAGACAAGGTTTTCCTGCGACAAAGATGATAAGATGGAGATAAGCGAGGAAAAACAGCTTATGAGACATATAGAGAGATTTCGCTTTCGAATCTCAAAAAATTTAGTCTGAAGCTAACTTTCTTCTCCTGCAAGATTAGATAGCGAAAGATAATCAATATAGAATATCTAAACATAAGAATTGTATAGTTTCAAGGAATGAAATATCTCTTCTAGAGAAACATGATTTCCAATCCTCCTTGAAATGCTTTTACTGTCCCTGCACGATAGATAAGTATCGAGGATAATTATTGCAAGGAAGTAAGCTTTCGATTGCACTTGCAAACAAATAACTAGAAGAAAATAACATTGTAGGGGGGTTATTAACGGTCCATGATGACCAAGTATGTCAACACCACAGGCGGTGCTCCAAGTTCCAAAAGCAAATAGTTCGACGAAAACCAAATAGTTCGACAGAAATGCAAATGGCGAACGGAAACACCCTACAAATAACCCGCTTATCTATCACTCGATGTTCTTCTCTCCCTTTTTGTAAACAAGTGTCAAAAGGAAAGAGAATGCATGCGAGGAACTACTCGTCTGAAGAATCCTCAGAAACAGAACTCGAACTGTTCGGCGAAGAAGAGCGAGCGATGGTCGAGGCCGAAGCAGGAGTTGGAGACGCAGCATGGGCTTCAGGATCAGCTTCGTAAGCAACGCAAGGTGCATCTAGCTTGTAGATAAATGTGCCTATTGTATCTTCAAGATCATCATCTGGTTCAACAAACAGCAGGTCGGTGGAGGCAGAATGCTGAGGAAGCACTGGATTTGCCTTCGGATGCGAGGAACTTCAAACAACTCCAGATGATCATATTCTTTCTCGATACCCTTGGCAGATAGTTCTTTGTGAGAGTAATGCTTGCGTAGAAGGGTCCAGGAGAGCTTCTTTTGTTCCTTCTCATACAGGAGAGCTTGGCGAGAATAATTGTGAAGCAGATTTATCTCAATCATCATTTCTAGCTTCACTTTCCGGTTGAGCTTGATATGACTTTACAGGGCTTGATGAGTGCGAAGAAAAATCTCATATAGTGAAGGATTATCTTCACGAGGAATGTCAACTTTTGCCTTCTTGACCTTTGGAGCTTTAGCAGAAGCAGGCATTGATGCAAAAATAGTAGCATCCATCGGCATGTTTCCTTTGCCTATGTCCTTCACAATCCTGAGTGTGTCGCGGACTGGTGGCATATAAACTTTCGGGATATGAGGGCAGAAAAACTTTTCCTCAATAAGCTGCTCAATGGCAAACATGACCCAAGGTGCATATGGCTTGAAGGCTTGAGGGCTATCAGCCGCGTAGGCCAAGTTGCGAATGAATAGATCGGGAATGTCAAAATGAATACCCTGAGTAGTGGCTAGAAGTGCATTTCCCACAATGACATTGATGGTTTCTGGCCTGTTTGTTGGCATGAGGGAGTTGCAGAGAATGTGGAACAACACTATGTTCTCATATGCCAGATTCTTTGGATTCGTCTCTATACATTCATCACGAACAAGTTTGGGGTCCATCAGCAGATGAAGTTGAGCTTCGGATACTTCCCAATAGTGTAGTCTGTGTTTGCGAGCAGCATCAAATTCGCACTGTTGAAGATTCACCAGTGCTAAGAACTGGTCAGCCGAACATTTGATCTTTTCTTCTCCTGTCATCCATTCGAGGATCCAAGTGCTGCTATCTGCAAGGTTTCCTAAGATATAAAGAGTGGCATAGAACTAATGAATCACTTCTCGATTCCAGCCATGATTGAAATGAAGGAAGCTCTTCTGGAAGAACCTTTCAATCTGCTCGATGGTGTGATCGAAGCAGGGTAAACTTTCGAGCTATGCGAAATCCATAATCTTGTGCTTGAAGATGCGATTCTTTTCATACAGAATACGAGCGTAATACACGGCCTATTCCTTTGTCAAGAATCTTGGTGACAAGGAAGTTCTTTCTCCATCATATGGGCTGGTTCAAAAGAAAGCAAGTTTCGAAAGATGAAACTATTCGTTAAAGGAAGGACCATTTGGGCCATCTTCAATAGGAAACAAAGGAAAGGTTTCCAATGGGTTTCCCAGGTGTTCCTCTTCACCCATAATCCTGGTCTAAATGTCATCAGGTGCAGGCACACCTTCCTCAATAGACTTGAGAGGAGCATGAGGCTTCCTTGACTTCTCTTGTACAGATTTCTTTGAAGAATTTGACTATCTATCATTTTTGCTCGCTGGAACTCTTTCAGTGGCTTTCTAGCTTTCGGGCACTGGGGCCTTTTCTTTCACTTTATTTCCATCGGCTGGAGGCACAAAAACTTCTTTCTTAGACGCCTGGGGCACAACTGGAGGAGCAATTCCTTCTTAAGCCATCGACTCTTCAGAATTCTTTTCTTCCTCTTCCAACTGTGGTGCAGTGGAATGAGGAGCAAGATCAACATCCATTTGGGTAGGGGCACCATATGATGTGACCAGGGTGGATTTGTCTTGGGAAGCATTTAGCTCCCACTCAATCTTGCCAATCTCCTACTTATTTGATTCGGAGGGCTCAGCTTGCAATTTTCTCTGAGGCGATGGATCTTCCTTCTCAAGTTCAATTTCCTCATCAATATCATCAACTGGGACTTGCTGCTTAGGCGAAGCATTTTCTTCATCAGTCTTTTCAAGGAAGATATCAACAACATCAGGTTGTTCTTGGGATGCTGGAGTAGGAATGATAACCTCCACATGGCTAGCTTGCTGCATTGGTTCATCCTTGTGAGGTGGAGATGGTGGAATCTGCTGCAAGGGAGTACTGGAGTCAAGTGGAGCATTAGCAATAGACTGAAGGCGGCGATCTTTGTTTTCTTTCAGTTTGCTAACCCTCGCTCTGGCCTTCTGACATTTTTCTTCTTTAATTCTTCTTCGAGCAAGATCTGCCTTGCGGCCAATGTCCTCATTTCTTCTGTCACACAACTGAGATACTTCCATGTGCAAGCGCGAGTGCCAATCAATTTTCTCATTCCGCATGAGACTGAGAGCCTTGGTGAGTTCAACAATCTCTTTGTTCAGATTCTTTGTTCCCAATTCAGAGCTGGCTTCTCTCCTCATTAGCTCGACAATTTACTTGTCTTTGATGGCTTGATTCAGCTTCTTGGAGATTTTTGTCAGCTCAATGAAATGTTTCGTTACCATTTTGTTAACATCATCAGGAAGTCCCAGACTGCTTACATCATCAGATTTTTGATCATATGCAGCACTCTCAATCACATCAATCATGAGATTTAAATCATACTTCTGTTCCTCTGTGAAAGTAGGAACACTGGGTCTGGCCTTCTTAGCAGATGCATCAGCTTTTCTTTCAGACTGCAGCTTTCTCTTCGCAGCAGGGATAGTCACAGATCTTGGAGCTGCAGAACCCGAAGGTTTGTCAGAGAGGGGAATGGATGCATGCCTTGGTAATCTCCTTGGAGAGGGCAAAACTTTCACTGGTGAGGGGCTCTTGGATGGCCTGTTGAGAATGGCACGTTGATCATACATAGGAATTTCATCAGGAGCATCTTTGCTGGATGACTCATCACACGAGCTAGAAACGGCCTTCTTTGATTTCCTGGCGATGGTTTTTTTGGGAGCCATGAGGGGAAACAGATTTCCTGGACTTCCTTCCCTTGGAGGCAGATGCATGATCCTTCTTATTCTGGATGCCTTGCTAAGTTAGCGCGACATTTTTCGCTTCGACTTTGTTTTTCTTTGCTTTCCTAGCATCACGCTTGGCTTTGGCCTTCGCCCTCTTAGCTACTTCATCGGAAAAATCAGCGATGGTTTTGAGGGAGTCGGGATGAGCATTTGAAGGCTGTGGTGGTCTGACTTTTTCATCATCGCGGCCAATGCAATTTTCAGCAATGCAGTCATTCCACGGTGGTGTGAAAGCGAACAAAATCTGGTACTTCTCGCGAACATTTTCATAATTGTACCATTTTCTTGCCTAGTGGTGGCAAATCCTTTGAAGCCTGTTGTTGCGTTCAGTCATTGATTCAACCCTAGGTGGAGTTCTGTAACCATCTGGATCAGACATTTCAGTTGTGGTATTCTTTTCTCTGCCACGACCACCCTTTTTTGGATTACCATCCGAGAACATGGTTTGGGCGTCTGTGACCAATTCATCCTCGTGCTGAATATAAGCAGAGGGAATCTCCTCATCATCTTCTTCGGATTCAGGCTGTTGTTTCTTTTTCGGTTCTTTGGGAGGCTTTGAAGATTTTCCTCCACCTATCAATACCATTCGATTAGACCTTGGTGGAAACTGAGGCAATTCTCCTTCAGAATCTGAATACTCTTCCGAACTTTGTGCCATGACCAACCTGCGAAAAGAATAGATGCGAGGGAAAATGGGGTAGGGTCATAAACTTGCACAAAAGGTATTTTGAACGAAAATGAATGTTTTTGGAAGAAAACATTGGAATTCATGGTATACTTAAAGAAGATATCTTTGATAGAATTTAAACTAGCCACAGAAAATTCAAGGTTGATTAAGGACTATCTAATCTTTCAGACAAGGACACATGAACCCTAGGTCGAGGAAAACAAGTATGAGGAAGATCTACAAACCATACCAGTCAAATCCTATTGATTCCTAAAGATCTACCGTAGTGAAATAATTCAAGGAAAAAGGCATCAGTAAAAACTGCCCTAAGAATAGAGTAAAGGACACAAGCAGTTCTAGATCCAAGCGCCCTAACTTGGCAACTTGGATTAGCTACGGCAATGCGGGAGGAAAGATTACCTCACTGGCGTGATCAACCGCGACGAGATTTCACCAAAGTTGCATGGCGAGGGTCCTCGCTGGAGTTGCGTCGAGCAAGTGCTCGGGTGGAGATGGATGAGGGTTTGAGGAACAGGAAGTAGACACGGTGAGGGGTATTTATAGCTGGCTAGCCGAACCACCTCTCCGAAATCTACGGCCCTCAGTTGCGGGATATTTCGCACTCTACGGACATGATCACGATCATGTGGATCGTGGGTACGTGGCCACCGTCTTCTGTGAGAAACTGGGGAAGTGAGCGGGAGACCGAAAGGTTTGAAGAAGGGCAAGCGCCAAATCGATTAAAAGTTTGAAGTCAATTTCTTTCACGACCAAGGATGTCGGACAGAAATTTTCTTCAGATCAAATTGCATGCTTATGACGGACATCATAGATTTGGATGAAAAAGAATAGAAGGATAAAAGGGTCCGAAACAAAACAATCAACCAGAAGAGAGGAAACACAAAACACGGAGCTATGAGTGAGTTGTTCATCGGATGAAACAGAAACACGATAAAATGAAGACAAACATATGAAAGAGAGCAAATAAACACAAAATGTGAGCACCAACAATATAGATCTCAGGGTTAAGAATAAATGAGTAGAATCCCTGAGCTAGTTCCTACATGAAGGGTTAGTTCTTTTTCGCAACCCACACTTGCATAGGCAGCGAGAATCTCATTTGTCTTTACTGAGCAGGAAAATTCCTTCGATGAGCTCTGTAGTTCGCCTGTTAATTTCGAGAGTAATCATATGAATAGGCATTGAAATTGTTTCCAGAGACATGAGCATAATGATTCGAGGAGGTATGCATGTACTCCTTCTGTCGAAGGTTTGACTGATATCCATTCGAGGAAGTTCCGGCGCCAATCTGTGAATGATAATCATTTCCTCGAATGGAATCACTCTGCATATTCAAGTTAGCAGTGATAGATAAATTTTCAGTGATGCACTTCTTCACCCAGATTTGCTTCTTGGGTGAACCAGACCTGTAGTTAGTTCCAACATACCGAATGAAAACCTTACCATTCTGTTGTTTGAAGAATCTGTTGTTTGAAGAATTTGTAGTTTGAGTCATCTGACTCGTCAGAACTAACAGAAATGGGAGAGTCATATCCAGACGGAATTGCAGGTTCAAGAGTTTTAGTTTTAGCAGGAACCCAACTCGTTCGAGGTTATTGCTCGGGAGTCCAGTAGGTTCCATCAACATTGAGTTTTCTTTCGAAACCCATTCATTCCTTTCGGGAGTTTTTGTGCAGTATTGACTTCTTGAGGATGTCACAGAGAATTTGGTGCCCTTTGAGGCTCTTTAGCATTCCTATCTCAAGCAAGTTCTTTAATCTGCAATTTCCATCAAAGATAGCAACAAATTCCTCGAAAGAGGGGTTAGAAATACCATTCGTGGTTGTTGCAATATTCTCGATCACAACGATAGATATTTCAGCATGTGAATCATCATTCCTATGTTCTAGGCATTGTGAGCAAGGAGACACAAAATCATCAGGATGTTGTTTAGATTGCTCGGGGAAGAGAGAAGCTTTTTATTTTGCAAGCGCGTTATGAGACTCTTTCAGTGACTCGAGTTCTTGATTCTTGTGAAGGAGTTCATCTGAAAAACTCTCATAGTCGACTGTAAGGGAATCATATCGGTTGGAAAGATCATCAATAGTTAAAGATAAAGCATCATGCTCTTCGATCAACTTTTGATTCTTCTCCATATCTTTGACCAGTAATCTTTCAGTGTTCCTAAGATTGTTCTCAAGTTTTTCAAGCTCATCTTGTTGAGATTTTGCAATCTTAACCAGTTTAGCATAGGCAATGTATTCAGGAGAATATTCAGTCATAGATTTTTGGTGTTTGGCTGATACCTGATCCTTAGAGGTTTTTGCCATGAGATAGAATTTGATGGGTTGATCATCACTTGAAGCATTGTCACCAGTGTCTGATTCAAGTGATTTCTCAGATGATTCATAAGCAACAAAAGCATTGCTTCTTTTTATCCTTCTATGAAGCTCTTCATCTTCTGATTCTGATTTGGATGTCTCATCTTCAAATTCCAAGTTCATATCAGCACATGCTCTATTCAGCTGCGATATCCTCTTCATATTTGATTCGATGGTTGCTCTGGCTTTCATGTCAGTGACTGGTCTCGTCAAAGAGGATGAGGAAGATTCATTTTTCTTCGAGAGCTTAGTGTGATGATCCATTCGAGTGAATCCATTGCCATGAAGATACATCCATCTATTGCTTGGTTTTCTATCCCAGCAATGATAGTTTGCTACGAGGTGACCAAATTGTTTGCACTTGAAGCACTTCATTTCTTTCGGAGCTAACTTTCTTGAAGATCCAGGCAAGTCAAATTCATCATCATTTGTGAGACACAAATTCTGTCTTCTGAGATGACTTTGCCTTCCTGTGAGCATTTCTAGTTCCCTTGTGATAGTGTGTTGATTTTTGACATCTTCTTGTGAACTGCTATAGTGTGAAAGAATTTTCCCTTCACTTTCCGAAGAGGATTCTTGATCTGCATTTTCAATTTCCATCTTTTCTTCATGAATAGACAGGAGCGTCATGACCTCGACATAGTGAAGTTCTTCATAGTCTAGTCTTTGCTTGATTTCAACTACGATTGGATCGAAGGTTGCATCAAGAGCACTCAGTAGCTTGTTGACCACATCTCTATCGGTGATATCTATTACTGCTTGTTGATGAAGTCTTTCAACAATATTGGTCAACCGATCAGTGAGTTCCATAGCACTTTCCTTTCGAAGACTTCTGAAACTAGCAAACATGGCATGAAGCATTTCAGTGTGAGAATCTGTTCTGGTATTGAATTCTTCATCAGCATTTTTGATGGCATCCTAGAGTTTCTTTGCAGTGTCAAGCTTTCAAAACCGAATGAAAATGTCTTTCGAGATACTCTCACAGATAATATATTTTGCTTGTGCATTCAACCTAAGTATAGCTTTGTCATCAGAATTTGGAGCATCAGGGTGCTGAATGGTGTATCATTTTTCAACAATATGCCAAAGTTCTATGTTGATGGCTTGAAGTCTGATTCTCATTCTCTCTTTCCAGTAGATATAGTCATTTCCATCGAAGATAGGAAACCTTCCAGAGTGCGAGGATCTACCTGCATAGGACATACTCAAAACTCCAAGGTTGTTAGACCTTTAATAAACAGAGACAGGGAGTACCTGCTCTGATACCAATTGTTAGGATCGAGGGTATATCGACCAGAGGGGGGTGAATGGGAGATTCAAAAATTATTTCAAATGTTATGAACTGATCCCAAACACAGCAGCTGTCGGGGATATCGTGCGACATATGCCAGGGGGTGGCTTATCATGGATGGGGACAAGAGTACATCGCCGGGCTCTAGAAGCGGGAGTGAGCGAGACCGCATATGCCTACGAATCTTACTCAGGTTCGGGGCTCTCCTCGGAGATAACACCCCTAGTCCTGCTCTGCGGGGTCTCCATATGATGACTATGATCAACAAGGTAGCTACAACTTGCTCCTTGAGCTGTTATGGCTAGAGGAGGGAGAAGGGCAAGGCTAGCTCTGCTCCTCGCTCTACGTGTGTGTGCCAATGGTGTGGGTGCTGAACCCTTTGCATGGGTGAGACTGGGGGTTTATATAGGCCTACCCCCCAGGGGTACAATGGTAATCCGGCCGGGTGTAGGACCCGGCCGTCACCGGCTCTGGCTGTCGGCTTCACCGCCGAGCGCTGGGGCCCGCTGCCTGGTGGGCCATGTTGACTGCTTTATACTCTAGCCTCGCCCTCAATGACGAAGGTCTGGTCGAGGGGAACATGGTTACAGTCCCGCCGCCTGACGGGCGCTCACTGTAGCCATACCCTGTCTCATCTAGTTAATGGTGCACAGACTCCAAGGGGGAGGAGGGCCGCCTGCTAGGAGTCGGCCCTCCCTTGTTGTCGCCTGCTGGAGGTTTGCCGCCTTCTGGTGGCTCGCGGACAGGTAGGGCCCGCCACTTGCGGGCCGTACCGACCGCCCGTCGTGGGGGCGTGGCCCCCTCTAGCGCTAGTGATGTCACAGACTGTGTGGCAATAGTTTCGCGCTGGGCAAGGGGTGTCCACCCGGTACACAGCTCTGTGGCCACGTCCCATCCTCGATTCAGGGGTGGCAGGCTGCACTACAGCCTTGCCTTGTCTTGTCGTGGTGATGTGGTGCTGACTTCGAGGGGACGAGGGGCCATCTGCTAGGAGTCTCCCCCCTCGCGTCCGCCTTCCATGGTCTTGCCGCCTTCTAGCAGCCGGTCTCTTGGACCAGCCGGCCCAAGAAGGCGGTCGTGCTTCCGGAAGGTGTGAGGGGCGCAGCTTGCCCTGATGTCTAAAAATACCATGGGGGACTGATGTGGCTACCCGTGGTCATTTACCCCGACAGTAGTCCCCGAAGCTGGTGGGGCACCGCGGCTGAAAAACGAGGAGCCTCAGCAGCTTCCTACTCTGAGTGGTCTGGTAGTTGGGCTTCGTCCGTCTTCTGGAGAGGCCGATTGCTAGGAGCCGGCCGTCTGGCGAGTTCGAATCGTCGTGGCTGAGACCGGGTAGAGTGCCAGCTGGACAACAGGCTTGCCGCCCGTTGCTCGCTCGCCACGCGGCGCCAGCAGGCCAGGCTGGCCTGCCAGCCCGCGTGCGCGACGAGACATCGCCGTAGGCCTGGGCCCGCCACTATAGGGCCTCGGAACGCGTGCGGATCCGCTGCGGCTGAGGCGGGCGGTTGCGCTCCCCAGGTGCGATTAATACACGCCATTACGGCGCTATAACTGCGGGGTCGTGGGGGGAGTGGGCACAATTAATCTTGCGCCCCCCCATGTCTCGCCCCCTCGGCTCCGCCGCCAAAGGGCTATAAGTAGGGGGAGGAGGGGGGTGACAGAACGTATGCGCGCCCTCCTCTCCCCTCTCTTTGCTTTTCTTCTTCCTCTTCTTCTTGCTGTTGCCGCGGCCTCTCCTCTCGCCGGAGTGCTGCCGCAGCCCGCCGTTGCCGAACCTCCTCGCGCCGTAGCCACCTTGCGCCGACGCCGAGCACGGAGCCCATGGCGCAAAGCGGCCGTGCGGGCGACTGGGACGGCTCCAATGTCCACGACGGGCACTTGGAGTTCCTCCGCCACACGCGGTGTCTCCCCCATGCATTGAACGTTAAGGTGCGTGTCCCCCCCCCCCCCCCCGAAAGGGAGATCTCGCCGGCGCTGGAAGGCGGCGAGCGCGTCGTCTTCCGGTCGCATTTCCTCCGAGGCTTTGGCCTTCCGGCGAGCGGATTCCTTCGCTCGTTTTTGGATTTCTACGGAGTGCTGCCCCACCACCTCACTCCGAATACGGTGGTGCTGCTCTCCGCCTTCGTCACCCTGTACAAGGGCTACCTCGGCACGCTCCCCACACTCGAGCTGTGGGGAGAGCTCTTCTACCTCAAGCTTGGCACCGCCGCGAAGAACGAGGCGGCCCAGTGCGGAGCCTGTGTCGTGGTGCGGCGCACGGGATCCGGGGTCCGCTTCCCAGCTCTCGCCCTGCTGTAGTCGGCCAAACTGTGGCAGAAGTCGTACTTCTACGTCGAGAATATCCACTCGACGTGGGACTACGTCAACCTGCCGGCCTACGCAGCCGGCCCGCCTGTTGAGCCTCGCACCAACTGGAAGTTCCGGCCGAGAACCCTGTCGGCCGTGTGCTCCACCGCGCTCCTCCGGCTCCAGGAGATGACGGCGTTAGAGGGCCTCAAGGCCTCGGACCTGCTGGCCGCGTTCGTGAAGCATCGAGTGCTGCCCCTCCAAGCCCGGCCTCACTTGATCAGCGACATGAGTGGGCGCCAGGACCCGTGCCGGATGTCCACCAAGGTGATGCCGGACATGGAGGTGGTCTGCATGGTGAACTTCTTCTCCGACTGCAAGCTGTCGGAGACGGAGTGGCAATTCGGCAAGCCACCGTATAGCCGGGCCAACCCGCCGCCTCCGGTACGTCTCCTTTTTCTTTTTTTTTCTTTGTTCGTCCTGGTTCTTTCTTGCCACCTGACCAGTCAGCCTTGATGGAGCGCTTCCCGGGGCAGACGGCCACTGACATGCCGGCCCGGGGACACCAGTACATGGTGGATCGGTCGGTGAGCGACGTGGACGACCCAGACTTGGGGACGACCGCTCAGGAGGAGGACGACGCCACAGGCGGCGGCGGCGGCGAGGGAGCAGGCGGCTCCTTAGGAGGCGGCCTCGGGGATTGGCCGGATGACGACGAGGAGGACGAAGAGCCGCGCTATGCCCATGGCGCTGACAGGGCGGGCACCAGCTCCTCGGCCGCACCGACCGTAGCAGCCGGTGCGCCGAAGCGCCGGGCCGACGCCGGGTTGTTCGGCAGCCGGCCCAAGAAGGCCAGGACCTCGACCGCCGCAACCAAGCGGCAAGAGGCTGCCGTGAGGGCGGCCCTCTTCCAGAAAGCACCAAAGCGGCTCCCGCTGGTGTCCGCGTAAGTGCCTTGTCCTTTCTTGCATCTTGCTTTGCGTTTGCTTTTCTTCTATCTTTGCGATCTTTTTATTCTCTTCCTCCTTTGGCGCGCAGCGCCCTACTTTCCTTGTCGCGAGCCCCGTCTAGCTCGGTGATCGGAGCGGCAGACATCTTCGCGGGCCCCCGCTGCATGGATCCGCTCGCCGCCCTCCAGGAGGCGACAGAGAAGAACGCGCGGGAGGCGCGAAAGGAGCGGGAAGCTGTGGCCCGGGAGAAGGCGGAGGCCGACGCAGCGGCCGAGGCTCAAGCCGACGCCGCGGCCAAGGAGCAAGCGGACGTGGCCGCCAAGGTGCAGGCGGAGGAGGTGTCCCGTGGCCGGGCTCCGGAGTCCACCGGTCCGCAATCTGCGGAGCCTGTGGTGCTGGAGGTCCCGGCTCCGACTGGAGGGGCCGGCGATGACCAGCCGGTCCAAGAGAGGGGAGGGGACCCTGTTATCCCGGAGGCGGAGGTGCCCCTGCGCACGCCGGCTACCGATGCCCAGGGCAGTTGGCCTGACGTGCCGCTAGTGCCGCCAGCCAGCGACGAGTTGGTGGTGGGTCTGACTCCTGCAATCCATATCCTAGTGCGTCGGCGTGCGGGGAGGGCGGCCTCAGCACCGCGGCCGTTGAAGGTCGGTGCCACTAGCTCGTCGGCCCCCGACGCCAAGGCTACCAGCGCCGCCCCACCGGAATGGACGTCTGGGGGTGGTATGGGTGTTTTGAACGTGGCCTCGCAGGAAGTCCTGGCCCGATTCAACGCCCAAGGCGCCGCTCTCCAGCAATACACACAGGAGTTCCTGGCGACGCGGGCGCCCGTTCGGGTATGTTTCTTGTTTTCGTTTCTTTGTAATCTTCCATGGGGGCACGCCAGTGCACCCACTGGGTGTAGCCCCCGACTTCCGGGCCGGCTGCTGAGCAGGCGGCTCGAAACTTCAGGTCGAGCTCCAAGTACTGACTTGTTACCTTCTTCTGTTATCTTTGTTGCAGTATTACCACAACATCCGTGCAGCCTCCTATAACTCTCAGTTCCAGGAGCTGACCAAGTGGACCGCCGATCTGATGGAGAGCCGAAGTAAGTACTTGGTCTTCTTCCTTGCGGGGGCGCGTCAGTGCACCCACTGGGTGTAGTCCCCAAGATTCAGGCCGACTGCTGAGCAGTCGGGCCGGATCTCCCGGCAACTACTTTCCATTGGTGTTGATGGTTTTCTTTTTTCTCCGTTTTGGCAGAGGCCGCTGTAGATCTGCGGCAGTGCCTGGGCGAGGCCGAGTCCGCGCTCCATACCAAGGAGCAGGAGCGCAGCCAGGTGGCCCAGGAATGCGACCGCCTGGCCAAGGAGCTGGCGGACCAGGCGGAGCGGCACAAGGTGGAGCTCCAGAAGCTGAAGGAGGAGGAAGACTCCCTCAAGGCCGAGTTCGAGACTCAATGCTCGAACTGGGCCGAGAAGGAGAGACTCCTGACCGACGGCTATGGCGAAATCGAGGACATGATTGATGGTAAGTTACTTCTTCTTTTGAATAGTCGTCGACTGTAGCAGGAGTCGGCCTCTGGCTTCTAATCTTTGATCTTCTTCTTGTGCAGAAAACTTTCCCGGTCACTTCGTCGCCGTCAGCCAGGCCATCAAGGCACGTCGCAACATGCGGAGGAAGGCGGGCGCGGACATTGCACCCAACGCGTCCCGGAATCTCGGCGAGCAGCTTCTGGCCGTCAAGACGCGCCTGCAGCCGGCTCACAGGATGCTTCGTCGCTTGCAGCGCACCGGGGCTCAGGTGTTGGCCGCCTTTTTGCCCAACTCTCAAATTCCACGCACCCCCAGTCGGACTGCCGACTAGCTGGAGGTAGCGGTCGGCCGCTTCGAGGCTTGGAAGGGCGCCGCGGCTCGGGCGGGTGCGCGGACGGCCTTGGAGTTCGCCAAGGCGTGGTATCCTGGGCTGGACCTGGCCCAGCTGGCCACCTTCCGGCAGGAGGCTGGACCGGAGATGGCGGCGGTGGGCCCTGCGCTTACTCAACGTGCGGCGGAGATCGCCGAGTACGCCAACACCACTGTTTTCATCCTCGAGCTGGACAAGGAAGGCGATGACGTGCCGCCCAGCTGGTTCGGGCTGAACCCAGGGGATGCGGGGGACTCGGCGGAAGAGATCGCCTCCAGCGACGAGGGCGAGGACGAAGAGGACTAGGACTGTGAAGACGACGCACTGGATGACGGAGCGGACAGCCGGCCTCAGCCCGACCAAGCCTCGACCAACGAGCCGCGTGCTACCACACCGACTGCTGCCGGGGGCGATCAGGCCGAGACCCTTCAGTCGGCCGCTCCATCGTCCGACGCCACTGCCTCTGCCAACCCGTCGGACCCGCCTGCTGCTCCCCTGGCTTAGATGGCCACGTCATCTTATCTTTTCCTGTTCTTATAATCTTTTGAACAAGCAAGTAAATTCACGCAATTCCACCCGCTGGCGGTGTATTCAAACTTTGTTGAATGCTGGCTAAGAGCTTTTGCTATGTAAATTAATTTTAATCGCACAAGTTGTACTCTGCCGGGTTCTGACTTGGTCTTGCTTTTCTGCTCTTTTTAGGCTTTTTCCTTTGCCGCTTTCCTTTGGCTACCGTACTGCCAGCCGGACAGCCGCTCTGCGGTCTGTGGCTGAGTCTGGTACTTGGCCGTTTTTAGGAAGACAAGTACTTTGGCCATTTAGAACGTAGCAAGTCAAGTGAGAAGCCGGCCAGCCGGCTGCTCAGCAGCCGGATGGCGAGGCAAGGAGCCTGGCTTAGCCGATGTTGTTGCTTTTTTCCTTAGTCATTTTTCGTGTGGACACCGTTTCCTGCCTTTAGCTCTTGCCAGCCGGACAGTCGCTCTGCAAGCTGCGGCTTAGGGCAAGAGAGGGCTTAGATGTCGGCACACTACTTGTCCGACTGCAGGTGGCGCCAAAATAGGACAAGGCGGCGAGCCCCCGGGCCGACTGGTCAGACCCGGTGCCAGGCGGAGGAATGAAACAACACACTATCAGGCATAAGCTTGTCGTACAGATAAAAAGGCTAGCCCCCGAGTGCTCCTCGAGGGACCCGATGCCTTCACTCTTAATACGAAAGGTAGCATGGTACATACTGCATTAACTGTAAAATCTTCGGAGGAGTTTTGCATTCCACGGGTGCTCTGTTTCCTTGCCGGAATCGTCCCTCTTGCATGCCCTGGGCTTCTGCGCGTCGATGAGGTAGTAGGAGTCGTTGCCCAAGGCTTTGCTGATGACGAAGGGTCCTTCCCAAGGGGCCGAGAGCTTGTGCTGGCCGGCTGTTCGCTGGATCAGCCGGAGCACAAGGTCCCCCTCTTGGAAAGATCGTGGCTTGACCTTCCGGCTGTGGTAGCGGCGTATGGCCTGCTGGTAGATGGCGAACCGGCTGAGTGCCAGCAGCCGGCCTTCTTCCAGTAGGTCGACGCCGTCTTCTCGTGCCTCCTTTGCCTCCGCCTCTGTGTACATGGTGACGTGAGGAGAGTCAAACTCGATGTTGGTTGGGATGACGGCCTCGGACCCGTACACAAGGAAGAAGGGAGTGAAGCCGGTCGATTTGTTTGGTGTGGTCCGGAGACTCCAGAGGACGGCCGGTAGCTCCTCGATCCAGCAGCCGGCCGAGCGCTCCAGCGGCTCGACCAGTCGGGGCTTGATGCCGGACAAGATGAGGCCGTTTGCTCGCTCGACTTGGTCGTTTGACTGCGGATGGGCAACGGACGCTATGTCCAGTCGGATGCCCTGCGTCACGCAGAAACGGGCCAAGGCACCTATGGCAAAGTTTGTGCCATTGTCGGTGATGATGCTGTGCGTTATGCCGTACCGGACGGTGATATCTGTGATGAAGGTCACCGCAGTCGGACCGTTCACCTTCTTAATTGGCTTTGCTTCAATCCACTTGGTGAATTTATCCACGGCGACCAGCAGATGAGTCATGCCGCCGTGTGCTGTTTTGAACGGGCCCACCATGTCCAGCCCCCAGACGGCAAATGGCCAAGTGAGGGGGATGGTCTTGAGTGCAGAAGCCAGCAGGTGTTGCTTGGAGCCGAATTTCGGGCACCCTTTGCACTTCTTGACCAAGTCCTTGGCGGCGTCCAAAGCAGTCGGCCAGAAGAATCCATGGTGGAAAGCTTTGGCGACGAGGGATCTGGAGGCCGCGTGGTGCCCGCATTCACCTTGATGGATGTCTCTGAGGATTGCCTTGCCTTTTTCTGGCTCAACGCAGCGCTGGAAGACGCCAGTCATGCTGCGTCTGACAAGCTCTCTGTTCACTATCGTGTATGCTGCTGCCCGGTGTTGCACTTGCCGGGCCAAGGTATCATCGGTTGGTAGCTCTCCGTTTACCAGGAAGTTGAGGATGGGCTGCGCCCATGATGGTGCTTCGACCACTATCATCACGGCCACTGGGACCAGGGCGGTTGGGTTGGGAGGAGGCGGGTTGGAGTCGGCCGCCGCTTGTTGTGTCATTGAAGTTCCCGGGCCGACTGCTGTAGCCCCCGGGCCGGGTTCTGAAGTCCCCGTGCCAGGTGCGACTGCTGCAGTCCCCGAGCCGCCTGCCGATGTCCCAGGGCCGACTGCCGCAGCCCCTAGGCCGGGTTCTGAAGTCCCCGGGCCGGGTGCGACTGCTGCAGTCCCGAGCCGCCTGCTGAAGTCCCCGGGCCAGCGGTTGCAGCCCCCGAGTCGGATTCGACTGTTTTGGGAGTAGTTGGCACGAAGATGGACTCTGACTCCGGTGATGGTTTGATAGACGGCTTGCGGAGGTATTGGAGGGAGACACCGGCTGGTATCGCTTGGCGGGTGGAGCCAATCCGTGCCAGGGCATCAGCTTGCTCGTTCTTGGCTCGTGGCACGTGAAGGAACTCGCACCCATCAAAGTATCCACTGATCTGCTGGACGAGGAAACGGTAGCTCGCCATGTTTGCATCCTTGGCGTCCCAGTCGCCAGACGACTGCTGGACTACCAAGTCCAAGTCGCCGTAGCACAGAATCCGGCGAATGCCAATTTCTTTGGCCAGTCGGAGCCCGTGGACGAGTGCCTCGTATTCAGCCACGTTGTTGGAGGCGGCGAAGTGAATTTGTAACGTGTACTTGAGCTTGTCTCCTTTGGGAGAGGTGAGGACGATGCCGGCTCCCAGACTGGTGCGCATCTTTGAGCCATCAAAGTGCATTCTCCAATGGGTAGAATCCGGCGCCGGTGGCAGGTATTGGGTCTCGGCCCAGTCGACGAGGAATTCGGCCAGCGCTTGGGACTTGATGGCGGTGCGGGGATGGTAGAGGATGGTGTGGGGAGCTAGCTCGATGGCCCACTTGGCCACCCGGCCTGATGCATCTCTGTTGCCTATGATCTCGGCAAGTGGGGTGGTGCAGACAACCGTGATGGAGTGCTCTTGAAAGCACTGCTTGAGCTTCTTGGCGGCAAAGTATACGCCATAGCACATCTTCTGGAAGTGGGGGTAATTTTGCTTGGAGGCCGACAGCACTTCACTCAGGTAGTAGACGGGCCTCTGGACCGGTTGTGCTTTGCCATCTTCCGGGCGATCGACCACGATGACAGTGCTGACCACTCGGCTAGTGGCGGCGATGTAGAGGAACATGGGCTCCTTAGCAGCCGAAGCCGCCAGGACAGGCCGCGTAGTCAGCATTTTCTTGAGCTGGAGGAAGGCCTCGTCCGCCTTGTCGTTCCACTCGAAGTGAGTGGTTTTCTTCATTAGCTGGTATAGGGGAAGAGCCTTCTCGCCCAGCCGACTGATGAAACGGCTGAGGGATGCCAAGCACCCGGTGAACTTCTGGACGTCTCGCAGCCGGGTCGGCCTCTCCATCCGCTCAATGGCCTTGATCTTCACTGGGTTGCACTCGATGCCGCGTTCTGAGACAAGGAAACCAAGGAGCTGGCCGGCTGGGACTCCGAAGACACACTTTTTTGGGTTTAGCTTGATTTTAAAACGGCGCAGATTATCGAAGGTCTCCTTGAGATCCTCCAGGAGGGTGCCACGCTTCTCCGTCTTCACCACAATGTCATCTACATAGACGTGGGCATTTCTGCCGAGTTGCTTGAGGAGGCACTTCTGCATGCAACGCTAAAATGTGGCACCGGCATTTCTCAGGCTGAATGTCATGGTCAGGTAGCAGAAGGCTCCGAATGGTGTGATGAAGGCGGTCTTCAGCCGATCGGCCGGGTTCAGCTTGATCTGGTGGTAGCCAGAGTAGGCATCCAAAAAACTCAACAGCTCGCATCCGGCTGTGGAGTCAAGCACTTGGTCTATCTGAGGCAGAGCAAACGGATCTTTGGGGCAGGCTTTGTTGAGGCTGGTGTAATCAATGCACATGCGCCACTTGTTGTTCTTCTTCAGTACAAGGACTGGGTTGGCAAGCCATTCTGGAAAGAACACTTCCATGATGAAGCCGGCCGCCAGAAGCCGGGAGATCTCTTCACCAGCAATTCTTCTCTTCTCTTCTGACAGGCGGCGGAGGGGTTGCTTAACTGGTTTTGCATCTGATCTGACATGTAGTTTGTGCTCGGCGAAATCCGTCGGAACACCCGGCTTGTCCTTGGGAGACCATGCGAAGATGTCCCGATTCTCACGGAGGAAATCGACGAGCTCGCTTTCCTATTTGCTTTCGAGATGGGCCCCTACGACAGCGAACCTCTCGGGGTGCTCAGGGTCCAAGGGAATCTTCTTGGTTTCTTTGGCCGGCTGGAAGGAACCCTGGGCCTCTGACTCCTTGGGATCTGGTGACAGGTCCGGCTGCTTGCTGGTCATGGCCACAACCCGGTCCAAGAGCCACCTTTCTGCCGCGACGACAAGGGACTCGACCAGCCAACTGCTGGCAGTAGCACATGTGGCTGACTTCTGGTAGTCGCCGGCTACGGTGATAATGCCCTTGGTGCCCGACATCTTCATCTTGAGGTAAGCGTAGTGTGGCACCGCCATGAGCTTGGCCAGAGCAGGCCAGCCGAGAAGCGCATGATAGGGGCTCTCCAGGTCCACCACCTCGAACCAGATTGGCTCGCAGCGGAAATGCTCTTTGTCTCCGAAGAGTACATCTATCTTGATCTTTCCGATTGGAGAGCAGGAAAGGCCAGGTACAATGCCATGGAAGATAGTCCGGCTGGGCTGGAGCTGCTTCTCCTTGACGCATAGCTTCTCCAGGGTGTCACGGTAGAGGATGTTGATGCTGCTACCGCCGTCTATTAGAACTCGTGAGAAGCGACAGGCTCGCCGCTCCGTTGAAAAGATGGCATCCAGCACCAGGGCGTAGGAACCCGGAGAAGGCATCACCTCCGGGTGGTCAGCGCGGCTCTAGTTGATGGGCCTCTCGGACCAGTGCATGAACTATGGGACCTCAGAAGCGACCGCGTTCACCTCGCGGTGCTGATGACACCGGCTGTGCCTGTCGTCGGCCACACTGGTGAAGACGACGTAGGCTCCGTGTTCTTCGGGGAATTCATCTTGGATTGCGCCGACGGGGTGGGCCGCCGGCTGCTGAGGAGGCGGAGCCGGCAGGCCAGCAGGCAGAGGGGGCAGTCCTTCGCCTTTGGCAATGCGGGTGAGCCAGTGGCACTTCCGGGTGGTGTGATTGGATGGCTTCGCGCCGCTGTGGAACTTGCAGGGAGCATCAAGGGTTTGCTTGAAGGAGAAGGCGGGCAACCAAGCAGGCTTGCCGCCTTTTTGATGCTTGGTGCCGGGCTGCCCTTCCGGCTGTTGGTCTTCAACTGCTGCCACTTGCCGGCTGGTGGAATCCGGCTGCTGGGCCTTGTGTTTGTTGTCGTTCGACTGCTGGCGCCGACTGGAATCGCTAGCAGGCATTTGAGGAGCCGGAGGGAGCATCTTTCTAGATGCGTCCACTCGGAGCTCCGACTTCATGGAGGAGTCGGCGGTGGCGTACTTGTCTGCTATGATTAGCAGCTCATCGAGTGTGGCCGGCTCGTCGCAGAGGAGTCGGTGCTTGATTAAGGTGCCCTCTCGGCACCCGGTAGTGAAGTACTCTATGGCTTGCACCTCATGCACCCCTTCGCAGGAGTTGCGCAGTTTGGCCCACCGCGTCAAGTACTCGCGGGTGGACTCGGTTGGGCCTTGGACGCACAGGGAGAGCTGGTGAGGCTTGGGCGGCCGCTTGTAGGTGCTGGTGAAGTTGCGGATGAAAACTTCAGTAAAGTCCAGCCAGTTGTTGACGCTGTAGGGCTTGAGGCTGTTCAGCCATGTCCGGGCCGTGCCCTGGAGCATGAGTGGAACGTACTTCACGGCAACGCGCTTGTTGCCGTTTGCTATGCTGACGGCGATGCAGTAGTCAACCAGCCAATCCTCCGGCTTCACGGAACCGTTGTACTTGGGAGTGTCTCAAGGAAGCGAGAACCCTTTGGGGAAGGGCTCGTCGCGAATGCGGGGGCCGAAACAAGGCGGACTGATCGCATCTCCTTCTTCTAACGCCAGGGATCAAGCCAAGCGATCGATCTAGTAGCGGGCGTCGTTCTCTCCGACTCCTTCATGGGGACCCAGCCGGCCTACGAGAGTCGGATGCTCAACGGGCGGCGCGGAGGCGCACCTCTCCCTACGCGGGGGAGGCGGACGATCGTCCCGCCGTTCTACTGCTCGTGGGCGGCCGTCTTGGTCACGCTCGATGGTGATGCGTGTGCGGCTGCGGCTAACAGCCGGCTCTTGGTCTCCTCGGTCGCGGGCGCCGCCCATCGGCGTCCGGGAGGTCGCGCCGCGCTCTCGGCGAGGGGGAAGGTTCCCGGCCTGCAAGCAGGGTTGCGCCGTGCGGCGGCCGGCTTCTTGCTATGCGGCGGCCGCGTCGATGAGCTGCTGGACGCGCTCCGTCATTCAGCGATGCTCGTCGCCCTCCAGGCGGCGCATAAGTTCTCCATTGGCGTGGCGTAGACTGAGCGATCGGCCCCCAGCATGCTGGCGATGGCCGCGCCACGCTGCCGGACCGTGCCCGCGCGGCTAGGTTTGCCAGCAGCCGGCGTGCCGCAGACGGCGCGGTCGATCTCGCGCTGGTAGGCCTCGGTGAGGCGTCTCATGGCTGCCAACTTGTTGGCGCTGTAGAGGAGTGCGACGCGGCACGCCTCCAGCGTTTCACCATTCGCACCGGGTGCCACGGGTGCGGACATGTCTCGCATTGCCGCCCGCAACGTATTCCGGTCGGCCTCGTCGAGGGCTCCATCGTGGCTAATGACCAGCACCTCGGCGATGGTGTTGGTGCCGGTGCTGCTGTCAGCAGCAGGGAGCGGGTCGTCGAAGATCACTACGTCACCGGGGAAGGTATCAGAAGGCGCGGCGTCGGCGTCGATGACCATGTCGACGGGTGGGTCGGTGGAGCCGACGGACTCCAGGTCGGAGGCCGACTCGTTGATGATGTGAAGCCATCTGAGGGGGTCGACAAGGCAGCTCTCGGAGCTGGCTGCGCCCGCGTTGGGTGCGGGCTCGTCAGAGAGGCGGATCCCGCTGACGAGGTCAGCGAGGCAGCTTACGGCGCAGGCGGCATCCACGCCACGCAGTGTGTCGGCGCGAACGCCGTCGGGCGTGCCGGGCTGGCTACGCTCACCAGGAAGGAAGAGGGTTCCCGTCCAAAACATGTTTCCGGGCGATGGTGCACCTTGCCCCACGGTGGGCGCCAAATGTCGGGGATATCGTGCGACATATGCCAGGGGTGGCTTATCATGGATGGGGACAAGAGTACGTCGCCGGGCTGTAGAAGCGGGAGTGAGCGAGACCGCATATGCCTGCGAATCTTACCCAGGTTCGGGGCTCACCTCGAAGATAACACCCCTAGTCCTGCTCTGCGGGGTCTCCGCATGATGACTATGATCAACAAGGTAGCTACAACTTGCTCCTTGAGCTGTTTCGGCTAGAGGAGGGAGAAGGGCTAGGCTATCTCTGCTCCTCGCTCTACGTGTGTGTGCCAATGGCGTGGGTGTTGAACCCTTTGCATGGGTGAGCCTGGGGGGTTTATATAGGCCTACCCTCCAGGGGTACAATGGTAATCCAGCCGGGTGTAGGACCCGGCCGTCAGTGGCCCTGGCTGCCGGCTTCACCGCCGACCGCTAGGGCCCGCCGCCTAGGGGGCCATGTTGACTGCTTTATACTGTGGCCTCTCCCTCGATGACGAAGGTCTGGTCGAGGGGAACGTGGTTACAGTCCCGCCGCCTGACGGGCGCTCACTGTAGCCAAACCCCGTCTCATCTGGTTAATGGTGCACAGACTCCAAGGGGGAGAAGGGCCGCCTGCTAGGAGTCGGCCCTCCCTTATTGCTGCCTGCTGGAGGTTTGCCGCCTTTTGGTGGCTCGCGGACAGGTAGGGCCCACCGCCTGCGGGCCGTACCGACCGCCCGTCGTGGGGGCGTGGCCCCCTCTGACGCTAGTGATGTCACGGACTGTGTGGCAATAGTGCCGCGCTGGGCGAGGGGTGTCCGCCCGGTACATAGCTCTGTGGCCACGTCCCATCCTGGATTCGGGGGTGGTAGGCTGCACTGCAGCCATGCCTTGTCTTGTCGTGGTGATGTGGTGCTGACTTCGAGGGGACGAGGGGCCGTCTGCCAGGAGTCGGCCCCCTCGCGGCCGCCTTCCATGGTCTTGCCGCCTTCTAGCAGCCGGTCTCTTGGACCAGCCGGCCCAAGAAGGCGGTCGTGCTTTTCGGAAGGTGTAAGGGGCGCAGCCAGCCCCGATGTCTCAAAATACCATGGGGGACTGATGTGGCTACCCGTGGTCATTTACCCCGACAGCAGCGGAAATAAGGTTCGGCAGATATCAACTTAATCAAGCACGTTATCGAGGGACATATATATCGAGGTAGGAAGAAATAATGGTTTGAGCATAGGATATCACAGGTTTGACAATGATGATGGTGATGCAATATACGTAGCATGAGAAAAATAGGGTATGAACTCTGAGGGAAAAATATGAGAAAGAACTATGACGAGGTGAAAGAAAGCATTACAGGGAAATCACACCAGTGTTGATAAGGTAAGAGCGAATAGAAATGTATACGACTGGAATGACTAAATTGAATGATGAGAATGCAACATGATGAACATCTTTAACAGATGGGAACGACAGAGATGCCAGAAACGAAAGATATGCATGAGTCAATGATTGATCAGATAAACTATCATCCAGTGCACAAAAGTAAACTCTTAAAGGTAATGCAGTAAAGCATAGTGAACCAATGGTTCTCGATGGTGAGAGATGGATTTGGTAGACCAGTTCGCCTTTCTGCCAAAGGAATACGTTTGGTTGGAGGGGTTGTGATTTAACACAGAAGATAAACTCTCTTCGCCCTATTCTCCTTCAACTCGGAGCTGATCAGACTCTAGTTGATTTCCCTCATGGTAGATACTTGTCGGCGATCTCCAAACCTTCGATAGACCTCTTAGTGAACCACAATGACTCTTGGTTGCTGAAGATCTTGCTCGGTGAAGGCAACAACTCTTCAACACTCGAGCCGACACCTATCCGTCTAGAGAGTGCGCAACTCTCAAGGGTAATAGGTACAATAACTCTAAACTCAGAACTACTACGATACTCAACCACTGTCTAAGTTCCGGCTCTTGATATTTCTCTCGGTGGATCTTAAACTCAAATCACTTGGAGAGGGGATGCTCAATCAATCTTCTCGGAAATCTTAAGCGGAGCAGCCAACGGGCAACTTTGGAGCGGGGTGGCTGAGGGAGTCATGGACTAAGGGGTGCTCGGGGCGACGACCCATTGTACATGGGCCAGATTGGTGGAGCCGTATAATGACGGGAGATCTATGAAGCCGTGGTGTGCCCTCCTAGTCAAGAAGGCGCAGGATCTCTTCAAACCCTTGTTGTAATCTATCTTTGGTAACCCTAGCCCTACCGGTGTCTATATAAACAAAGGGTTGTAGTCATTAGGGTGAAGAGCTACATTCATCACCTCATAGCCTTAGGGTTTAGCTCATGCTGATCTCGATGTAGATCTACTCAGTAAACCACGTTATACATTCAATACAATCAAGCAGGACGTAGGGTTTTACCTCTTCGAGAGGGCCCGAACCTGGCCAAACACTGTGTTCGTCGTCCCTTGTTACCCATCGATCCTAGATCCACAGCTCGGGACCCCCTACCCCGAGGACTACCGGTTTTGACACCGACATTGGTGCTTTCATTGAGAGTTCTGTTGTGGGATCGCCAAAGGAATCGATGGCTCAACCGGTCGTCGGAGACCACACTCGCGCCGAAGCCTTCCCCGCCCCTGGTCATCTCCTCGTCTTCGGCGGCATACTAGTGCGCGTATATCCCACTAGTCGCCTCGAGCAGATCGAAGGCTTCACCCCCGTCGAAGGGTTCATCGGTTCAGGGCATCGACCCCAGGACTAGCAGACTCACAAAAATTTGGTATCCCTCAGGGTCCGGCCCTGAAGCCCGACTCCGACAGACCGCCCCAAAGATCTCCCGCCGAATCGCCGGAGTGTCCGGCACCCCCATGTGGCCAGCCGGCAGACCACCTGGTGAGCCTTTTTCGTGCAATGGGAATCTCTGTTACCAGGCCTGCGGCCTACGATCGGATCAGGCATAGACGCGACGACCGAGAAATCAACACCCCTCCGGTCACACACCTCGTCGCCACAGTCGAAGAGGCCCAGGAGGGGCCACAGCCTTGCAAGCTAAAGACGGTGTACACTCGAATCCCCAGCTTGGAGTCAGACACCAGCCCGGCTGTACGTCCGGACATAACCCCCAGCTCCAGTCCCAGCCTCGAGCCTATCCGGCCGCACACCAGCTCGGATCCAAGCCATGTGCGGTCAGAACCGGACATGACTCAACCGCCCATCAAGGATAGTCCGGATCCGCGGCAGGAGGGAATTCTGAAAAATTTCCCGCCCGCCCACCACACAGAATATAATCCGGACTCGAGAAACCCAGACATATGGGACCTCATGTACGTCAAGCAGCTGCCAAACGAGACAGTCCACCATTATTGGGCTAGATTTCTCCTGGTAAAGAATAGTATGGCACCTTGCTGTGACAAAGAAATAATTAAAGCCTTCCAGTTTAACTGCAGGGACGAGGGCCTCTTAAAAGCCCTCGCGTGTCGCTGAATTCAAAGCTTCACCGAACTATCAGACATGGTACGCAAATATTGCGCCATGGAGAACACGTGGAGGGCACAACAGCTGAACATGGGGCCACAGCCCGCCGTGCGTCACGGAAGGCCCCGCCTTAAATGGTCTTACACAAATCGGTCACCGGAGCGCGAGCCTAATGAAAGGAAAACTAGGCCTAGCTCGGTGTTAGATGAGTTGCTGGACAAACCATGCCCAATACATTCGGTCTTGCTAGACGCAAACCCAACCCATAGACTTCGAGCCTGTTGGGTGGTAAGACAAGTGGCCAAATACGGCAAGCCAATCTTGGGCCTTAACCCCTAGATAAATAGTCCTTCGCTTCACCGCAGGACCACAATTTCCTTATGATATACGAGACGTTCGCCTCAAACAATAAATGGAAAAATGCTCTTCGAGAGCTCAATCAAATATATCAAGTGACGACCACACAACCATGAGCGGCCACGCCTATCACCTTCAACAAGAACGATGAGCCAAGCCACCGTAATAACCACACACCAGCGGCACTGGTCCTCGACCCCGTTATCGACGGTTTCTGACTGACTAAAGTGGTGATGGACGAAGGCAGCGGCCTCAACCTCATTTATGAGGATAATCTAGACAAGATGCAGTTCAACAGGTCTCGCATCGAACGCAGTCATACCACATTCCGAGGTATAATACTCGGAAGGGAGGCACACTGCTCGGGACGCGTAACCTTGGACGTTGTGTTTGGTACACCCGACAACTACAGATCTGAACCCTTGCTGTTTCACATTGTGCCCTTCCGTAGCGGATACCATACCCTTCTAGGACATGAGGCATTCTCAAGATTTCAGGCCATACCACATTACGGGTATATGAAACTCAAGATGCCAGGGCCCAACGGGGTGATCTCTCTTAAAAGCGACCCGAGCAAAGCCTTGCGAGCCAAAAATAAGATGGCATCCCTCGCCCTAGAGGCACTATCCGAAGCCCTCGCGGCCGAAGAGTTGACAGCGCTACCACTACAAAAAATATGTCAACTTGCGACCATCTCTATTGGTCGTTGAATGGTCATTGCTTTTCATTTGTGACCTTTTTGTGACCAAAAACAGATGCTCAAAAGCTGACCGTCTTTAATGGAAATTAAAGACCTTCTTTGTGATAAGGTCGTTGAAGGCAACAACTAAAACAAAGGGTCGTTGATCCTACGACCTTCTGTTTTGGTCGCTGGTTGTCTGCCCAGGCCACGTCGGATCCGGCGAGGCCAGCTGACGTGGCAAAATTGCGACCAAATGAAAAGGTCGTTGATAAGAATCAGCCCGGTCCAGTTCGGTGTTTTACATGGGCCGAGCCCAACAATTCAGCCTTTCTATATTTTTTTTTCCTGTCAATTTTTGGTCGACTTCATCGGCCAACCCCAACAATCCGGCCATTTTAATGTTGGGTCATGGCCTTCTTGGCTCAAGAGTTTCAGTTTTTCTTTTTCTCAAAAGATTGGTCCTAATTGTCAGTTTCTTGTAATGGGACCCAGTTGTCAGGGTCAAGTTCTTTAGATTTCATTTCACAGTAAATAAGTAACCAATATCTAAATCAGCACTGGCAAAATACACTGCTTGAAATAGTAGCCAGAATGGCAATCACAGTATTACAACATGAATACATTTTTTTGTGGGTAAACGCGGATACATCATACAACACAAATACAATGGCAATGACAGTATTACAAGCTCTACTGCTTCTGTCGATCTTCTTCAACATGGACCTCCTTCAGTCCTTCTATAGAAGTCACAAACTCTCCTTCTCCTTTCAACCTTCTTTTGCAGGGAGCTAGTGTGAGAGAAAATCTACAGTTAAGAACAAAATACGTATACAAGCAGTTGGGTACAGATCACTTTGGAAAGCACAAGATATCATTTGGCTGGACATGAATATCACTTGTGCATGAGACAGTATCTATACAATTATACAATGCGAAAGGAATTACAACTAAACAACAATTATCAGTATAACAAAAGGCAGAGACTGTGTTGTGCTCTATACAATTTTATCAGTAAAAAGTGAATTTATCGAACAAAATTTATCATTATAAACAGGCAGAAACTGTGCAAGTTTATTAGTACAAACTGGATTTCTAAACAACATTTGACTGAAACGACAATCTATTTAAAGTACTTCAGGTTTGAGCCATTTTCAATGTTGTCATTTACCTTACAGGGGCAGTGAAAAACATACAGATTGTATAATAGTATAGCATAATAGTACCAGTGCCAGGCAAGGTAGCTGTTACATGAATCAGAAGAGAAGAATCAAAAAATCTGGAGCCAATATATTATGAACAAAACAATAAAAAAATGAACAAGTTGTTTAGAATGATAACACAAATTCAGCAAAGGTGCAGGGAAATTTTATAGTACACATTGATGACAGTAAACATATGGACATTATGTTCATCCAGAGAAAAGTAGCAAATACCATATGATTACTCCAGTTTATACTCCTCTTTTAGCAATACAGATTATAACTAATGCACAATGATGGGAGCTGATGTCCAGGAGTATTTGCAAATGATACAACATCATGGAGTAGGATAACATGTTTTAGCAGTACAGGTTGTAGAGTAAACAAGCAAGCAATTTGGCAAACGATGCAATGCCTATCTCATTCAGCACTAGGGATTTTTGTGGCAGTAAGTAAGCAAATGAATTGGCAAAGAATGCAGTGTCCAACTGATCCAGCATGAGAGTCCGATGACGACAACACCAAGCAAAATTCAGTAAAGCGTATAAATAGATTCAGACCAAATGGTAAAATGAAATCTACTCCATGAGATTTAGTCAACTTTAGGGAGCATCGCAGATTCAGACCAATATTTGCAAGCATGTAAATACTGATTCAACACTAGGGAGTACTGAATTTTTGTGGCAGCAAGAAAGCAAATCAATTTTGCAAGCAGTGCAATGCCTAGTGAATTTAGTCAAACATGCAAGTGAATTTTGAGCAGTAGCACTAGGGACTAGGGACTGACAGCAGTAGCACTAGATTCAGTCAAGTGAAAGTGAATTTAGAGCAACAACAAAATCAGGGAACGTGAGAGAGGTAGAGGGAGGCTCAACCATGAATTGCTGCTGCCCCATGGTTGGGTATGTAATTGTCGCCGCGCCTCCTTGTGGATGCCGAGGTCAGAGACGCCGGATCCGTGCGGGCATCCACCTCCCATCCGCACGAGATGAAGCAAACTATAGCAGATGAACATCATTTAAACAGCAATGAACATCATTCAGATGCTTTAGAAGCATAACAGAGTGAACATCATTCGCATGCTCTTCAGTACGATATCTTAGATTTTTCAACTAAGCAAAACATGCATACTTTAACAGTTCAGTACGAATGTAAGTAATGTCTCTTCCATCATAATCTTCTTGCGTAACAACAAACGAGAGGAAACTAGTGCAGGGGAAGAGCTCTTCTTAGAGCGGTGTTGCGCGCCTACTTCTCAGAGGAGTTAGGGCCGCGCTTTTAACTTGAAGTAGCTGCATTTTTAGACGGAGGGGACTGAAGTTAGGTAAGTGATAAAAAGCATCTACCAAAAAAGTTGATCTCCACAAACTCAGCAACTGGATAAAGGCCACTGTTTGTATTTTAGTGAAGAACACCCCAAGCAAATAACAACAGATGGGCATTAAGACAAAAAAAAATTGGCAATCGCAGCATCATCTTTCAGCAGCAGTGCAGTACAAATCCTTGTGTAGCACAAGCAAGAGGACCATGTCCTACTCCTAATTACACATAGTAGATGGCAAGAGTGAGAGCAACGCTTACTTGGAAGTGCTAATAAAGAGGCTGGTATTATTCTAGGGCGCTAGAGATAAGATGACATTTTGGATCAATCAGAAGAAGGTAATGCATTCATCAATAAAAAATGGCAGCAAACGCAAGCCTAAGAGCCAAACTTCACACTGAGTTTCCAATCCAAAACCTTACACTACAGACTACACTATTACATTGACAATCCTAACATTCAGAGCATGGCATTGGAATTTAACTCCAAATCGGCATGTCATTGACCATCGTAACATTCAGAGCGTGGCATTGACCATCCTACAAACAACCTAACTAGAGCTAAAGCTGCCAACTTCTAATGGGCTCGCAGTTCCAGACACAAATAAGCACACGACAACAATCAACAGCTCCAGTCTACACAACAGCCAGGCCACAGATCTGTGAGCTGATTGACTCCGGATTTCTGCTACAAGGATCCAGCAGACGAACAGAGTAACCAACCATTCACCGCAGCTGATCGGACAAACCGAGAGAAAGGGCATGAAAAACAGAGGGGTGATCCCATACGTACCCTTGGAGCTCCGGAGCGTCTTGAGGACGGTCTTGTAGCCGAGCGTGTACTTGCCGCTCTTCATCACCAGTTGCAGCTTGTTGTTGATGTTCTGCGTGCTCTTCTTCTGCAGTCGGAATCTAATTGAAATCCGTTAGGCGGCGAGCACAGCCGCATCAACCCGGGACAGAATTAGCTTAGAGCCAAGGAGGGGGGGCGGGGCGGGAGGGAGATGGGAAGGGCTACGGTTTCTTACCGACTTCTTGGTGGGAGCCATGGCGTTCGGCGATCACTTGGCGTCCAAGTAGTACCACGGCGGGATCTCGGACCTAGTGGGCGGGCACGGCCTCGGCGCCGGCGCCGGGGCGGGAGCAGCGGGTGGCGCGGGCGCGGGTGGAGCAGTGTCGGAGTTGGTGCCGACTGAAACCCTAGCCGCGAGGGCGGCCGGTAGGCGACGCGATGGGCGCTGCTGCGGGACACGTTGAGGAAGGAGGAGGTGGTGGCGGAACGGAGAGGAGGAGGTGGCGGGACGCGCCGCTGCAGGACGGGGAGGAGGTGGCGGCGGTGATGAGATGAGGGAGGAGGAGAGATGGGACCTGAGTTAGGGTTAGTTGGGCTGCGGGTGGGGGTTTACCTTTTTCTTTTGTTTTTTTTTGTAGATAGATGGATGGATGGATGTGGGATGGAGAGATGGAAGGATGGATGGGAGCCATGTCATCGATCCGTGGGAAGGGTTCTGATTGGTTCAAAAAACCAGTGATTTAAAATAGTTTTGAAGTACTAAAAATAGAGGGATTTTGTGAAGAAGCTATCAAAAATATTTTGCAAAAGGGTACCACACAAATTTTCACTAGAGTTAGACCACATTTTAAGGATAAGGACCAATTTGTGCGCATTTCTGATCTTTCTAGCTATTTTTAATCATTTTCCGAGTGGCAAAAATGGGTTTTTTTTGTGAAGAACCTATCAAATATTTGTTGCAAAATTGGACTACATCAATTTTCTAAAATACTAGTCCATATTTAATATACAATTGACTAAATGGTTGGGTGTCAAAAACTTTGATCCACCTCTCATGAAAAAGAAAAATTTCTGGCAATTCAGTTGGAAGCGGGTCAAATTTGAACTGCAGCTGCCTCATAGTTTGCTCTTTATTTTTTTTAAAAATCATTTCTAGGTACAAAAGTATCTATTTCTTCGTAGATACCCAAAAGATTTGCAAAAATCAAGCCCTAGCTACAAACGGTCATACCCGCCGTTTTGACCGCATTTTGAAATGGGCATAGAAAATTCAAAAAAAAATCAAAAAATTGAAAAACCTTCGCATTGTGTCATTATATGTGACCAAGTTACCAGGAAAAATAATAAACTTGTAATACGGAAATTATTTTAAAAAAGTGTTCTCACAAATGAGCTATCGTGTGTGAAGATCCATGTTTTCAAGTCAAATGATCAATGTTATGGTAGCATTCATGGCATAGTTTATTAAAATGATCTCATATTGTGCACAAGGGTGCATCTTGGAATGGCAAACAATGTTGCCTAAGGAAGTTTTCATTTTCTTTTCACGAAAAATTCATTTTTCATTTTCTGAGTGCCCAAAATGAGTTTTTTTGTGAAGGACCTACCATATATTTGTTGCCAAATTGGACCAAATCATTTTTCTAAAGTATTAGGCCATATTTAATGTAAAAATGACCAAATGGTTGGGTGTCAATAGTTTTGATGCACCTCTCATGAAAAAGACAAATTTCCGCCGATTCAGTTGGAAGCGGGTCAAATTTGAACTGTAGCTGTCTCATAGTTTGCTCTTGATTTTTTCCAAAAATTAGTTCTAGGTACATAAGTATCTGTTTAATCATATAAACACCAAAAGTTTTTCAAGATTCAACCACTAGCTATGAACGGTCATGCCCGCCGTTTTGACCACATTTTGAAACGGGCATTAAAAATTCAAAAGAAAAATCAAAAAATTGGAAAACCTTCGCATTGTGTCAGTATATGTGACCAAGTTATCAGGAAAAATAATAAACTTGTAATACAGTAATTATTATTGAAAAGTGTTCTCAGAAATGAGCTATCATGTGTGAAGATTCATGGCTTTCAAGCTAAATGAGCAATCTTATGGCCACATTCAGGGCATAGTTTGTTCAAATGATCTCATATTGTGCACAAGGGTGCATCTTGGAATGGCAAACAATGTTGCCTAAGGGAGTTTTCATTTTCTTTGGACGAAAAATCAATTTTCCATTTTTCGAGTGCCCAAAATGAGCTTTTTTGTGAAGGACCTACCGTATATTTGTTGCAAAATTGGACCAAATCAATTTTCTAAAATACTAGGTCATATTTAATGCACAATTGACCAAATGGTTGGGTGTCAAATGATTTGATCCACCTTTGGTGAAAAAGACAAATTTCCGCCGATTCAGTAGGAAGCGTGTCAAATTTGAACTGCAGCTGCCTCATAGTTTGCTCTTTAGTTTTTCCAAAAATGATTTATAGGCACATAAGTATTTATTTAATCAGAGAAACACCAAAAGTTTTCCAAGATTCAACCACTAGCTAGGAACGGTCATGCCCGCTGTTTGGACCGCATTTTGAAACGGGCATAAAAAATTCAAAAAATTGGGAAACCGTCGCATTGTGTCATTATATATGACCAAGTTACCAGTAAAAATAATAAACTTGTAATAAGGCAATTCTCTAAAAGAAGTGTTATGAGAAATGAGCTATCATGTGTGAAGATTCATGTCTTTCAAGCCAAATGATCAATCTTATGGCCACATTCATGGCATAGTTTGTTCAAATGGTCTCATATTATGCACAAGGGTGCATCTTGGAATGGCAAAACAATGTTGCCTAAGGGAGTTTTAATTTTCTTTGGACAAAAAATCAATTTTCCATTTTTCGAGTACCCCAAATGAGTTTTTTTGTGAAGGACCTACCATATATTTGTTGCAAAATTGGATAAAATCAATTTTCTAAAATACTAGGCCATATTTAATGCACAATTGACCAAATGGTTGGGTGTCAAAAGTTTTGATCCACCAATAGTGAAAAAGACAAATTTCCGCTGATTCAGCACGAAGCGAGTCAAATTTGAACTGCAACTGCCTCATAGTTTGCTGTTTATTTTTTTTCCAAAAATCATTTATAGGTACATAAGTATCTATTTAATCAGAAATACATGGTTTGGTGGCGATACGTTGAGGTTTGGATGGTGGCCAAGGGCCCCAACTCTAGAGCGCGTAAACTTGCATGCCCGCCGCGTGGTCACCATGTGACCGTGGCATTGCCACAAGTTCTGGGCGGCCTAGGCATGTCTAGTGGGTTGGGAACTCCCCCGGTAGGTGTTAGGAAGAAGAAGGCAATAGAAGAATCTCATGAGAAGACTGAACTAAGCTCAAACATGAATTAGCAGCCAAGTGTTTGATTAGTGGTAGGGAAAATGCACATGGCCAATGGCCCTAAGGTTTGGCCGAGGATGATCATCTACTAAGGACACTTCATTGGAAAATTTGCAGCTCAAATGGAGGAGCCTAGGCGTCACTTGCTTTGTAAAGTACCACACTAGACAGAAATATGAATGTTGAAGCTCGACTCAAATGAATGAATGGATTCATCCGAAGTTTGGAGGAGGATGATAATTTGGGCATATGAAGGCACTGTAAAAATTTCATACCATTTGGATAAATAAAAATGGTACTTCCTTCACAGTGCTCTCCACTGAACAGAAAATTGGGAAAAATGTTGAGGGAAATTGGATTGATTAAATGAGCTAAAATTTGGTGGAGGGAGGTTATATGGGTAGGGTCATGTCCTGGTAAATTTTTAGCAATTATAAATTAACATAAAATATTATTGCTTCACAAACTGAAAATATTACCAGAAACAAAGATTGGATGGTGAGCTCACATGGATTGTTAGATGGGGCTAAAATTTTGTGGAGAGATATGATTTGGGAATATAGAAGTTGTGGCAAAAATTCAGCTCATTAGGATATGCCTAGCTAGTACTTTCTTCACAATGGTTCTAGCTGTACGGAAACTTTGGAAATTTGCCGAGGAAGATTTACCAGGCAAATGGAGCTGAATATTTTCATGAGGTAATGATTTGGATAGTAAAGAATGCCCAATTTTTTTAGGAATTTTGAGAATGACAGAAATATAGGCTGCTTCAAAACCTAAGGCAAAGATTGACACATAGACATGACACATAGGCAAAACTGATGAGGTGGTGCCTAGTCATAGCAATGCACCATAATTTACAAGGCTATGAGCATCTATATTGGTTGTTATCAGCTAGAAATAAGGCAGCAGATCAATGATGTTTGCTTTACGACCATTTCGTGTAAGGAAATTACGACCTTTTTGACCAAAATGTTCGTTATAGTTTAGGGTTTGGAGCCCCCCGAACACCTTTTGACCAATTGGTCTCAAATGGTCGTAGATTTATGACCAATTCTTCCAGGGTCACTGACAGAAGGTGACAAGTTGACATATTTCTCGTAGTGTGTGCACTATAGTCGGCAGGGATGACATGGTTCTCAGTTAAAGACAAAAGCCCACATCATTCAAGCCAGCGGACAAAATAGTCAAATTTCAAGTGCACCCAACAGATCCCAATAAAACGGCATCCATAGGAGCACAACTGGACCCTGCAGTTGTCGTGCTATCACATGGCCACCTATGGGGCCATCGGCGCCTTGTGGTTCGGAAAGGGGGAAGAGCGCATTGCACAAAGAGCGGAAAGCACACAGCAGCACGGTAATGATGACATGGGTAGTTTTACCCAGGTTTGGGCCGCCGCGAGGCATAAAACCCTACTCCTGCTTTGGTGGATTGATGGAAGGACCATGGTGGAGACACAACGCTCTAGCCCGGCAAGGTCGCCTCGGGGCGAGAGCAGCTACGCACGTACGAGCGTACAAGGGTCTGAATCCTTTCTAAGGTAGCCACGACCCTCCTTTTATAGGTCAAGGGGTCACCACAATGGCAAAATAGTCATTATGCACTGATTAGATAGCCACAGTGCTATCATACCTACTCTGCAGATAGGACAGGGCGCATTAAATGTGCCGCTTAGTGTCACATCGCCTGCCCGCGCCATGCCATTCAGCCACCTTTTCGCATGCCCGCGCGACACGTCGCCTAGACGGGTGTCATTTTGGGATGATCTTCCTCAGAAATGGCCTGCCACATACCAAGTAACAGCCATTTAGTCACTTGGGGGCTCGACACTGCACCGATGGGTGACTTGCATTGCTGTGAGGTGGAGCGGCGGAGCTTTGGCGGGGTAATCCATCCTTGGCGCCACCGGCAAGCCTGTCGGGGGAGTCTTGAGGCTTGTCTGTGGGTAACCTCGACCGCGCCAGGCTCGCCTGCCCAACAAGGGAGGTTTTTCCTTAGTGATATCTCGCTTATTTGGTTTGTCTTGGTCTTCTTGATCCGCCCTTTGATTTCTCAAAGAGTCATCTCTTCTGCTTGGCCTTGTCTTGAATGTCGTAACCTTGCTCTTGAGCCTGTGTACAGTCTGGGCAACACACCTGGGGGTTTGTTGCACCGACAGGAGCCCCCGAGCCTGGCCTGAACGCGCTGCCGAGTGTCGTCGGGGTAGGCCCTGTCTAGTACACAGGCGAGCGGGTTGTGGTAGCTCGTCCTTTGAGATATTCTTTGCTTCTCCATTAACCTATGCTTGAGTCAGTTTCCGGTTTTCTCGTGCATCGCGTGATGCCAATTGCACTGGGGCCACCATTTGTAATGGCCCGTGAATGACTTTAACGCAAGGGTGAGTAACTGCCAATTCACTCTTCCCACCACGTCCTTATCCTCTACCACGTATGCTGCATGCATTGAGTGGGGTAGGTGATGGGGGCGCGTGGTGCAGGAGAGAGAGCCAGGGCAGGAGCTCGGCCTTCCTTGGTTGGTGTAAGGGGACGGCGATCGGATCCGGCCTTCGGCGGTAGCTTGGACGGGTCGGATCAGAAAGAAACCCCTCTAGGGCGGGGGCGAAGGATCAACCCCCAGCCCCAGCTTGCCTATAAAAGAGGGGGCAAGGATGAAGAAGAGGTGTCCATCCACGCACCTCTCTTGCTTTATTTCTTGCCTTCTTCTTTGTTGTGTTGAGGGGAAGAGGCCGGGGCCGGGCCCCAGGCTCTAGCTTGGGGTTGATGATGTCGAACACTCGTATTGACACTGGGGGAGTGAGTCTGGTCTAGGGGCGCAGGAGATGCAGTGGTCGGGGGTGTGGGCGCCGAACTATCAACATTGTGGGCGGCGTTACGCTCCTCCGAGACGGTGAGGCGCCCGCCTCTCCCACACGAGTCGGCCACTTGGTGGAGAGTGCTTGCCTTGGCCACAAGACGCCGAGATTCGCCAACTTGACAACGAGGCTTCTGGGGCTTCCGGCACCTACCTGGGGTGCAGCGCTCGGGATCTTTGGTAATCCCAGCACTGTTCCTTCGGGCGGAGTCGGGGTGATCGTTGAAGACGGTGACACCTTCCTGCCCTCCAAGGTGGGGAGCGATGCTCCTCGCATGCCTCGGACGCTGTCGTCGCTTGTTGCTTCTCCGGGGAAGGTGTCGGCTCGAGGGGCCGGCATCCTCCTGGAGTTGTGGTGATGAAGAAGGAACGAGGGAAGACGGAGAAGGCATGTGGTAGGCTGTCAGGTCGGAGTACGATGGCACCGACGCCTTCGTCTCGTATTGCCGGCCTGTTGCCTCATCTTTCCACTCTTCCCCTCCCTCCCTGACACCATCATCACCGGTCTCTTTAGGACAGTCACCGGGGAGGGGGTCGCTCTCTTGGTGCCTTCACCTCCTCTAGCAGTCTTCCAGCTGAGTTCCGGTGGTTCTCCCCGCCGGTGCTTGTGCTGGGGCTTCTTGCTGGCCCTGGAGGTGGTGACCAGGGCACCGCCGAGCTGCTCCCTCCGCCCTCTCCTTCGCAGACTTGCAACTCCCAATCTTGTCAGGCTGCGCATGGCAAGCCCGGACGGGATCGGGCTGGGCTTCTGCTCAGGCACTCCTTTTGTCCTCTCCACCTCCCACTTTAGTCCCTAGGAGGAGAGGGACAAGAAAGGGATTACGGGGCACTTATCTTTTTTCAGTCTAAAACATGTAGGCACTTGCCAAACTTTAGTCTAAATTATGTAAACTTCTTTATCCATGTTTGTGCTCTGTAAGATCTGTACTTGCTTATCAGCATATTAATGAAAAAGACAAGCCTTGCCGGGTACTTGTGCATGTATCATGTCCATGCAGAGGTGAGGTGCCTCTATACGTTCAAGTAAACAAGTTTCCCCTGACAAACTATCCTGCCAGTACCCTTAGTTTGCTGCCGTAGGGCAAGGCCTGCCAGGCATAAAACTATAAAAAGGGACCGGCCCCTCGTCGAACCCTCTCCATCAAAGGCAACTGCGACCACCTTGTCCGAAGCAACATTCGGGACAAAGGATGGGAGCACCTATGTTTCGAAGGTAACGAGGTTTTCATATGCACAAGTTTTTACCTTACAAAATAGGTATGGATAAGAAGAAACTTATCTGTTTGGCTTCTTGGGGATTGCTGTGTAGGCTTGTCTTCATTTCTTCTCTTCGGGATCAAGTCCACGGCAAGAACCCTGCAACTTAGTGCAGATGAAAACAGTGCTACATGCGACCTCATCTACATGATCATGCTATGCTCATGATATGCTTATGCATGCATGCAATCTTGTCAGGGGCCCCCCAGCGCTTTGTTTATTCATCTTTTGCTCAGGGTCTGCACCTGGCTTTGTACAAAGGGTTACATGCAACATCGGCAAGGCTTGTTCGAAAGGGTGGCTGCCGAGCAGGGCCCGACAGCCGCGTCGTACGGGTAGAACTTACGGAGATGCTTAATGTTCCATGAGTTTTGCAACTGAATGCCATCTCCGGTCTCTAGACGGACTGCGCCGGGTCTGGTGACTCGTACTACCCGGTAAGGGCCTTCCCACTTTGGCGTCAACTTGTTTAGACCCTTGGCGGACCAAACACGCCTAAGGACAAGGTCGCCTTCCTCAAGCCTCCGGGCATGAACCATGCGGCTGTGATAGCGACACTGGGTTTGCTGGTAGCATGCAGCACGCACAGCAGCCAGGAGACGGTTCTCCTCAAGTAGCACAGCGTTGTCATGCCAGTGCCATTCCTGCGCAACTTCATCGTAGGCAAGCACTCGAGGAGACCTGAATGTGAGTTCCATGGGGATAACTTTTCTGCCCCATAGACTAGGGAGAAGGGAGTCTGCCCGATAGCTCGATTTGTTGTCGTACAGAGGGACCAAAGAACCACCGGGAGCTCGTCGATCCATCGCCCGTCGCACTTCTGCAGTCTATCAAATGTTCTTGTCTTGAGTCCTCGCAGCACTTCAGCGTTTGCCCTCTCAGCTTGTCCGTTGCTTCTGGGATGGGCAACAGAGGCAAATGAGACTTTGCTTCCAATGGCATGAACGTATTGCATGAAGGCGCGGCTTGTGAATTGGGTGCCATTTTAAGTGATGATCCTGGCTGGCACTCCAAAATGGCACACCAATCCTTTCAAGAACTTGATAGCTCACTGTGCGGTCATCTTCCTCACGGGCTCCACCTCTGGCCACTTTGTGAACTTGTCGATAGCGACGAACAAGAACTCAAAGCCCCTGGTAGCACGGGGGAAGGGGCCCAAGATGTCGAGCCCCCAGACCGAGAAGGGCCATGACAAAGGGATCGTCTGGAGAGCTTGAGCAAGCTGATGGATATTCTTGGAGTGGAACTGGCAGGCTTCACATTTGGTGACTAGCTTAATTGCACCTTGGAGGGTCGTGGGCCAGTAAAAACCTTGCCGGAAGGCTTTTCCAACCAGGGCCCTCATTCCAATGTGGGAGCCGCATATACCCTTGTGTATCTCTGCCAACAGTTCCTTTCCTTCTTCCCGGCAAATGCGCTTCAATTTCACTCCGTTGGGCCTTCTTCTGTATAGCATGTCCTCAACGAACTGATACATACTGGCCCTCCAGGCTACTCTTTCAGCTTCTTCTTGCTCTTTGGGAAGTTCTCCTGTTTGGAGGAAATGGACTATGTGTTGCGGCCATGTTGGAGCCTGAGGCTCGGCAACAAGGACTAGAGGCACCTCCTCGTTCACGGGAGCGCATGCCTCGACCACAGGAACAGGTGGTTCAGCGGGAGGGTGCTGCTCACCGGGCAAAACGGAGTTGTTCCCGCCAACCTCTTTGCCGGGGACCCCAGAGGGCTCTACCGGAGTCCAGTTTCCTCCACTTCCTGGCCATTGTTGTTGGGGATACAGAGAGTTCAGTTAGATGGAGAACGAAAGTCCCTGGTTCCACAGGGAGTTTTTGCGTAGCGCACTTTGACAGATGATTAGCAATGCTGTTTTCCGCACGCGGGATGTGCTCTGTTTGCAATCCATCAAAGCGCTCCTCCAACTTTCTCACTTCCTCGATGTATGCCTCCATCAATGGGCTTTGACAATCCTTGTTCACTTGCCTCACCACAAGTTGCGAATCTCCACGAATGATCAACTTCTTGATTCCCAGTTCTGTTGCGATCCTGAGCCCGGCAAGGAGTCCTGCATATTCTACTGTATTGTTGGTAGCCTTCTCCCGGGGGAAATGCATTTGAACCACGTACTTGAGGTGCTCCCCAGAGGGAGCAACAAGAAGCACACCAGCTCCTGCACCTTGTAGGGAGAAGGCACCATCAAAGTACATGATCCATTCTTGGGGCGCTTCCTTGCCGGGGATAACTGTCTCCAACACATCTTCGTTAGAGGTAGGCGTCCATTCCGCAATAAACTCCACCAGTGCCCTGCTCTGAATGGTTGACGTGCTCACAAACTTCAAACCAAAGCTGGATAACTCCAAAGCCCATTCCACTATCCTGCCAGTGGCCTCAGAGTTCCACTGTATGCGTTGCAAGGGGAAACGGGTGACAACCGTGATCTCGTTGGCTTGGAAATAGTGGCGCAGTTTCCTTGAGGCCATGATGAGGCAAAAAAATCAACTTTTGCACGCCAGAGTACCTCGACCTAGCCCCCTGCAATAGGGAGCTGACGAAGTATACTAGACACTGCACCACTTTCTACCTTGCCGCGACCTTGGAGCTGTCTCCATTACCCCGCTCCTCCTTGTTCTGATCTGCCTCTGACCTTGCCGGGGCGAATTCACTTCCTCCTCTAGAGGGGACGACAGTTGCAGCTGCTTCTTCATCTACTTCCCACTGCGCCACCAGCACTGCGCTAACCACATGATTGGTTGTCGCTAAGTATAGCAACAATGGTTCTTGTGGTTTTGGAGCGACTAAGGTGGGGACAGAGGAAAGATAGGTCTTCAGATCCTGCAACGGAGCGTCTGCCTTCGGGGTCCACTCCATGGGCCTAGCCTTCTTCAAGATTTTTAAGAATAGTAGGGCATGTTCGGCGGACTTGGAAATGAACCTGCTTAGCGCGGCAACACATCCAGTCAAACGCCTCACATCTTTAACTGTCTTGGGTGCTTGAATCTGCTCAATTGCCTTGATCTTGTCAGGGTCGGCCTTTATCCCCCGGTGGGACACAAAGAAGCCAAGCAGCTTGCCGGAAGGAACGCCAAACACACACTTCTCTGGGTTCAGCTTCAAATTGATCTTGAGTAGATTTGCAAAGGTCTCTTCCAAGTCCTGAATGAGAGTTGATTTGTCCTTGGTTTTGACCACTATATCATCCATGTAGGCTTCAATATTCCTGTGCAACTGGGACTCAAAGCCAATCTGTACTGCTCTCGCAAAAGTGGGTCCAGCGCTTTTTAACCCAAAGGGTATACGTACAAAGCAGTACATGCCGCATGGGGTTATAAACGCGGTCTTATCTTTGTCTTCCTCGGACATGAAAATCTAGTGGTACCAGGAGTAGGCATCCAAGAAGGAAACAGCTCACATCCAGAGGTGGAATCCATGATCTGATCGATGCACGGCAAGGGGAATGGGTCCTTTGGGCATGCTTTATTAAAATCTGTGAAATCTATGCAAAGCCTCCATTTCTCATTCGCCTTGCGCACCACCACTGGATTCGCCAACCATTTTGGATGCAACACTCCTCTGACCAAACCAGCAGCCTCGAGTTTCTTGATCTCCTCGGCAATAAACTGCTGCTGCTCCAAAGCTTGCTTTCGGACCTTCTGTTTGACGGGTCGGGCATGTGGGCAGATAGTAAGGTGGTGCTCGATTACCACCCTGGGAACACTGGGGATGTCAGATGGTTGCCAAGCAAACACATCGACATTCGCCCGCAGGAAGGCAACGAGCGCGCTTTCCTATTTGTCATCAAGGTTGGAGCTGATAGTAAATGTACCATCAGTGCCAACCAACCCTGCCGGAACCTTCTTCATAGCAGGCGCAGCAACCTTTGATCTCTTGCTATTGGAATTCTCCGGCAATTCATCAATAGGCGTAGCGCCATACGAAGAGGCGCGCTCCCCGGATTCTTAGCTGGCGTCCTTGCTAGCTTTCTTCCCTTTCTTGCTTTCCTTGGCAGGAGCGGTAGCTTCCGCGGCCTCTTCAGCGACTGCTTCCCGGTACATCTTATCAATGTATATGACTGCGTCCTTCTTGTCTAATGGAATGGAAATGACGCCCATCGATTCCGGCATCTTCAGAGTGTTGTAGGCATAGTGGGATGCCGCCATGAATTTTGCCAGGGCAGGGCGGCCAAGGATTCCATTGTATGGCAGGGGAAGGTCGACCACATCAAACACGATCTTCTCGGTCCAGTAGTTCAGCTCCCCCCCTAACGTTACCAGCAGTGTGATCTTCCCCTTAGGACGACTCCTGCCGGGGTTGATGCCTTGGAAAGTACCGGTAATCTTGAGCTCTTCATCTGCTATCTGGAGCTTGCTGATGACCTTGCGAGATATCACATTCATCCCGGCCCCGCCGTCAACCAACATCTTTGTGACTTTGAGGTTGCGAATCGTTGGTGAAACCAACAATGGCAAACATCCTACCATAGTGGTGTGGTCAGGGTGATCCTCTTCATCAAAGATGATGGGCGTGCGGGACCACTTGAGCGGCTTCCAAGAATCTGCCGCTGGCTCCACGGCATTGACCTCACGTGGCTTCCAAGCATCTGCCGCTGGCTCCACGGCATTGACCTCACGTGGTTTCCAAGAATCTGCCGCTGGCTCCACGGCATTGACCTCACGTGCCCACTGTCTGAGCTGGCGGTGAGAGGAGTGCAAGGACGCACCCCCATCAATGCACAGGGCGTCAGTGGCCTTCTGGAATTCCTCGCTGGTTTCCTCTTCATCTCCTTCATCACTCCCATCATCGCATCCCTTCTTCTCATGGCCTCTGGCCGGTTTCCCTTGATACTGAGGGGCCTTGCCGGGGCGACCTCCTCTGCTATCTCGGCCCTTCCTGCCAGCACCATCTTGGTCTCTCTCTTTGTCATGCTTCTCGTACTCAGCTTTCTGCTTCTTGACGAGCTGCTCAACTTGATGACACTCTTGAAGATCATGTCCGTTAGTCCGATGGACCTTCCAGTACGGCCCGTCAGCTTTCCCAGCCTTCTCGGCAGCCACGGCTTCCCGGCAGTCAGCGCATGCAGCAACTTCCTTGCTGGGAGCCTCGGTCTTGGCCTTCTTACCGGTACTAGGAGTGCTCACTCCTTCAACAGCCATCACTACTTTATCCTTGTGCTTCTTGTTGCGTTTCTTATTCTTCTTCTTCTGATTGGCGGCGTCGTCGTCGTCCTCTGAGTCAACGTGTCGGTGCAACAAACCCTGGGTCTGTTGCCCAGACTATGTACAGGCCCAAGGACAAGATTACAACACCAAGGTCAGATCAAAGCACTAGGGATCACTTCTTTGGTAGGACCAAAGTGCAGATCAAGAAGACGAAGATGAGCCAGAGAAGCAAGATAACGCTAAGGGAAGAACCTCCTCTGCCGGGCAGGCGAGCCCGACAGGGATGGAGTTACCCCCGGAAGCGAGTCTCAGGATCATCCCGGCAGGCCTGCCGGGGCTTACGGAGGCGAACCACTCCACCGCACCACCTCATCACGACGCACGTCATCGATCAGTGCGGTGTCAAGCTCCAAAGTGACTAAGTGGCTGCTGTTTGCCACATGACAGCCACTTCCTACAGAAAATACCCCCAGGCGACACCCGTCCTGAGACGTGTCAAGCAAGCACGCGCGAAGCTGGCAAAACAGCCCGGTAGGGCCTGTCGGGCAAGCTGAGATGTGACATTGAGTGGCGCATTTAATGCGCTCTGTCAGCCTTTAGAGTTAGGTATGATAGAACTGTTTGCTATCTAATCAGTATGTAATGACTGATTTGCCACTATGGTGACCCCTTGATCTATAAAAGGACGCCCATGGCAACCATAGAAAGGGTTGGCTGATCCAGACCCTTACACACTCATACGCGCGTAGCTGCTCTGTCCCCGAGGCGACCTTGCCGGGCAAGAGCGCTGCATTCATCCACCATTTTTCCACCATCAATCCACCAAAGCAGGAGTAGGGTTTTGCGCCTCACGGCGGCCCGAACCTGGGTAAAAACTGCCCGTTTGATCTCTGTCGCGCTGTGTGACGCTTCTCCGCTCTTTGGGCAACGTGCCCATCCCCCCGACGAACCAAAAGGGGCTCATGGCCCCATAGGTGGCCGTGGTTTCCCACGACATCTTTGGCGCGCCAGGTAGGGGCATCACTTGCGCGAACCCGAGAGCGTCAATAGCGCGTCATCTTCATCGCCATTCTCGTCATTGACGGCGTCATCAACTATGGCGCCCAAGAAGAAGTCCGGAGCCACAAATCACCCGTCCACCTCGAAGGCTCCGCCGCCCGCGACCACTGATGTCGCGGGGAATGCGGGGACGTGCGAGGGTGCGGACACTGCGGGGATTTGGTCGGCGCAGGCGGCATTGTCACCACCTCCCCCACAGTCGAAGCAGGAATGGGAGGCACCGGGGAAGGACAGCATCCACAACATCCCGGCAGCCATCCTCCACGAGGTACGAGTGGAGGGATTATTCCGCCTGCACCTCTTCTCCTTGCCGAAGGGCACAGCCGTAGTGGTGGCACTCGTTCTGGGGCGAGTCGCAACTCTCTGGCCGCCCCCGCCGCGGGCACGACATTAGGGTGTGCGCCGCCTCCGGAACGAGCTGACCAAGTTAATATGCCCAACGGAGCCACTGGCCTTCAAGCGCCCCCACCGCGTCACCATGCCATCCAAACGGCTGGTTCACAACGACAAGGGCACGACGCGGTCGCTACCGGCACCGTCAGGAGCCGAGCGACACCATGATCTACATCATCATCACCTATGCGGAGCACTGCCTCAGAAGCCATGGCAGGGGCTCAACTACTATTGAGATTCCCCCCGACAGTCGATCAGATGGATGAGTGGCGAGCCACCATCCAAAGCCTCATTGGCTTCGCCGAGGCAGGAGGATCACAGCGAGCTGGCCCGCCACGGCCTCCCCAAACAGCAACGATGGCCCGTGCTGCTGGCCGTACGGAAGGGGCCCTCGCCATGGTGCAATCCCCACCACGGCAGCCAGCGCGGGAGCCACGAAACCAAGAACTAGATGATGTCTCGATGGCCTCTTCTGACCCTCGAGCGCGTCAAGGCCAACGACGAGCCCCGGAGGATGGGCCGAGCGAAGGCGCGTGCGTCGTCATCGAGCGACGCCACGACAACCACCGCCGGTCCGATGGGTGCGATGGCCTCGACGTCGACGAACCCGCACTCGGAGATGGTGGGTGCCTGCCTTTCGAGGTTGGGTGCCTGCTTTCACCCATGAGCTGCGGCAAGTCCGTTGGCCATCCGCTCGCACGTTCAAGCCAGAGATTCCAGAGAAGTATGATGGGAGGCTAAACCCGAAAGAGTTCTTGAGCATCTACACCATCGTTGTTCAAGATGCCGGGGGAAGAGATGAGAAGGTAATCGCCAATTACTTCCCTTTGGCACTCAAGTCAAATGTGAGGTCTTCGTTGATGCACCTGCCGGAGAACTCCATTTCAACCTGGGCTGACCTATGTCGTGAGTTCATTGGCGCCTTCACGGGTGGCCATCAAGAACCAGGGCAGCCCAGTGATTTGCAGCTTCTCCAGCAGAAAGAAGGAGAGACTCTGCGAAAGTATTTGCAGAGATCCAACGAGTACACAGAAATATCCCAGATATCCACCCGGCAGCTGTGATAGCCGCTTTCCAATCCAACGTGCGCAACCGCAGGATACGTTCCAAAATGAATGCTCGGCTGCCCAAGACTGTGAAGGAGCTTTACACCTTGGTGGACAAATGTGATCGGGTGGAGGAAGGGAGGAAACTCCCTAGAGAGGAAGATTGCATCGACATCAACTCAGAGAAGGACGACGAGTCCACCAGTCAGAAGAAGAAGAACAAGAAGCGCAACAAGAAGTGCAAGGATAAGGCAGTGATGACCGTTGAGAGACCAGGCACGCCTAGTACCGGCAAGAAGGCTAAAACCGAAGCCTCCGGCAAGGAAGTTGCCGCGTGCACTGACTGCCGGGAGGCTGCGGCTGCCGAGAAGGCTGGGAAAGGCGATGGGTCGTGTTACAAGATTCATCGGACCAAGGGCCATGATCTCCAATAGTGTCACCAGGTTGAGCAGCTTGTCAAGAAGCAGAGGGCTGAGTATGAGAAGCGTGATAAGGAAAAAGGTCAGAATGGTACTGGCGGGAAGGGCCGGGGTGGTGAAGCAAATCGCCCCGGCAAGGCTCCTCGAAACCAAGGAAAACCCGCCAGGGGCCGAGAGAAAGAGGATTGCAATGCTGAGAGTGATGGAGGGGATGAAGAGGAAACCAGCGAGCAGGAATTCCAGAAGGCCACTGACGCCCTGTGTATTGACGGGGGTGCATCTTTGCACTCCTCTCACTTCCAACTTAAACAGTGGGCGTGTGAGGTCAATGCCGTAGAGCCAGTGGCAGATTCTCGGAAGCCGCTCAAGTGGTCACGCACGCCCATCATCTTTGATGAAGAGGACCATCCTGACCGCACCACTGCGGTAGGGTGCTTGCCGTTGTTCGTCTCACCAATGATTTGCAACCTCAAAGTCACAAAGATGTTGGTTGACGGCGGGGCCGGGTTGAATCTGATTTCCCCAAAGGTTATCAGCAAACTCCAGATACCAGAGGAAGAGCTTAAGGTTACTGGGACATTTCAAGCAGTCAATCCCGGTAGGAGTCATCCTAAGGGAAAGATCATGTTGCTAGTGACATTTGGAGGGGACTTGAACTACCGGACTGAGAAGGTTGTGTTTGATGTGGTCAACCTCCCCCTGCCATATAATGGAATCCTTGGATGCCCAGCTTTGGCAAAATTCATGGCGGCATCCCACTATGCCTACAACACTTTGAAGATGCCAGGGCCAGTGGGTGTCATTTCCATCCCATCAGACAAGAAGGACGCAATTATTTGTGTGGATAATATGTACTGGGACGCAGTCGCGGTAGAGGCCGCGGAAGCCGCAGTTCCCGCCAAGGAAATCAAAGGAAAGAAGAAACCTAGCAGAGACACCAGCAACGAGTTCAGGAAGTGTACCTCTTCATGGTATGCTATGACTGTGGATGACGTGCCGGAAAGCTCCAACAGCAAGAAGTCCAAGGCTACTGCACCCCATGTGAAAATGGTCCTGGCAGGGCTGGCTGGCGTTGATGGTACTTTTACTATCAGTGCCACCCTTGACGGAAAATAGGAAAGCACGCTCGTTGCTTTCCTGCGGGTGAATATCGATGTGTTTGCCTGGCAACCATATGATATCCCCGGTGTTCCCAGGGAGGTAATCGAGCACCACCTTGCTGTCTGCCCACAAGCCCGACCCGTCAAGCAGAAGGTCTAGAAGCAGGCCTTGGAGCGGCAGCAGTTCATTGCCAAAGAAATCAAGAAACTTGAGGCAGCTGGTCTGGTCAGAGGAGTACTACATCTAACATGGTTAGCAAACCCAGTGGTTGTGCGCAAGGCTAATGGGAAATGGAGGCTTTGCATAGATTTCACGGATCTGAACAAGGCATGCCCAAAGGACCCATTCCCCTTGCCGTGCATCGACCAAATTTTGGATTCCACTTCCGTGTGTGATTTGCTATCCTTTCTGGATGCATACTCTGGGTATCATCAGATCTTTATGTCCAAGGAAGATGAAGAAAAGACCTCATTCATCACCCCATGTGGCACATACTGCTTTGTGCGTATGCCTTTCGGGTTGAAGAGTGTCGGGTCCACTTTTGCAAGAGCAGTCCAGGTTGGTTCTGAACCACAGTTGCACAGGAACATTGAAGCTTATATGGATAATATTGTGGTCAAGACCAAGGACATATCAACCCTCATCCAAGATTTGGAAGAGACATTTGATAATCTATGCAAGATCAACTTGAAGCTAAACCTGGAGAAGTGTGTGTTTGGTGTTCCCTCAAGCAAGCTACTTGGTTTCTTTGTGTCCCACCGCGGGATCGAAGCCAACCCAGATAAGATCAAGGCTATCGAGCAGATTCAAGCACCCAAGTCAGTTAAGGATGTGAGGCATTTGACGGGGTGCGTTGCCGCGCTTAGCAGATTCATCTCCAAGTCTGCCGAATGCGCCTTGCTGTTCTTCAAAATTTTGAAGAAGGCAGGACCCATGAAGTGGACCCCAGAAGCAGACGCAGCACTGCGTGATTTGAAGGCCTACTTGTCCTCTATGCCCACTTTGGTTGCTCCCAGACGACAAGAGCCGTTGCTGCTATATCTGGCGGCCACCAATCCAGTGGTTATTACAGCACTAGTGGTGCAGCATGAAGTAGAGGAAGCAACAACCTCAGCTAGTGTCCCGTCCAGGAAAGAGAGAGAGAGAACAGCCCGGCAAGGTCAGATATGGATCAGTATAAATAAGAGCACGGTAGCGAAGGCAACCCCAAGGACGCGGCAAGGAAGAAAGTAGTGCAGCGCCTAGTATACTTCGTCAGCTCCCTGTTACAGGGGGCTAGATCAAGGTACTCTGGTGTGCAAAAGTTGATTTTTGGCCTTATCATGGCCTCAAGGAAACTGCGCCACTACTTCCAAGCCCATGAGATCACGGTTGTCACTCGCTTCCCGTTGCAAAGGATACTCCGAAATCCAGAGGCTATCGGCAGGATAGTGGACTGGGCATTGGAGTTATCCAGCTTTGGCCTGAAGTTTGAAAGCACATCAACGATTAAGAGCAGGGCATTGGCAGAGTTTATTGCAGAGTGGACACCAACCCCTGATGAAGAAGTGCTTGAAACAGTTATCCCCGACAAGGAAGCGCCCCAAGAATGGATCATGTATTTCGATGGTGCCTTCTCCCTACAAGGTTCGGGGGCTGGTGTACTTCTCATTGCTCCCACTGGAGAGCACTTGAAGTACGTCGTCCAGATGCATTTTCACCGGGAGGAGGCGACCAACAATACAGCAGAGTATGAAGGGCTCCTTGCAGGGCTCAGGATTGCCACTGAATTGGGAATCAAGAAGCTGATCATTCGAGGAGACTCGCAACTTGTGGTGAGACAAGTCAACAAGGATTACCAAAGCCCATTGATGGAGGCATACGTTGAGGAGGTGAGAAGATTAGAGGAGCACTTTGACGGATTGCAAACAGAGCACGTACCCCGTGCGGAAAACAGCATCGCTGATCATCTGTCAAAGTGTGCTGCGCAAAAGCTTCCTGTGGAACCAGGAACTTTTGTTCTCCATCTTACTCAGCCCTCCGTATCCCCGACAACAATGGCCTGAAAGATTAGGAAATTGGACTCCGGTAAGCCTCTCCCGGTAGAGCCCCTCGGTGCTCCTGGCAGGGACCCTGCCGGAAACAACTCCACTTCGATTGCCGGGCTGTGCCCTCCTGTCGGGCCACTGGTCCCCGCGGTCGAGGAACGCGGTCCCACAGATGAGGAGGTGCCACTAGTCCTTGTTGCCAAGCCCCATGCTCCAACTTGGGCAAGGCACATAGTCCATGTCCTCCAAATCGGAGAACTTCCCAAAGAGCAAGAAGAAGCTAAAAGAGTAGCCCGGAGGGCCAGTATGTATCAGGTTGTCGATGACACACTATACAGAAGAAGGCCCAATGGTGTGAAATTGAAGTGCATTTGCCGGGAAGGAGGAACGGAACTGCGGGCGGAAATACACAAAGGCATGTGCGGCTCCCACATTGGATCTTGGGCTTTAGTTGGGAAAGCATTCCGGCAAGGATTCTATTGGCCCACAGCCCTCCAAGCTATGGTCGAGCTAGTCACCAAGTGTGAAGCCTGCCAGTTCCATTCCAAGAACATCCATCTGCCTGCCCAAGCTCTTCAGACAATCCCTTTGTCATGGCCGTTTTCGGTCTGGGGGCTCGATATCCTCGGCCCTTTCCCCCGAGCTGCCGGGGGCTTTGAATTCTTGTTCCTTGCAATCGACAAGTTTACAAAGTGGCCGGAAGTAGATGCCGTGAGAAAGGTGACTGCTCAGTCAGCTATCAAGTTCTTGAAAGGATTGGTGTGCCGCTTCGGGGTCCCTGCCCGGATCATCACCGACAACGGCACCCAGTTCACGAGCCATGCCTTCATGCAATATGTTCATGCCCTCGGAAGCAAGATCTCATTTGCCTCTGTTGCACTTCCCAGAAGCAATGGACAAGCTGAGAGGGCGAACACTGAAGTGTTGCGAGGACTCAAGACAAGAACATTTGATAAGCTACATAAGTGCGGCAGGCGATGGATCGACGAGCTGCCGGTGGTTCTTTGGTCCCTCAGAATGACACCAAATCGAGCTACCAGGCAGACTCCCTTCTCCCTAGTCTATGGGGTAGAAGTAGTTATCCCCACGGAACTCATTTACGGGTCGCCTTGAGTGCTTGCCTACGATGAAGTAGCGCAGGATCAGCACCGGCGTGATGACGCTGTGCTTCTCGAGGAGAACCGTCTCCGAGCTGCTACGCGTGCTGCACGCTATCAGCAAGCCCTACATCGCTATCATAGCCACAGGGTTCATGCCCAGTGTTTTGAGGAAGGCGACCTTGTCCTTAGGCGCGTTTAGTGTGCCAAGGGTACAAACAAGTTGACGCTGAAGTGGGAAGTCCCTTACCGGGTAGTATGAGTCACCAGACCTGGCGCAGTCCGTCTGGATACCGGAGATGGCATTCAATTGCAAAACTCATGGAACATTGAGCATCTCCGCAAGTTCTACCCGTAAGTCGCGGCTGTCGGGCCCTGCCCGGCAGCCACCCTTTTGTATAGGCCTTGCCTCAGTTGCATGTAACCCCTTGTACAAAGCCAGGAGCAGACCCTAAGCAACAGAGAAATAAATGAAGCGCTGGGGGCCCCCGAAAAGTTGCATGCATGCATAAGCATATCATGAGCATCGCATGTTCATGTAGATAAGATTGCATCTGGCATCATTTTCATCTGCATAAACTGCAGGCTCCTATAGTGGATCTAGCCCAAGAGGAGATGAGAAGATGAGCCTACACTGCGATCTCCGGCAATCCAAACAGATAAGTTCTTCCTTGTATCCATACATGTTCTGTAAGTAAAGACTTGTGCTTGAGAAAACCCTGCTACCCTTTGAAACTTAGGTGCTCCCGCCCTTCGACTCGAACGTTGCTTCAGTCAGGGAGATCGCAGTGTCCTTTGTTGAAAAAGGACTGGCGGGGGGCTGGTCCCTCTTCATGATTTGTGCCCGGTAGGCCTAACTCCCCGGCAACAAAACAGAGGGTACCGGCAGGATAGCCTGCCGGGGGAAACTCGTTTATTTATAAATATAGAGGCATCCCGCCTCTACATGGACATATACATGCACGAGTCCCCGGCAAGGTTTGTCTTTTTCATTAATATGCTTGAAACAAGTACAGACCTTACAGGACACAAACATGGATTCAAGAGATTACATTATTTGAACTAAAATTTGGCAAGTGCCTACAGATTTAAGATTGAAAAAAGATAAGTGCCCCGTAATGCCCTTTCTTGTCCCTCTCCTCCTAGGCACTGCGGCAGGAGGGGAAGAGGGCAAAATGAGTGCCTGGGCAGAAGCCCAGCCTGACCCTGTTGGGCTCCAGGAGAGGTAGCCTGGCGGGGGCTGGAGGGCACCGACGAAGGCGACAATGGAGAGCATGGCGGAGACGACCCGTCAACCGCCACCACCAGGGCCAGCAGAATGCGGCAGGGCTAACACAGCTGCAGCCCACGAGGAAGCCTGTCGGGGTCCAGCTGGAAGGCTGCTGGAGGAGCCGGAGGCACCACCTCCACCCCTGCTCCCAACTACCCGGCAAATCACCTTGCCGGAGAGGGGATGCAAATGCAGATGGTGCTGCCACCGCCTGACGATGACGGTCCGGCTGATGCTCAGCCAGAGTCAGAGTCATCGCCCTCCCGGTCAGTGCCATTGTCATCACCATCACTATCCTCCTCGTCGCTATTGCTCGAGGAGGAGCTTTCGTTATCGGTCGAGCTCTCCGCGCAGCACCCTAAGCGAGCACCCGAGCTCCCAAAAACCTTGACGGAAAGCAAACCGTCCTCCATTAACTTAAAGTGGAGGACGTGCCCTTCCGACAAGCTATGGGCATGAGCAAAAGTCTTCCAACCTCGACGGAAGTACCCGACGTGAGGGGCAGGGAAATCTACATCCACCCGTATGCTGCCATTCCCGCAGCCCCTCATGTGCAGCCTCAACACTCAAGGGTGTTCGAGCTCCATCGCCCTTGCAAATGGAGTAGGGAGGCGGAGGCGGCTGCGGCTGCACGGAGGCTTATATAGCCTGATGATGAACTCCAGAGGTTGGTCTCCGACGTGGCCCTCCAACGGAGGAGGAACGTCTCATGGGGGCGCGATCAGGGCGCCGCCCCGCCCCCCTCCTCTGCGAGTGCCACGACGACCGCGACCTCGTCCTCTTCCTCCTCCTCTCATAGCGGGCTCCAATCCCGCGGTTTCAGGAGGAGGAGGGAGATGCTGTCGAGCAGAAGCTCTCGTCGCCACCACCGGAGTACCACTGCGCCCTCGTCCCCTCACCATCGCAAGCAAAGAAAAATTGAGGAAGGGGAGAAAGAAAGTGTGTGAATAAACACACCGCTCCTGCTCCTTTTTTATAGAGAAACAGGGCCGGGGGCTGGCTTGTCATTCAGGAGGTAACTGCCCTGCTCCTCCAATGCGGCTTCCCTGCGCCTTCAATGGCTCAGGGAATCCAGGCTGACCTTCTGCGCCAATCTGCGACGCCTGGCTTTCTGCCATGACGCCCGCCCCCGTGCCCTTCGCTTCCGCCACCTACCCTACACAATGCATGTTGTACACGTGGCGGATGCACCTGAAGCGGGAGGCAAGTGAGGCGGCAGTTTCTGCCCCGTGATCATGGGGCACGGGCGATCCACAGATCGTGGTCCGGTTTCTCCCGTAACGTTGTGCACGACGTGCGGGAAAATCGGAAACTGACCCAAGCTTTGGTTAATGAAGAAGCAAAGAAGATCTCAAAGGGCGTAGCCACCCTTGCGCTCCTGCCTGTGCACTGGTTAGGGCCTACCCCAACGACGCTCAGCAGCGTGTTTGTGCCAGGACCGGGGGCTCCTGTCGGTGCAACAAACCCTGGGTCCATTGCCCAGACTATGCACAGGCCGAAGGACAAGATTACAACACCAAGGTCAGATCAAAGCACGAGGGATCAATTCTTTGGTAGGACCAAAGTGCAGATCAAGAAGACCAAGATGAGCCAGAGAAACATGATATCGCTAAGGGAAGAACCTCCTCTGCCGAGCAGGTGAGCCCGACAGGGATGGAGTTACCCCCGAAAGCGAGTCTCAGGATCGTCCCGGCAGGCCTGCCGGGGTTTACGGAGGCGAACCACTCCACTGCACCACCTCATCACGACGCACGTCGTGGATCAGTGTGGTGTCAAGCTCCAAAGTGACTAAGTGGCTGCTGTTTGCCACATGGCAGCCACTTCGTACAGAAAATACCCCAAAGCGACACCCGTCCTGAGGCGTGTCAAGCAAGCAGGTGCGAAGCTGGCAAAATAGCCCGGCAGGGCCTGCCGGGCGAGCTGAGATGTGATGTTGAGCGGCGCATTTAATGCGCTCTGTCAGCCTGCAGAGTTACGTATGATAGCACTGTTTGCTATCTAATCAGTATGTAATGACTGATTTGCCACTGTGGTGACCCCTTGATCTATAAAAGGAGGCCCATGGCAACCGTAGAAAGGGTTGGCTGATCCGGACCCTTACACACTCATACGCGCATAGCTGCTCTCGCCTCGAGGCGACCTCGCCGGGCAAGAGCGCTGCGTTCATCCACCATTTTTCCACCATCAATCCACCAAAGTAGGAGTAGGGTTTTACGCCTCGCGGTGGCCCGAACCTGGGTAAAAACTGCCCGTGTGATCTCTGCCGCACGGTGTGACGCTTCTCCGCTCTTTGTGCAATGTGTCCATCCCCCCGCCGAACCAAAAGGGGCTCATGGCCCCATAGGTGGCCGTGGTTTCGCACGACACAACGTCGACGCCATCTTCTTCACCGGGGAGTCACCTCCCCTCCTATGTTCGGGCACACTTGTCTGCCAGAGTGTATAGCTCATTCACAGTCTTGGGCAACTGAACGTTCATTTTGGAACGTATCCTGCGGTTGCGCACGTTGGACTAGAACGCAACTATCACAGCTGCTGGATGGATGTCTGGAATGTTCCTCTCTACACCCGGCTGAACCTCTGCATATACTTCCGCAAACTCTCTCCTTCCTTCTGTGGGAGGAGCTGCAAGTCGCTGGCCGCCCTGGTTCTTGATGGCTGCCAGTGAAGGCGCCAATAAACTCATGGCACAGATCAGCCTTGGTCGAGATGGAGTTCTCTGGCAAGTGCATCAGCCACGACCTCATGTTTGGCTTGAGTGCCAAAGGGAAGTAGTTGGCGAACACCATCTCGTCCCTTCCTCCGACAGCTTGAATAGCGATGATGTAGATGCTCAAGAACTCTACCGGGTTCAATCTTCCATCGTACTTTTCTGGTATCTTTGGTTTGAATGTACGGCAGATAGCCAACGGACTTGCCGCAGCTCACGAGTGAAGGCGGGGCACCTAACCTTGAAAGGTAGGTACCCGCCCCCATCGGGCTTAGGTTCGTCGATGTTGGGGCCATTGCGCCTATCAGATTGGCTGCTGGTGTCACGGCATCACTCGATGGTGACGCGCGAGTCTTCCCTCCACCTGTCTTCCAGGACCCGTCGCTGGTCCCGACGTGTCTGAGGATCAGACGAAGCCATTGATATGTCGTCGGGTTCTTGGTCGCGTGGCCCTGGTTGCGGCCCCTGCGCTGGCTGTCGTGGAGGGGACTACACCGTCGAAATGGCTCCCTCGATGCGGCCAACGTCTTGGGCCGTTGCCGCGGTTGGTGGAGGCCGTGGCGGGCCTGCTTGCTGTGATCCTCCCGCCTCAGCGAAACCAATCAAGCTCTGGATAGTTGCCCTCCACTCATCCATTTGATTGGCCACTGGCGGAAATCTCAACAAGAGCTGGGCCCGTGCCATGGCCTCCGAAGCGGTGCTTGGCATGGACGACGATGTGGTTCGCGACGTCGCCCGACTTCTGATGGCGCCTGTAGTGGCGGCGCCATGTTCTCGCCACCGCGAGCCAGTCGCCAGGGCGGCGTGACGATGAGGTGGATGCGCTTGGGGGTTGACGACCCCATTTGGCACATTGTCTCGGCTAGCTTGCCCTGGGGGTGGCGCTGGCCCTGTAGCCGCACCCGCGGCGGGGGTAGCTAAGTGATTACGATCCGCACCAGGGCGAGCGCCACCGCTGCAGCTGTGTCCCTCGGCGAGGTGAGGAGGCGGAGAGGGAGCGTTCTCCCCACCCGCACCTTGCGGAGCATGACCGTCGGGTTGTTGTTGGTGTTGCCCTCCTCCGGTGCCTCTTGCTCCTGCTTCGGCCCCAGGGGGAACGGTGATGGTGCCGCCTGCGCCAGTCACGTTCCCCGCGGCATCGGCGTTCCCATGTGCCCCCACAGCCCCCACGGCATTAGCGGCCGCATGCGAGGGAGCCTTCGAGGTAGAAAGGTGAGCTGAAGCACCGGATTTCTTTTTGGGCGCCATGGATGATATAGCCGTTGATGAAGAAAACGATGATGAAGACGGCGCGCTGCTTACACTCTCGGGTTTGCGCAAGCGCTTCCCCCTACCTGGCATGCCAAAGATGCCATGGTATCACACGGCCACCTATGGGGCCATCGGCCCCTTGTGGTTCGGCAAGGGGGAAGAGCGCATTGCACAAAGAGAGGAAAGCACATAGCAGCACGACAACGATGAAACGGGTAGTTTTACCCAGGTTTGGGCCGCCGTGAGGTGTAAAACCCTACTCCTGCTTTGGTGGATTGATGGAAGGACCATGGTGGAGACGCAGTGCTCTAGCCCGGCATGGTCACCTTGGGGCGAGAGCAGCTTCGCGTGTATGAGCGTACAAGGGTCCGAATCCTTTCTAAGGTAGCCACGACCCTCCTTTTATAGGTCAAGGGGTCACCACAATGGCAAAACAGTCATTATGCACAGATTAGATAGCCACAGTGCTATCATACCTAACTCTGCAGACATGACAGGGTGCATTAAATGCGCCGCTTAGTGTCACATCGTGGCATAGCCCGGCAAGCCTTGCCATGCCATTCAGCCACCTTTTCGCCTGCCCGCGCGACACGTCGCCTGGACGGGTGTCATTTAGGATGATCTTCCTCAGAAATGGCCTGCCACGTACCAAGTAACAGCCACTTAGTCACTTGGGGGCTCGACACCGCACCGATGGGTGACTTGCGTTGCTGTGAGGTGGAGCGGTGGAACTTTGGCGGGGTAATCCGTCCTTGGCATCCCCGGCAAGCCTGCCGGGGGAGTCTTGAGGCTTGTCTTGGGGTAACCTCGACCCCGCCAGGCTCGCCTGCCCCGCAAGGGAGGTTTTTCCTTAGTGATATCTCAATTATTTGGTTGGTCTTGGTCTTCTTGATCCGCCCTTTGATTTCTCAAAGAGCCATCTCTTCTGCTTGGCCTTGTCTTGAATGTCGTAACCTTGCTCTTGAGCCTGTGTACAATCCGGGCAACAGACCTGGGGGTTTGTTGCACCGACAGCAGTCGATGAGGTGCTAAGGACATTCCTGCATGAAAATTGGGAAATATTTGCCTGGCACCCATCAGATATGCCATGAATCCCACGAAGACTAGCAGAGCACAACCTCAACATTTTAAAATGCTTCAAGCCAGTGAAACAAACCCTGCGCCGATTCTCTGAACCCAAGCGGCAGGCCATGGACGTAGAGCTTGCAAAACCGCTAGAGGCTGGATTCATCCACGAGATCAAGCACCCCGAGTGGTTAGCAAATCTAGTTATGGTACCCAAGAAGGATAAGTCCTAGTGGCTCTGCGTCGACTTTAAAGACCTCAACAAAGCTTGCCCTAAGGATCCATTCTGCCTGCCAAGGATAGACCAGATCATCGACGCCACTGCCGGACACGACTCGTTTTGCTTCCTCGACGCATACTCCAGATACCATCAGATCAAGATGAAGGAGTCCGATCAGGCAGCAACCGCATTCATCACCCCCTACGGCCCCTTCTTCTTCAACACCATGCCGTTCAGACTAAAAAACATGGGAGCCACATACCAGCGCATGATTCAAACATGCCTCAAAATCGAAATTGGCAAAACAGTTGAGGCATACGTGGACGACATGGTTGTCAAAACCAAACACATTGACCAACTAATAGACGACCTACGTCAAACCTTCGACAACCTGCGGGCCTACGACATACGGCTCAACCCAGAGAAATGTGTCTTCGGGGTCCTTGCCGGAAAGCTACTCGGATTCATAGTTTCCCATAGAGGAATCGAAGCCAATCCGGCCAAAATTAGAGCGCTATCTCAGCTCGCAATACCAACGGAGCTTACGCATGTCAAGAAGCTGGCAGGATGCGTGGCCGCCTTGAGCCGCTTCATATCCCGCCTCGGAGAAAAGGCATTGCCACTCTACAAACTGCTTAAAAAGACCAAGAACTACCAGTGGACAGACGAAGCAACCATGGCACTCGAGGAGATTAAAACACTCCTCGCCGGCAACCCTATCCTGGCCACACCCGGCATCGGCGAACCCATGCTACTATACATTTCGGCCACCAATCAAGTGGTCAGCGCGGTGCTCGTCGTAGAACGGGAATCCGAGGGCCACAAGTTCCAAGTCCAGAAGCCGGTCTAGTACGTGTCCGAGGTGCTCACGCCATGCAAATCATGATACCGGCACTATCAAAAGATAGCCTACACGGTCTTCTTGGCATCTCGAAAGCTACATCATTACTTTCAAGAATGTTCGGTTATAGTAGCGTCAGAGGTCCCCTTGAATGATATAATCAATAACAGGGACGCCACAGGCCGCATCGCCAAATGGGCCATCGAGCTCCTCCCCTTCGAGATAACATACAAGCCATGCCGAGCCATTAAATCTCAGGTGCTAGCCGATTTCATAGCCAAATGGACCAAGGCCGAACTACCCTTGGAATACTCTACATACTCGCACTGGACAATGTACTTAGATGGCTCAAAGATGTTAGCCGGTCTGGGGGCTGGGGTCATCCTCATCTCCCCCACAGGCAACACTGGTCGGTATGTCCTCCAAATAATGTACACAGACTCGAACAACGCAACCGAGTACGAAGCACTACTACATGGTCTTCGTATGGCCACATCAATGGGCGTGCAGCGCCTCGAGGTAAGGGGAGACTCAAATTTGGCGATCTCTCAAGTCAACGGCGAATTCGACGCCAAAGACCCCAAGATGGCGGCGTATAGAAACACGGTCCTTCGGATATCTGCTCGATTTGAGGGCCTAGAATTTCACCATGTCGCTAGAGACAGCAATCAAGCAGCCGACGTCCTCGCCCGCATGGGCGCCAAGCGCGACCCGGTTCCTAAAAACACCTTCCTCGAGTGGCTCTTTAAGCCCTCCGTGGTATGGCAGGACGACATCACCGGCGCACCATCCAACGAGCCCGCTTGCAATGCCTTGCCCGAAAATGAACAAGACGAGCATGTCATCGGTGGCTCCGCACTCGAGGAAACACCTTCCGCACACGAGGTAATGGCCATAATCCCACCCTGGACAGAACCCCTGCTAGCCTACCTCACACAACATCAGCTTTCGGAGGATCAAACCAAAGAACGACGCATAGTTCGCCACTCTGAAGCATACAAGGTCCATGACGGTGAACTCTATAAGAAGAGTACCACAGGAGTTTTACAAAGGTGCATCTCCGAAGAAGAGGGGTAGCAGCTTTTGGCAGAGATACATGCGGGCATGGGCGGACACCACGCGGCAGCTCGGGCTCTGGTGAGCAAAGCTTTCCGAGCAGGTTTTTTCTGGCCTACCGCCCGTGAATATGCCCGGACATTAGTCCAACACTGCGTCGGATGCCAGCTGTTGGCAAATCAAAGCCACATGCCCCCCCACGGCTCTTCGGGCGATACCGATCACATGGCCTTTTGCAGTCTGGGGTCTCGACATGGTCGGACCACTCAAAGGGGGCACATACAAAAGGAAGCACCTATTGGTCATGGTCGACAAATTCACCAAGTGGATCGAGGTAAGACCCGTCACTCCAGCAGAATCCGGACCAGTCATCGACTTCTTATCTGATGTCGTACACCGTTATGGTGTCCCCCACAGCATAATTACCGATAATGGTACCAACTTCACTGCCCAGGAAGTTAAAGACTGGTGCGGTAAAATGGGCATTAAGCTCGATTACGCCTCGGTGTACCACCCACAGACCAACGGACAGGTCGAACGAGCCAACGGACTCATCATGAGCGGCATTAAGCCTCGCCTAGTTCGATCCCTTGAATAATCAGACTGCCATTGGGTCGAGGAACTCGATTCCGTGCTATGGGGGCTGCGCACCACTCCTAATCGGTCAATCGGATACACACCATTTTTTATGGTATACGGTGCGGAAGCAGTCCTCCCATGCGACCTTATCCATGACGCGCCTAGAGTGCGCATATATGAAGAAAAGGAAGCAGCTCGATCGGCAGGATGATCTGGACGCTCTAGAAGAAGAACGGGACATAGCTCGAGCTCGGTCCGTGTTCTATCAACAGCAAGCACGGCGTTACCACAACCACGAGGTCCGGGCGAAGACATATAACGTGGGAGACCTCGTCCTCCGACTCCCCGAAAAACAGAAGAATAAACTATCGCCTAAATGGGAGGGACCGTACATCATCGATGAAGTTCTCACAGGAGAAGCATATCGTCTTCGACACCCGTCCGATGACAGCCTAGAGCCAAACCCGTGGAACGCAGCAAGGCTGTGGCGTTTTTATGCCTGAGCTTGACATACATCTCCACCTTTCCCTTCTTCCCTTTTTCTCTTCGACATGGTGCTAGTCCGGCTAAACCGAACCATACCAAGCTCGCATTATATACATCATTGAATGTAACACCCAGCTTTGCCTGGGGGCTCCCTCAGAAGAGCCGTATAAATATATAAACCACATTCGTACTAATTGCATCCTTCTCACACATGTTAAGCCAACATATGCACTTGCTTGCCTTAAGATCTTTGCCAAGCTGGGTTGCCTGGCTCCTGTGCTTACCCCTATGTTCCCGATTGTTCGGCTAGGGCGAAAAGGGAGCACCTCTGCGATTGTTACGACCGGGTCACCCAGGACCGTACCTCAGACGGGTGAAGCCAAAAGCTAGCATTTTTACAGAATACAACAAGTCGGACTAAGGGAAGTGAATATAGCCTCGAGCTTAATACCAGGGTTCTTTTTAAAAACCATTGGTGTCCGTTGACCCTACGTGTCCGGACTATAATTTTACCCGATGAAAGAAACTCTTGGAGGAACTATTTTCATCGGAGGATGTTTCTTACGTTAAACAGTAATATAACATCGCTCTCCGCATATGTTTCGTCCGTTTAAACCAGAAGGCCGGATTGCCTGGTTCCCGAATTGTTGCCTTGTTTCCTATGGCAAACAGTACGGAACACTCCCCGATCTCTGATCGGAGAGGCAGAAGCCGATGGCCAGTCAAGACAACATTCTTTCAAAAATAACAATAAGGACGCGGATTGAGCACGGTTAATGTAAAGTACATAGATACATAGAATTGACAAGACTACTCATTCTCGACATTGTATATCAACTGTTCCAAAGCACAATCCTTTTGAGAATAGCGAGCGGCTTGCATCACTTCATCATACACCAAGCTTAGTGTTATCTCTTGACCGTCGGGGCCCACGGGACCAACCCGGGCCATATGCACCGGGTCTAGCTTAGTGAAGCGGGTCTTTACCATAGCCCACGCTTCGCGCGCTCCTTCTCGGCAGGCCGAGATCTTCCATAACTCAAACCTTCGTCGAGCCCCTTTAAGGTGACTGGCTAGTTCGGCCATACTCTCTGGTGGCGCATCTGATGGCCATAACGCCTTCGCCATGCTCTTCATGGCTTTCCGGGCCTTTTCATATGTCTTTGACAGTTCCTTTAGAAGGTTCCCATCATAAGCGCTTACTTCTTCCTCAGGCCGCCCATTCAGGATACCTAACAAGCAGGTGTTGCACATCATCATTAACACATCAATGACATTTGCCAGCAGCACGGTACGATCAATACTTACCGAATATACCACCTTTCAGCTTCTGGTTTTCCTCCGCGGTTTGGGCTAGCTGAGCTTTCAAGCTCTTAATTTCCTCGGCTTGTCGTTGATTTTCTTTCTTGAGCCCATTTTTCTCCTCCTGACTTCGCGTTAGTACTCGTTTACCAGCGTCCAGCTCCCTCCGCAGCTCGTTTACAGTTCCCACGGCTGTACGGAGAATACGGTGTTAATGCTTGACATACAACGAATACCTACAAAAACAGTCTTTACTACTCATCGGACAATTCGCTGGTGGCTTTTCGAGCCGCATCTAGTTCGGCCTTAGCTTCGACCAACTGTGTCCAACTCACTTCAAGGTCCTCGGATAACTTTTTATTCTACTCTCTTGTGGCCTACAAAAATAATATAATTAGACAGCCTTAATGTAACAGCCTGGTTTTTGGCCCTGTTCTTTTTCTTTTTGATTTATTTGGTTTTTTTCTGAATTTCTTTTTGGAGTGGGTCTGTGGACTTGAAACCTGGGAGATCATCATCATTTCTTCTCTGAAGTGACTCTTCATTCTTAAATCTTTCCCAAGATCATGTCACTTCCATTCTAGCTCAACTCCATAATTCTTTTTCTTGGGGAATATTCCTTTTCTATTAAAGGAATAGTCCTGTTTGTCCTAGGTTGTGAAGCAACCTATATTTCTGTCCCTCCCAAAATTCTCAAATAATTCTCATAATTTATTTGGGTTATATATTGCTAAAATATGCCCAAACTTTCTTTCCCTAGCCCAACAATAATCCCCCAATATTATTTCTTCATTTCTGTTCATAGTGGCACTTTGTGAAGGAAGTGCCATTTATCTTATCTTGTTTACTCCCAAACTTTTTGGGCATTCTTTCATGTCCAAATCATTGCCACATGCCAAAATTCAACTCCATTTTCCTAGTAAATCTTCCTCAGCAATTTTTCAAAGTTTCTGTCAAATAGAAGCCATTGTGAAGGAAGTACTATCTAGGAGTATCCAAATGAGTTGAAATTTTTCATGCCTCTTCATGTGCTCATATAATTACCCTCCTCCAATTTTCAGCTCCATATAGTCATCTATGTGAGCACAGGATCAAATCTTTGATTCTGTTAATATTTTCAGGTTGTGAAGCAAGTATAATTTATATTACTTCATTAATTCTGAGAAATTACCAGATCATTATATTACCATTATAACATATATCCACCAAATTTGGGACCATTTCATGAATCCATTTTATCACCAATATTATTTCTAGTTTCTGGACAGAGAGGATGTTTGTGAAGCAAGTACCATTTTGGAACATCCATTTGGTATGAAATTTTTACAGCATCTTCATATGTCCAAAAAATGATTCCTTGAAAAAATTGAGCTCAATTGGTTACTCCATGTGAGTGCATCATCCACATCTTGATTCTGGACCAAATATGCACTTACAAAGCAACTATGATAAATATTGGTCCTTTTACTTCCAAAATTCAGTGAATCATAGTCCTTCTTGTCCTAACTCTCCCTGACATCTACTTTGGCTCTAAGCTCATCTCTGGTGATCACTGCATCATGATTCAGTTTGATGCAGAAAACTTTCAGTGAACCCTCACGTCTCTCCAGAGCTCCTTTTCTTGATCTATCACCTCACTCAGTCTCATTAATGTAGGGACTCATCACCAGACATATCATTGCAGCCCCTCGTGTCCTATCAATGCTAGTGCGCGTGGTGACTGCTTCACTGGCATGACCATTCACGCGCTCTGGCGGCATCCGACGCGTTCTGAGCGGCGGGCAGTTCGGCGTCGACGGATTTCGCCCGTCCGGGCTTGCCGACCTGACTCCCCTGCTCGCTCCTATCGCCCTCGACCCTCTGCCCCCTCCAGAATCCTCTTCGCCGGAGCTAGACGCCGCGCGCCCACGGGTAAACAGTGGCCGTTTGGCTCTGTTCTTCGCCCGTCTTCTTCCTCCCCGTGCCTCTTGGCCTCCTCTGATCCGTGACCTCTGCATCACTGCCTCGTCGTGTTCCCGTGCCCTCCCCGTGATCACTGAGCTCGACAGAGCCTCGGCCGGACGTGCACGGCGGCAACCGGGTCGGCCCTCTCGCCCCGCGGCTATTTAAGCCAGCCCCGAGCCCCTCCGAGATCACCAGCCGCTCCACCATCCTCCACGACCCCTCCCCATCCACTTACCCGAGCCCCGGAGCTCCTCCTCGACCTCCCTCGCCGCCATGGCTGCCGCGGCCCTCTCCCTAAATTAGCTCGAGCCCAAGCCCCTCCCCTCCTCCTTTCTCATCCAGAGCACCACCCAGTCCCCGGCGAGCCTCCCCTGCCCTTCGGCCCTTCCTCCGGTGGCCTCTGGCCGCGACTCCCTCGCCGACCCAAGCTGCTATCCACCGTGGCCGATGCCCAACCCGTCTCGGTGTTCTCCGGCGTCCGCGCTGTGCCTAGACGGATGCGGCCCTCTCTCCCGATTCTAACGGTGGTCCGGGCGCCGCGTTTGGTGGCCTGGAGCGCCGGCCAGCCTCGCCGGAGCTCGCTCCTCCCCTCGGCCGAGCGCGGGCGCGAGCGAGAAGATGACGGCGACGACTTTTCTCCCCTGGCCAGGCGGGCCCCACCCCTGCGCGGTCCTACCTGTCATCCACCCGCCGTTGTCCCCCTCTTTGCCACGCTGGATAAGTGAAGACGCATTCCAGGTAATGCGCTTTCATCTATCGAAAACTTATTCTGCTGGTGTGTCTGGCTGAAATATATTTCTCTATTCTAAAAGCGTATTTTCTTATAGTGCGTTTTCAGTTTAACCACTCAGGGGCCTGTTTGTGGATATATTTTTACAGATTGGTCCCTGGCACTCCTCTGGCCATACCTTTTTGCTCACAACTCCAAATGAGGTGATTCCAAAGCCCACTTCTTCGTCTCATTGAGCCCGTTCTGTTGGTATCATTTTCATGATTTTGTCACATTCTGAAAATGACCATTTTTCCCTTGCTCCAAATCAGCCCCCTCCGGGAGAGAACTATTTCCGGCGATTATTTTCGCGAGCTTCTCGCACTTCTTCCCGGTGAATCCCTCCACCCCAGGCAAGCCACACCCTCCATTTGCATGATTGCAATGCAGTGGCATGGTTTACTTATTTAAACTTGCTTAAAATTTGCATTAGCTACATATTACTTGTTCATGGCATTTCTCTGAGTGATATTTCGATCTTGCTATTGCCATGATGTTGCTCGGAGTTCTAGGACTAATATTTTGCAGCTTATGAGGATGACATGTGCCATTGGATTATTAGTGGCTTATATTATTTTCATGATGGTAGTTGGTATTATGTTTTGGAGTACGATTTCGGAGATGATGCTTGCGTGTGGATCTTAGGTGGATAGCTTGTTCTTGCTATTGGTGTAGTAGCATTATCGTTGTTGGATTCAGCATGCTCTTAGTTTTTATGCTACCCTCAGAGTATTATGATATGATTATTTTATTCTCTGGATTATTTGTTGGATATGGCTATGACTTGGATCACAGGATGATAGATGATATCGGAGTATCAGTTATCGTAGATATACTTTGGGGATAAATTCCGTCATTAAGTTGGTCAGGTGCCACCGAACTGGGCTTTTCCAGTGCAACCACATTTGCCTTTATGGGAAGGCCCTAATGCGGTCTATTGTCATGTCTCTCGCTGGTGCCTCCAACGAGGGAAGGTTATGGGCGTGTGTTACCCTGGCCAGGTAAGCAGACATAACCTTGTGTGCCCGTAGTTGGATAGGGCCCTTTTTGTCAACGTTTGGGACCGTTTATATTTTGCCATGACGGTGGCCGTTGGATGTCACGAGTTGACATCGGGGCCACCCAAGACTGAACTTAAAGGGGGTGTTGGTCAGAGTGGCCGGGAGAGTGTCATGGCAATAGATTGGTTTTGTCAGAACGTCGTTGGTCCACCCGAATGGGAGCCAGAGGCCATGGGTTATGTGATGTGGGTACAGTGTGCTAACCTCTGCAGAGTGTGTGTGTTAAATCTATCGATAGCCGCGTCCTCGGTTATGGGCACAGTTCGTACTAGGTCACACCGTTCGATCAACACTCACATGACGGAATGACTTTTATAGATGACTTATATGTTTATGATGTGATCAATAACAGTTTGGCAGGATGCCGATGATGATGTTGAGATGATATTGAGGATGATCATTCAGTTTGTGATCACGAGGTGATCATGTGGAGATTTTGATCATGACGTGATCGAGATGGTATATTGCTTGGCCGGATAGCCAAGAGTGAGATGGTTTTTGAGATTGATATGTTGGTTTATTAGCATTGTAGTAGTTTCATATCATGCTTAGTAGTTGCTTTCGCATCATAGTAGTTGTTAATTAATTAACCTGTTTAATGCTATGTTGTTGGATTGCCTTGATGCTTTTGGTTGTTGTGAGCATGCAAGTACATTCAATGTACTGACCTGGCGTGTCATGCCAGATTGCAGGTGATGCCGTGATTGATTGATTGCTTGTCGAGGTTACCTTACGTGCGAGCTAGATCGTGTCCCAGCCAGAGTCCCTGTAGAGTGGAGTTCACCACCTTCATCGTTGTTCCGCTTCTAGAAGTATTCCGCTACTACGAGTTGTTCTGCTGCTAGCATAGAGAAAGTGTAGTATCGCAGGCGTAGTGTCGCCGTGCTGATGTGATCCTTTGTAACATTAGACCCTTGTATCCATTATCCTTTGTAATAAGAGCTGATTTGTTCTATGCCAAGCAGTGCCGTATTCCAGAAGACTTCACCTCGATCTCTGGGCTGGAATACGGGGCGTTTTGGTCTCTCTGAGCCGGTGTGCCACACTTAACTCGACCGTCCCACCCGAATTAAGGCTTGGGGGCTAGTTGGTTAGGGAACATGATCTGCTTTTAAGCTATATACCTGCACCTTGGCGGAAAATAGACCGTCAATCCCATCCAGACATGTCTGGGCCACTCCAAGGTACGCATCCACTGAACTAAAAGCATTAAATTCTTGTTCGGCAAAGGCAGTATGACGTAAAGTATCCCTCGGGCGGTGATGGTTCATTACGCTCTCGACCTCAGAATTACTGACCGAAACATCGTCGGAATCCGCCAGAGGTACGCCAGCCGCCGCGTGTTCGGAGGAGGCTCTTGCTTGTGCCGAAGACTTGGGCCCGGCGTTGCGGCTCGGCGCATCCGGGATATCTTCGGATTGGTGTAGGGGCATACGCCTCCTACAAAATTGAGCAAGCTCTAATAGAAACTCCAAGCGGCAACCCTCGCTACAATTCCGAAATATGTTACCTTTGGGCCGAGGGGGCAGGTGTCGCTTTGATCTCCCGTCAATGGCCAAAGCTGGCATGGTCCGCGCTCCTCCCGAGACATTCTTACGTGTAGTGCGGTGACCCTTGGGAGTAGAAGTCAGCACGTGGGGGGTAGCACGAGACGAGCGCCCTGTTCGGGAGAGGGTCTTCTTTTCACTTACTGTGGAAGAGGGAAGAGCCCCAGGGTGATCGGCTGTTACCGCCACTTTGCCGCCATCAAGGCCCTCCTGATAGAATACCCCATCTTCAAATTCGATTGACGTCTCTGGATCGTCATGATACCCTGGATCGCCATCACGAGAGTGATTCTCTGGTTGAGGGGGAGGACAACTATTGGACGCAACCCGATGCCTCGATCCCCGTTCAAGTGGCGATCAGTAAGAATTCGGTGTGATCTGCTTCCTCTCAAAGTAATGGATTGTGACTTACCCAGTCTACCGGATTGTATCCGGAGCAGCCTTCTTGAATACTCATGCGAGCAAACTCTGCTTCCTCTCCCTTGAAGAGATCTGCCAGTATTTTGGCCAGGGCCGCCTTATTGTCTGGCCCTTGCCGCTAATGACGTGTCACATCGTTGGTCCTATTATAGCACCATAAAGGGTGACCCTGCTGTTGGAGGGGTTGCACGCATTGGGTAATGGCGATGGCCATAACTTAGATCATGGTCAGCTTGCTGCTAGTTAGCAGCCTGATCTTGGCCGACAGTGCACGCACTTCTTTGCTGTCCTGTTGGGAAGGGCCTCTAGGCCGCCAGTTGTACCGCTTTATAGGCGGATCATTTGAATATTTGGGTAGCCCTTGCCGAATTGGATCGGTGAGGGGAACGTCTTCGATATAAAGCCACTCCGAAATCCATCCTTCGGGATCTTTCTATGAGGTCCCGATTGGGTACCCTGTCCCAGCTATTCGCCATACTTCGGTGCTGCCTACCTCAAATATAGATCCCTCCCGAAGGCGAGGGACAAGACATAAATGCTTCCTCCACAAGTCAAGGTGGGGCTCGCAACTCAGAAATATCTCGCACAAGGCTACGGAGCCAGAAATGTGCAATATCGACCCCGGGGTGAGGTTGTGCAGCTGGATCCCATAGAACTCTAGCAGACCTAATAGAAAGGGATGAATAGGAAAACCCAAACCTCTTAGAAGGAAGGGCACGAGACATACCCTCTCCTCCTTGCTTGGGGCGGGGAGTTCTCGGCAAGGGCGCGGCCATCAATGGAGATGAGACCGGCGCGGACTGGGACCAGATCGGTCGAAGGGAGGAAGCGCTGCGCCTGCAAACCACTCAGCTGGATATGCGAGGCCGAGCAGCTCGACCAATCACCTGGCAGCGGGCCGTTAGGGCGCGAGGAAGAACCTGGGATGTCAGCCATGGCTTTGGAGAATTTTTTCGGTGTCATTCTAGGCGAAGGGGAAGATAACTGTTCTCAGCCCCTTTGGATCTATAAATAAGCGTCTTATCGTGAAGCCGAAAGGACGGGTGCGTGGAAGGACGGCATTGGGCCGCACGCCCTCTGGAAAGGTGTGTGAAGCCCTTGCCCTGAAGAACGGCATTAAACTCTGATGGTCCCGCCTCAATCTCGACATATCTTTGGATCTTAGAATCTTTAGACTGTCCAGACCCAAGTACATTAGAGCGGGTTCCTAATAAAGTTCGGAGAAATTAACACGGCTTCAAATGGAGTAAAGGAACTTGTCTCGCAAGCCGATGATGTGAAGATTCCTATAGACGATCCCCGGCATTGGAGGCAAGGTCGGGGGCTACTGAGGGAGTCATGGACTAAGGGGTCCTCGGGGCGACGGCCCATTGTACATGGGCCGAACTGGTGGAGCCGTATAATGACGGAAGATCTATGAAGCCGTGGTGTGCCCTCCAAGTCAAGAAGGCGCAGGATCTCTTCAAACCCTTGTTGTAATCTATCTTCGGTAACCCTAGCCCTATCGGTGTCTATATAAACCGAGGGTTGTGGTCATTAGGGTGAAGAGCTACATTCATCACCTCATAGCCTTAGGGTTTAGCTCATGCTGATCTCAAGCTAGATCTACTCTATAAACCACGTTATGCATTCAATACAATCAAGCAGGACATAGGGTTTTTGCTCTTCGAGAGGGCCCGAACCTGGGTAAACACTGTGTTCGTCGTCCCTTGTTACCCATCGATCCTAGATACACAGCTCGGGACCCCCTACCCCGAGTTCTGCCGGTTTTGACACTGATAGTGGCTATTTATAGCCGTAGCCTTCCCTGAAGGGAAAAGACCAAATTGGACATGTGGAGTAGCCAATGGCCGAACGACACAAGTCCAACGGTCGGAAATTGAGCACAACGGTTAGTTTCTTGCAGAGCAAGTAATGCTAACTCCTCGGTTTGAAAGATATCTCCTACACCATGAAGAAGGACGTCTACTGCTGGCAGGTAATCATTCAAAACATAAAGAGATTTTTCTCAGTCTCGCATAGGTTTGGGCTAAGCATCATAGCGAATCTAAGCTTCGAGAACATATACCCCTCTTAATAGTATGGAGGTCCTATGACTCAAATAAATGAAAGAAGAACAACGAAATGAATACTACGTCTTCACTTTGTCTTCGACTTCCATTCGCTGTTGTCAATTTTCTTCGGACAGAATCTCTGAACCAATTGCTTCACTTCAGAAATAGATTTTCGAGGGGTTATCTCCTTCACATCAATCTTCTCGTCTACATGTTCTCAACCGATGTAGCTCATTCTTCTCTGCAACGCATATATTCTTCGGTGAAGTTCCTCGAACTTTGCATCGGAGATAGCATTATCTTCGGTTCTTCACGAACTATTTCTCTTTGTGTGCACTAGCAAACAAATCAGTCCATGCCTGTTTCTGTCAACAATCTCCAAAACATAAGAGGGCAAATACTGCATCGACACTTCTGCTAGATGATTTTAGCACTTCAAGTTGGTCTGCCATAATATCCAGGAAATGGTGGGAGCTGTGCGGTCTTTGATAGACTAGACTGATAGTAACAGCAGTGCGCCTTCAGATGAATAGAGCTAGCTTGTAGGTGATCGATAGGCTTTAAATTAGTAGCGGTAATACAACCCCATATTTTCCAGCCAGTTCCGCTTTCCCGATTTATTTATGATGGTTATGGTGTACCCCTTTTATATACACTACGATCTGCCTAGTGGATGTGCGTTTTCGTTATCATGGCTTGGTAATAAACTTTCTATACGATATATTATGAACCTATCATCTGCCAACTAGCCATACATCTGGAGCTCCCAATAGGGAGCCTATCTTTTTTGCATAGTTGTGCCAGATTATATTAATGTACACACCATATTACAGCACACATGGGCTCTCTCGTCAGAATCCAGTGATAGCACACAAGGGTTTACAGAGAGCCCCTATTATATTAGAATATCCTCTGCATTACAAACATAATCTCACTACTATTTACATTTTCATGCTTCTTACATATTGAAGAAAATCTCAATGAATATGAGAATGCGCACATCAGAAGAGTATTGCGGAATAGTGCAATGACTAACAAACATGGCATCAAGGCATTGAGTTCCATTCTGGCTACAATGAAACCCACACGCTCCCCACCTACAGATTCGTGTTCAGAATATGATCCAAATGACTATTCTGAGCTCAAGGAGTCAAAGGCAGATGGCCTATCATGCTCACCCAACAAGGTGCCTGTTCTAATTTGGCAAGGTCTTATTGGTTGCACGTAACTTGCGTAAGTTTTCTTGCATTTCTTCTGCCTCTTTGCACCGCCATCTTCTTATTTTACGCATCATATATGTGAAGATGTCATGCCCTCCCATTATAAATATGTATTCCATTTGTCACCATACCATGTTTTTCCATTCAAATGTTGTTCTTGTGTATCACACATCCAAAAGGAAGAGGGTGATTGCGGAACCTGAAGGAGTACAGCAAAGTCCTTGAAAGAGGTGGTTGTACCGGAGAAATCAGATAGCAACCCACTTATTTTGGCGATAGAACCAGCGCCACAATACCTAGGGTATCGCAACTAAGCTGCTCGCTGCTTTGCTCTTGTTAGTACCTGTTGTCTTGTATCGTTGTACTTACAGTCATACCTGGTTGATTATGTGACATCAGTGTGCATGATAACCTGCATATCCACTATTCACTCCTAATTATCAGATATATTAATGCTTACATTAATGTAGAATAAACCCAATGCTTATGAAGTAGTTTAGCTCTACATTGTTCTTGTAAGTTTCCGTTGTCCTTTATCACTGTACTTATATTGTCATCTAGTTGTTCATGTAGCATCACCTTGCAGCTTATTTTCCCTTGGCCTCCATTTTCTACACATCAGATCTATATTTACTCTTACCAAAATGTTGAATTAAACCAATGCTACTAAAGATGTTTAGCTCTACATTATTCTTGTCAGTACCTTTTGCATGTATATGTTGTACCTATATTTATAGCTAGTTGATTATATAGCATCACTCTACATCTTAGCTTAAATAATCTCCATTTGTTCCTATATTATCATATCTATATTTACTCTTAACAAAATGCAGAATAAACGCAATGCCTATGAAGAAGACTCTGTGGTAAACTTCTTGAATTGCCCCCCCCCCCATCAACATGGAAAAGGGCTTTATAGAGCCGGTCTTTGATACGTCTCCAACGTATCTATAATTTATGAAGTATTCATGCTATTATATTATCATTCTTGGATGTTTTACAATCATTTTAGAGGAAATTTATATCAATTTTTGGGGACTAACCTATTGACCCAGTGCCAGCTGCTGTTTTTGCTTGTTTTTTATATCGCAGGAAATCAATATCAAACAGAGTCCAAACACCGCGAAACTTTTTGTGGATTTTTTATGGACCAGAAGACATCCAGTGGGCCAGAGAAGCACCTGGGGGGTGCCCCGAGGCGGGCACAACCCACCAGGGCGCGCCTGGGGGCCCAGGCGAGCCCAGGTGGGTTGTGCTCACCTCGCTAGCCTCCCGCACAGCCTCTTCGCCCTATAAATTGCCAAATATTCCAAAAACCCTCACGGAGACCCTAGATCAGAAGTTCCACCACCGCAAGCCTCTGTAGCCACGAAAAACAAATCTAGACCCCATTCCGGCACCCTGCCGGAGGGGGAAATCATCACCGGTGGCCATCTTCATCATCCCGACGGCCACCATGATGAGGAGGGAGTAGTCCACCCTCAGGGCTGAGGGTTTGTACCAGTAGTTATGTGTTTAATCTCTCTTTCCCTCTCTCTCTCGTGTTCTTGATGTAGGAGATATGCCCTAGAGGCAATAATAAATGTTATTATTTATCTCCGTGTTCATAATTAGGTTTATGTTCCATGCTATAACTGCTGTGGTTCCCGAGCCCGTATATCCATAAAGGCTCTAGGGAAAACCCATGGGCACGTGTGGAATAATAAACGGTAAAATGTATTCCTAGTCATGCCTCTAAGACTAGCTCAAGTGTTGCATGATGATTATGTTTTCCCAATCATGGGCATGTCTATGCCATCAACTTTGAGGGCACAATGTTAGAAGAACATTTGTGTTGAATCGACCCGATTGGTGTTATGCTATGAGATTCATTCGTCACAAGTTAATGGTTAATAACACAGAGATGGTTAACGTTTGCATGATTCCTCAGACCATGAGAGTATCGAGTTTCTTCATGCTTGCTTCATGAACTTTGGGGTTTGTTAAACGTCATCCGTAAATGGGTGGCTATTACGGCGGCTTACGGGTTCATGGGAAAGTATGTCAAGTAACTTGATAGCTCAAGATTGGGATTTGCTCCTCCGACGATGGAGAGATATCTCTGGGCCCTCTCGGTGTTACGGTATCCATCATCGTCTGGCCAGACACTTTGTGATTTGATCACGGGGATGCCGGAAACACGGTAACGAGAAAAGAGAACAATACCGGTAACGAGGTAACTAGCATAGTGGACAAGTTGTTGATCCACGGGAATGCCAACATGTCTCACCTCAGGTATTTGTAACATATCGCGAAGCAACAGGAATAGCACACGGCAACTGGAGGTTCACTCGAATATTCATTCGTGTGGGTATAGGGGTCAATATGGGTGTCCACGGCTTCGATGTTGATCATTGATCGGAAGGGGTTCCGTGTCATGTCTATACTTCACCGAACCTATAGGGTCACACGCTTAAGGGTCATCTATCTGCTGAATACTAGACAGGGAGTCTGAGAGAAAATCACCGAAAAAGTTTCGGACACCGAAAAGTTTCGGACAGCGGAAAAGTTCCGCAGAGAGAGGTCACCGGATGAGTTCCGGTGAAACTGAAAAGTTGTTTCAGAGGATACCATTAAGTCAAATTGGTTTCGGCACATGCCTGATAATTCTTGGAGGGTGCCAGAATCATTCTGGAAACTTCTGGGAATTTTCTGGAAGAAAAACCGGAAATGTTTCGGAGCTGCCGGAACCGCTTCAGATGCTTTTCGCAGATGAAAATCACTAATCTGGAATTGTTCCAGAACGCGTTGCAAATTATTTTAGTGGGTACTGGAATTGTTCTAAGCCCACATAAATATTTTCAGTTCGAACGGACGCTGAAAAATGTCGTCGTGAATAGTGAAAGTGCTTTTTGGATAATTTTTGGAAGCCACCTTTTAGGGCTTTTGCTAAAGGCTTCTAGAAGGTGATGTGGATGGATGAGAACCCCCTTTGGGGGGGCCCTCATGGGGGAGTGGCCGGCCACACTAGGGGCTCCACCTTGGAGCCCCTCTTGTTCCTTGGTTTCTCCTTTAGGTCCTTGTGGAAGGACTTCCCTCATATGCCTTTGGGTTTTATTGGATAACTACCCTACCCCTTGGCTTTCCTATAAATAGAGGTGGAGGGGCAGCCCTCCACACTCATCCCTTGCTCTCATACACATGCCAAGATGTTATCTGGCTTCTCTCTCCCTCCCACGAAAAGAGTTTCGTAGAGCCGAAAGGCTGTCTAGGTTCCGGCAGGAACTAGTTCTGGACGGCGAAGCCCTGCCGGATAGGTGACACCGTATGTGTGCAACTCTGTAGAGAGGTCGTAGTTTCGATCTTAGTGCCCGAGGGGCTGTTCGAGAGTGCCTCCCGAAGGGCTGTCCAAGTGACGGTCCGAGTTCTGTGAGTCCTCCCGAAGGGCTGTCCGAGTGACCATTCGAGTTTCGAAGGTCCTCCCGAAGGGCTGTCCGCGACATCGTCCGGGGGACTGTTCGACCGCCTCCCGGAGGGCTGTCCGAAGGGAAGACGAGGGTATACATCCTCGCGGTTGGGAGGTTGTAAATCCTAGCTGCGGGGATCTGCACCGCCGATCGTCATCGACTCTACTTCCGCTGCGCTACGAGTCGGTAACGAACATGATCAAACCTTGTATGCAGTCTCCATAGTGGTCCTGGGCTGGTGCGTAGGGCGGAAAATTTTAATTCTCAGTGCAATTAATTTTGAACACTGTCTAAGTGTGATTTGCATAATAGTTGTAGAATAATGGCTCGCATTTCCACCTTCCCTATTAAAATTGAATAGCTGTTAAATATCTGGTTAAATCTTTACGGTTGGTAACGTAATGTGAGGATTGTCCTCCAGAGTGCCGAGAAGGACTTTGTCCTATCGCATACTTTCGGTATTCTCTCGCTTATGCTATGGATCATGTGACTCTCGTCCTTCGATCCAAAAGCTAGAATTCCGTTTCAGTCAAGTGCAATATGTTTGCTTCCATCAGACCTGAACTTCGAAAGTTTGGATAGTTATGTGATATTCATGGAATCTGAAAATCATTTTCAGAGACAGACAAAGGCTAAAAGATATGAGATATCCAAAGCAATGTTTGTTTGCAAACTATTAGTAAAGGAGTTTACTATGCATTAGACTGATAAGAGAGGGATCCAGTAGAACGCCTGTCATATGATGAAAAGTGAATAAAACAACAACTTAAAGAGAAAGGAAGTGTCCGAAGGGTGTTAGTGTGACTTACACACCTAGGAAGTCCGGGGCTAACGCCACTCTTAAGTTGGGTGCTTCTTCTGAGAGTAGGAGAAATACTGAAAGTTAAACTGTTAGAAGTATAAAGGCAATAAGATAGAAGACTGGAATATCCAGCTCATGTATGAATGTCATACAAGTTTTTGATGTATAGAAGGCTGGTCAAAGATATAGTTCTTGGGAATTATGGTTAAACATGTTAATCACTAATTCTTGGGTATTGTGAGTTAATCACAAAGATACCCGCTTGATTGCATTCTGTTGCAACTCGATGTAAGAACTACTATGGCCTGAAAGACTAGCCAGGAATGAGGTTTTGGTATACACAGGGAACATAGTAAATGTTACTATACCTTCCATCGGTGTATTACCGTCTGTATTCATTTTCATAATTCATTTAGAGTTTCACGAACTCTAGCCCATTGCATAAGGTATCTTGCAAGAAGGTTGTTCATAAGAGAACTTTTGATGTTCGATGTTATGAATAACATAAGGGCCATACTTTCATTATGAATGAGATGTATGTTATGAATATTGATAATAATATATTACCTCTGGGTTTACTTTCATAATTCATTTTAGAGTTTCATACACTCTAGCCCATTGCACAATGTTTGTTGCAAAAGAGTTGTTCATAAAACAACAATTGTTGTTCAGTATTATGAATAACATGGAGGGCCATGCTTCCATCCAAAATTGGACGTATGTTATGAATATTGATGGTAATATGATACATCTATAACACTGACGCTAAATGTTCCAAGACTAAAAGAATACCACACAAGTGTGGCACTGCATTTGGTCACATTGGAGAAACCCGCATGGAAAACTCCATTATGATGGATTTTGAAGTCGTTTGATTTTGAATCATCTGACACTTGCAAATTTCCTCCGAAAAGTGAAGTGACTGAAATACCGTTCACAGGCCATAAGGAATGAGCAACAAACTTATTGGTGATCATACATTTTGATGTGTGTAGTTCAATAAATGTTGTTGCAAGTAGTGGATTTATCTATCTTCAGAAATGACTCAAGTAGATATATGGATATTTACTTGATGAGACGTAAGTCTGGATCTTTTGAAATCATTCGAAAGGTTTTCAAATATGAAGTAGAAGTTATTATAACAAGAAAATTATGTTTCTACAATTCGATTGCAGAAAGAAATATTTGAGTTACAAGTTTAGCGAATGTCTGATGAGTTGTGAAAAGAGTTTCATAACTTACACCTCCCGGAACACCACCGTGAGTGGAAAGTCCGTGAAGATGTAATCGAACCATTTATGACATGGTAAGATCAAAGATGACATAAATAAATTTGCCATTATCCCTTTTAAAAGGTGATGCTTTAGAGACTGCGGCTTTTACACTGAAAAGAGCTCCATCGGGTCTGTTGAAATGACAGCATGGTATGGTACGCCCAACCATGTTATATCTTTTCTTAACATTTGGAATATGGGGCTTGTGTAAAAGGTTACAAACCTATTCCAAATCAGACAAGTGCTACTTTGTAGGTTATCCCAAAATGTTGGGTATTCCTCCCTCACTATACCGAGGCAAATAGGTTTGCCACAAAGAACGGTATGCTTTTTGAAGAAAATGGTTCTTTCAAAAAGGTGAGTGGGAGAATAATGCAACTCGACGAGATAACCAGTATCTCCGTCATCAGGTCAAAGGAAAGAGACCTTGGAAGTAATTCCAGAGTTTCCTACTGCGACTGATACGGAAGTCTCTACAATAAAATGTATGGACTTCGGTCGAACTTGCAGCTGAACCATGTAGGCAAGGCTCATGCAAACCTCTCAGGTGCGCAAATGAGATATTGTTGTTAGACAACAGTATACCTACGATACACAAGGAAGCGTTGATGGGCCCTGACTCCAGAATTGGCTAAATGCCAATACAATCCGAGATAGTTTCCATATAAGTGATTCAAGATTAAAACCTTGATACACCTTTCGGAAGACTTAGAGTCTGACGAATATTTATGGAACTATAACTGATACGAATAAAAATGTTTTATCCATAAAGCTTGACTTGTTGCAATATACAAGTTCAAGGAGTTGACTACGATGAGGTTGCTTCACCGTAGCGATGCTTAAAGTCGGTTCGGGTTGAACTAGCAATTAATACATATTTCATATCATGAGATATAAAACAATGGATGACAAAAGGATTTCCATCTGATGGAAATGAAACCAAGGACTTGCATGTGTTACAGTCCAAGGTATTTTGTCAATCCAGAGGATGCTAGTAAGGGTGCAAACTTCAGAGTTCCAGCGATGGACAGAAGAGAGCAAAGAGGAGTTGGAATCTTCGTGTTTTGATGAAATGGTCAAAAAGGGTTTTGACTTCATCAATGGGTAACGAAGATGCTTGTGATTCAAGAAAGTAAGTGGGAGCATAATAATATTTCTAAAAACGTTGTGTTCTTGACACATTGTTAATTGGAATTAAATTTCTTGACACGAATCAGGACTTCATTTAAAAAGGGGTTTTTTGATGAAGTGCTTGGGCTAAATAGCCTTAATATTAGGCATGATGATCTATGGAGATAGATTTACCTGATGGGGCTGAGCAAAGATACATATTGACAAAATGCTAAAACCTTTTAGTATTAAAAAACGTCAAGGAGTGATTCTTGCCGAAGTCACATGGAAAGAGTTTTTGCAAGACTCGGTGTCCCAAAACACTGATGAGCAAAATACATGATGGAGATTCCACACACTCTTGTGTTTGGATTAATCATGTATTCCATGGTATGTAAAACAACCAGATATGTCCAATACTCCCAAAGTTGTTGCGAGTATAGATACCAAAGTGATCAAAAGTACTGATCATGGGACAACAGTGAAAAAGGGTCATTGAGTACTATAGTAGCACTGATGACATGTTTTCTCACAAGCGGAGATCATGAAGAGTTTGTTGTAAAAGGTTACATCGATACAGTCTTCATCCATGCTCCAAGCGATTTTCGATTTAAGTTAAGGGTTTTGTGTAATACACAATATGGTGGCACGGCAGTTGGAAATTGTTCCAAACAAGTTACTGTGGCGAATTCTATAACAGAGGCAAAGTATGTTGCCGCTTTTAAAAGCGACAAAGAAGATGTTGAATCATATAGTTCATTCATGAACTTAGTATGGTTCCAAGATGGCTTTTGTCAATGGGACACTACTACAGGTAGTTGCTCCATAACTCAGTCTGAGGAATCCAGGTTCGACCTGTGATTCGCATACATACCAAGCCAAGTCCACACAAAATATGAATTTTGTGAAAGCGTGAAGACGCGAGGATATGCAAAGATACACACGGAGCTGAAGTCGTCAGATCCGTTGGACATCAGGCTATACCACAAGCGAAGCATATTTACACCGGTGTGCCACAGGTGTAAAGTGCATTCGCATTAACTAGATTATTGACTCTAGTGCAAGTGGGAGTCCGTAGGAGATATGCCCTAGAGGCAATAATAAATGTTATTATTTATCTCCGTGTTCATAATTAGGTTTATGTTCCATGCTATAACTGCTGTGGTTCCCGAGCCCGTATATCCATAAAGGCTCTGGGGAAAACCCATGGGCATGTGTGGAATAATAAACGGTAAAATGTATTCCTAGTCATGCCTCTAAGACTAGCTCAAGTGTTGCATGATGATTATGTTTTCCCAATCATGGGCATGTCTATGCCATCAACTTTGAGGGCACAATGTTAGAAGAACATTTGTGTTGAATCGACCCGATTGGTGTTATGCTATGAGATTCATTCGTCACAAGTTAATGGTTAATAACACAGAGATGGTTAACGTTTGCATGATTCCTCAGACCATGAGAGTATCGAGTTTCTTCATGCTTGCTTCATGAACTTTGGGGTTTGTTAAACGTCATCCGTAAATGGGTGGCTATTACGGCGGCTTACGGGTTCATGGGAAAGTATGTCAAGTAACTTGATAGCTCAAGATTGGGATTTGCTCCTCCGACGATGGAGAGATATCTCTGGGCCCTCTCGGTGTTACGGTATCCATCATCGTCTGGCCAGACACTTTGTGATTTGATCACGGGGATGCCGGAACACGGTAACGAGGTAACTAGCATAGTGGACAAGTTGTTGATCCACGGGAATGCCTACATGTCTCACCTCGGGTATTTGTAACATATCGCGAAGCAACAGGAATAGCACACGGCAACTGGAGGTTCACTCGAATATTCATTCGTGTGGGTATAGGGGTCAATATGGGTGTCCACGGCTCCGATGTTGATCATTGATCGGAAGGGGTTCCGTGTCATGTCTATACTTCACCGAACCTATAGGGTCACATGCTTAAGGGTCATCTATCTGCTGAATACTAGACAGGGAGTCTGAGAGAAAATCACCGAAAAAGTTTCGGACAGCGGAAAAGTTCCGCAGAGAGAGGTCACCGGATGAGTTCCGGTGAAACTGAAAAGTTGTTTCAGAGGATACCATTAAGTCAAATTGGTTTCGGCACATGCCTGATAATTCTTGGAGGGTGCCAGAATCATTCTGGAAACTTCTGGGAATTTTCTGGAAGAAAAACCGGAAATGTTCCGGGGCTGCCGGAACCGCTTCAGATGCTTTTCGCAGATGAAATCACTAAACTGGAATTGTTCCAGAACGCGTTGAAAATTATTTTAGTGGGTACTGGAAATGTTCTAAGCCCACATAAATATTTTCAGTTCGAACGGACGCTGAAAAATGTCGTCGTGAATAGTGAAAGTGCTTTTTGGAATTGTTTGGAAAGCCACCTTTTAGGGCTTTTGCTAAAGGCTTCTAGAAGGTGATGTGGATGGATGAGGGCTCCCATGGGGGGGCCCCTCCTAGGTGTGGCTGGCCACATGGGGACTCCTCCTTGGAGCCCCCTCTTGTGCCTTGGTTTCACATTTGGGTCCTTGTGGAAGGACTTCATCCATGTGCTTTTTGGGTTTTCTTGTAAAACCACCCTACCCCTTGGGATTTCCTATAAATAGAGGTGGAGGGGCAGCCCTCCACACTCATCCCTTGCTCTCATACACATGCCAAGATGTTATCTGGCTTCTCTCTCCCTCCCACGAAAAGAGTTTCGTAGAGCTGAAAGGCTGTCTGGGTTCCGGCAGGAACTAGTTCTGGACGGCGAAGCCCTGCCGGATAGGTGACACCGTATGTGTGCAACTCTGTAGAGAGGTCGTAGTTTCGATCTTAGTGCCCGAGGGGCTGTTCGAGAGTGCCTCCCGAAGGGCTGTCCAAGTGACGGTCCGAGTTCTGTGAGTCCTCCCGAAGGGCTGTCCGAGTGACCATTCGAGTTTCGAAGGTCCTCCCGAAGGGCTGTCCGCGACATCGTCCGGGGGACTGTTCGACCGCCTCCCGGAGGGCTGTCCGAAGGGAAGACGAGGGTATACATCCTCGCGGTTGGGAGGTTGTAAATCCTAGCTGCGGGGATCTGCACCGCCGATCGTCATCGACTCTACTTCCGCTGCGCTACGAGTCGGTAACGAAAATGATCAAACCTTGTATGCAGTCTCCATAGTGGTCCTGGGCTGGTGCATAGGTCGGAAAAATTTTGTTTTTTGCTGCGTTACCCTACACTTGAGATGTCACGATCTTGATGTATCGCGGGCTTTGTTAATATAGTCGGATCATATGGTGTTTTCCCCTCTCTATCTTGTTGTGATGAATTGAGTTTTCCCTTTGAGATTTTGTTTTATCGGATTGAATACTTTTATGGATTTGAGAACACTTTATGTATGTCTTGCTATGAATACCCGTGGTGACAATGGGGTATCGTATTGATTCACTTGATATATGTTTTGGCACTCAACTCGCGGATTCCCGAGGTGACACTAGGGTAATCTATGCATAGGGGTTGATGCACGTTCATGTCTCTGTTTCTCCGGTAGAAATCTTGGGGCACTCTTTGAGGTTCTTTGTGTTGGATTGAGTATTATGAATCTGAAATTATTTGGTGTTATTTTAGTATAAACTCTTGGACAGATCGATCGGAAAGAATAGCTTCGAGGTGGTTTCGTACCCTACAAACAATTTCTTCTTATGTTCTCTGCTAGATAGGAACTTTGGAGTGATTCTTCATCGCACTTTGAGGGATGGTTATATGATCCAATTACATTAGCATTGTTGAGAGATTGCACTAGTGAAAGTACGGACCCTAGGCCTCATTTTCAAGCATTGCAATACCGTTTGTGCTCTGTTTTATCAATTGCTACCTTGCTGTTTTTTATTGTTTCTATTACAAAAATCAATATCTACTATCATTACTACACTTGTATCACCATCTCTTCGCCGAACTAGTGCACCTATACAATTTTCCATTGTATTTGGTGTGTTGGGGACACAAGAGACTTTTTATTATTTGGTTGCAGGGTAGTTTGAGAGAGACCATCTTCATCCTACACCTCCCACGGATTGATAAACCTTAGGTCATCCACTTGAGGGAAATTTGCTACAGTCCTACAAAACTCTGCGCTTGGAGGCCCAACACGAGTCTACAAGAACAAGTTGTGTAGTAGACATCAAGCTCTTTTCTGGCGCCGTTGCCGGGGAGGCTAGGTAAGCGGCACTCACATCCCGTCAACGAAGCTCTTTTCTGGCGCCGTTGCCGGGGAGGTGAGTGCTTAAAGGTATATCTTCAGATCTTGCTATTGAATCTTTTAGTTTCTTGTTTTATCACTAGTTCGGTTTATAAAAGAAAACTACATAAAAAATGGAATTCAGGTTGCATCATATTATTGATCATCTTTATAATATCTTTCTTGAAAATGATGGATCGGAAAATTGTGCTCAATTGTTATAAGAAGAAGTCAATAAAATGTTTGGCACAAAATATTTGAATGATGAGCATGATTGCAATGTTGTTAGTATGAATTCCTTTAATATCCAAAGTGCTAATGATTATTGCACTAGTCATGAGAAAAATGTCTCCTATAAGAATGTCAATTTTTGTGGAGTGAATTGGGAGTGCAATTGCACACCAAAAAGGGAAGATAGATTTTGTAAGAGGCATAAATATTTAGAAACGAAAAAATTGCAAGAGAAGCTAGATATTTGTGCTGAAAGATTTAATTTTTTTGCCATCCTTGTGAACTTTGCAATGAACATGGTAATTTAAATCTCCAATGCAAATTCTTTCATGATCAAATCATGTCCAAAAATTGTGATAACTTGATTACCCTTGAGCATCATAAAGAGCTTAGTCTTCTTTTGGGGTATGAATAAATGAAACGTATAACTAAGGGTATTCCAAAATTTAATCTCGAGAGATTTCTTGATTTTGATCTAGAGGAAATTTATATGTTTTGTGCGGTAAATTGCATTGAGAATCCTTATATTGCCAACTATCTAAAGACAAGAAAACAAATAGAATATGAAGAGAGTACTAATGAAAGGGAAAATATTTCCCAATACACTCCTAATGTTTATTATGATGAATCAGGTAACGAGGAGGAGCTCCCTATTCAACCAATCTCATCAATAAGAAGCTTGAAAATATTTATTAAACCCACACATGATGTGGTGAAGAAGAAGAAAGAATAAAGGTAAAAAGGTATCTCTCCCAAACGATGTTGCCTCTATTATTGTTGTGCCTCATGAAAATGAATCAAAATTAATTATGGAAGATGATGCACTTGATGATGATTTTGTTATGCCTATTGCTTGTTGTGATGATTATGATTGGGAAGATAATGATACTTCTTATAATCTTGGAAATATTTTTGGCACCAACTTGGGAAATTATGATGACAACAATTTTTATACCGTTGGTGCTATTCATACTATTAATGATGAGGGTGATTATGCTTATGATATGCCAAGCCACAAGCTTGGGGATGCTATGTTTGATGAGAATGACATGTTTGAGAATTTATTTGCTGCAATTAATGTTTGTCCCAAGCTTGGGGATGATATGCTTAATGAAGATGATCTTTTTAGTCCCCCAAGTTTTGGTGTGCAAATTTTCTATGATGATTGCATGCCTCCTATCTATGATGAGAACAAAGTTGCTACTTGTGATGATTATTGTGTTGATACTTATGATATAAAAAGTAGTGATGATTATATTTATAAAACTTGTCATAGTTATGATTACCCTTTTCCTGAACATTACTCTTTTAATGTGGGAACAATTTATAGTATTCGAGTTTCATATGATACTCCCACCATTGTGAATGAGGAGAAATTTTCTTATGTGGAGAGTAATAAAATTTCTATGCTTGGGGATCATGAAAACAATGTTTTATGTGATGGATATATTGATGAATCTATTCATGATGCTACTGAAAATTATTATGAGAGAGGAACTAATGATTCATGATGCTCTTGTTATGTTTCAATCCTTATCTTTTATGCGAGCATCATTGAACTTATCATGCCTAGCTAAAAGGCATTAAAGAAAAGCGCTTATTGGGAGACAACCCAACACTTTTACCTACTGTTTTTGTGTGTTCACATAATTATGCTACTGTATTAATCATGTTTTATTGCTTTTGTTTCAATAAAGTGCCAAGTAAAGCCTTTGGGATAGTGTGGATGATAGTTGACTTGAATCTGTGCAAAAACAGAAATTTTTTCACTCAGTCCAGGAATTTTGAAAATTCACTGGAACGTGATTTTGATCTGAATTTTTTACATGCGATAGATATACAAATTATTTACGTTGTCCTAATTTTTCAGAATTTTTGGAGTAACATAAGTATGGTTGGAGTACATATTACTACAGACTGTTCTGTTTTTGACAGATTCTATTTTCAATGCATAGTTTGCTTGTTTTCTAGTTTCTATGGCTTATATTGCTCAATATAAATTGTGGAAATGATATGATACAGTAGTAATTGTGTGGACACAATTATGAATATTGTCTTTGACAGTACCAAAGTGAAATGGTTTGCTCTTTATCATACTAACCTATCTCACGAAGTTCCGTTAAGTTTTGTGTGATTGAAGTTTTCAAGTTTTGGGTGTGATGTCGATATGAGGAGAATAAGGAGTGAAAAGACCCTAAGCTTGGGGATGCCCAAGGCACCCCAAGTTAAATATCCAAGGAATATCCAAGCAACTAAGCTCGGGGATGCCCCGGAAGGCATCCCCTCTTTCGTCTTCAACATTATCGGTAACCTCACTTGGAGCTATATTTTCATTCGTCACATGAAATGAGTTTTTCTTGGAGAGTCATTTTATTTTATTATAATTTGCTTGATTTTAGTTATAATAATGTTTTGCATCTTTTATTTCAATAAAAGTGGCAAGGATAGCCATCACCATGCTTATTTTGCAAATTTATGAGTTGCTGTTTCAAAACAGAAAGTTTATCGCTGTTGCAATAATTATCCAGAAAATTCAGAATGAGATAAAATGTTGAAAATTTCTGAAAAATAAGCTCTGATAAATTTTCTACAGTGTGGTAAATTTTCATAATTTTTTGAGTTAAATAAGTATTGATACTCTTGCATTCTTTACAGACTGTGCTGTTTTGGCAGATTGCTGTTATGTTTGCATTGTTTGCATATGTTTGCTTGTGTAATGATTCTATTTTAGGATAGGAGTATTAAATATGCAGAGGAATTTAGTATGCAATGTTAAATAATAATTTTAGTGATTTGCTACAGTAGAGAATGATAAGGTTTTTGCATTGGTTTATACTAACTTATCTCACGAGTTCTTGTTGAGTTTTGTGTGGATGAAGTTTTCAAGATTTAGGGAAACCGTGATGTAAAAGGAATTAAGGAGACACAAAATCTCAAGCTTGGGGATTCCCAAGGCATCCCAAGATAATATTTCAAGAAGTATCAAGCATCTAAGCTTGGGGATGCCCCGGTAGGCATCCCACCTTTCTTCATCAACAATTATCGGTTAGTATCGGTTGAGCCTAAGTTTTTGCTTCTTCACATGAGTTGTGCTATTCTTGGAATGTATTTTGTTTTGTTTTGCTTGCTGTTTTAATAAAATACTTAGATCTGAAAGTTTCTAAATAAGAGAGAGTCCACAATTAGCTACCTATTTACTTAACTACTCGCTTGATCTTCACTTATATCTTTTTGGAGTAGCTTGTCATTTACTCTTGTGCTTCACTCATATCCTCTGAGTAAATTGTTGAATGAATTGAATATCATGAAGTTGAAATTATATGTTCATATCATGCCTTGTTGTAGCTTCACATTGGGTTTAGAAAGTGAAATCTTTTGAGGCTTGACAATCACAATATTGGTCATACAAGCAATTCATGAATGATTATTAGAAGGAAGAGAACTTTCACATGCAAATACACTATCTTGGAAATCTTTTGTGATTGTGAGCCCCCATCAAAATATTATATGCCAAAATTATTGACGTTGGACAAGGAAGACAACGTAATAATTTATGTTTGTTCATATTCACATAGAATTTATATTGTCATAGATCCTTCAACATGTGGTGCTTGCCCCCCCCCCCATCTTTGCTAGCCAAAAATTCCGCACTAAGTAGAGATACTACTTGTGCATCCAAAAACCCTTGAACCCAAATCTTATTTTCAAGAGTCCACCATACCTACCTATGGATTGAGTAAGATCCTTCAAGTAAGTTGTCATCGGTGCAATAAGGCAATAAAAATTGCTTCTAAAAGTGTAAGATCATTTAGTGTAAGAGAAAATTGAGCGTTGTACGAACTTGTGATGGTAAAGAAATAAAAGCGACAGACTGCATAATAAAGGTTGCCATCACAAGGGGCAATATAATGTGACGTTCTTTTGCACTAAGGGGTTGAGCATACAAACAAGTAAGCGCATGGCAACCTCTGCTTCCCTCTGCGAAGGGCCTATCTTTTACTTTTATGTATTTACTTTTATGCAAGAGTCAAAGTTTTTCTCTCTATTCCTTTTTATTTTTCTCCTTTGGCAAGCATCATGTGGTGAGGAAAGATCTAGACACATATGTCCAGTTGGATATGGGTGGCATGAGTTATTATTGTTGACATCAAACTTGAGGTGAATACGTTGGGAGGCGAAATTATAAGCCCCTTTCTTTCTATGTGTCCGGTTGAAACGTTTTGCTCATGTGTATGCGATGAGTGTTAGCAATCATATAAGACTATATGATGGTTGATTATGTGGAGCACTTACTTAGACTCTGTTGAATAAGTTGAATTGCAATTGTTTGGTGACTGAGAACATAGGTTGTTGAGTTTCAAGAGAATTCATTGTTTGAACCTTAACATGTGAATTGGTTGCTACTTTAACATGAGAAGTTTAATAAGAAAGAATTGCTGTTATGATGCTAGGAAAAGTGATTGAAATTGGCATTGATCAAACTTGTGCACTTTCCTAGCATTCACACTTCATAAATTATTTCTTTTATCATTTACCTACTCGAGGACGAGTAGGAATTAAGCTTGGGGATGCTGATACGTCTCCAACGTATCTATAATTTATGAAGTATTCATGTTGTTATATTATCATTCTTGGATGTTTTACAATCATTTTATCGCAACTTTATATCAATTTTTTGGGACTAACCTATTGACCCAGTGCCCAGTGCAGTTGTTGTTTTTGCTTGTTTTTTACATCGCAGGAAATCAATATCAAACGGAGTCCAAACACCGCGAAACTTTTTGTGGATTTTTTTATGGACCACAAGACATCCAGTGGGCCAGAGAAGCACCTAGGGGGTGCCCCGAGCGGGGCACAACCCACCAGGGCGTGCCTGGGGGCCCAGGCGCGCCCAGGTGGGTTGTGCCCACCTCGGTGGCCTCCCGCACCGCCTCTTCGCCCTATAAATTGCCAAATATTCCAAAAACCCTCACAGAGACCCTAGATCAGAAGTTCCACCGCCGCAAGCCTCTGTAGCCACGAAAAACCAATCTAGACCCCGTTTCGGCACCCTGCCGGAGGGGGAAATCATCACCGGTGGCCATCTTCATCATCCCGGCGGCCACCACGACGAGGACGGAGTAGTCCACCCTCGGGGCTGAGGGTTTGTACCAGTAGCTATGTGTTTAATCTCTCTCTCTCTCGTGTTCTTGAGATGTCACGATCTTGATGTATCGCGGGCTTTGTTAATATAGTCGCATCATATGGTGTTTTCCCCTCTCTATCTTGTTGTGATGAATTGAGTTCTCCCTTTGAGATTTCATTTTATCGGATTGAATACTTTTATGGATTTGAGAACACTTTATGTATGTCTTGCTATGAATACCCGTGGTGACAATGGGGTATCATATTGATTCACTTGATATATGTTTTGGCACTCAACTCGCGGATTCCCGAGGTGACATTGGGGTAATCTATGCATAGGGGTTGATGCACGTTCTTGTCTTTGTTTCTCTGGTAGAAATCTTGGGGCACTCTTTGAGGTTATTTGTGTTGGATTGAGTATTATGAATCTGAAATTATTTGGTGTTATTTTCGTACGAACTCTTGGATAGATCGATCGGAAAGAATAGCTTCGAGGTGGTTTCGTACCCTACAAACAATTTCTTCTTATGTTCTCCGCTAGATAGGAACTTTGGAGTGATTCTTCATCGCACTTTGAGGGATGGTTATATGATCCAATTATATTAGCATTGTTGAGAGATTGCACTAGCGAAAGTACGGACCCTAGGCCTCATTTTCAAGCATTGCAATACCGTTTGTGCCCCGTTTTATCAATTGCTACCTTGCTGTTTTTTATTGTTTCTATTAAAAAAATCAATATCTACTATCATTACTACACTTGTATCACCATCTCTTCGCCGAACTAGTGCACCTATACAATTTACCATTGTATTTGGTGTGTTGGTGACACAAGAGACTTTTTATTATTTGGTTGCAGGGTTGTTTGAGAGAGACCATCTTCATCCTACACTTCCCACGGATTGATAAACCTTAGGTCATCCACTTGAGGGAAATTTGCTACTGTCCTACAAAACTCTGCGCTTGGAGGCCCAACACGAGTCTACAAGAACAAGTTGTGTAGTAGACATCAGCCTTCATTACTAACGTAAGTTTGTCCTTCTCGATCCTTCAAACTTTGTTGTGTATATTTGGATAGCAATGACTGCAACTGCTGTTTATTTTTGTCATTTGCATCAAATTGAATGTTTAAATTTTATTATGAAGAAGTTCATAAACATAAGTTTGCCCTTCTCAATTTTAGTTTTTAGTTGTACAACCTACTTCCTTATTCGTACCATTTAAATTAAACTAAACATAGCAAGTGATCTTCTTTAGCACTGCATGTATGCTTGTGTTGTTGATCTGTAATCCAGTGGTGTGGTGAACAATGCATATTATGTTAATGTTATTTAAATCATGTCTCTTTATTTACCAATCTGAAATGGGATAAATTGACAGTACACTCACCATCGATGCTTATACATTCTTTAGCACTGCATGTATGCTTGTGTTCTGGCCACTCCTACACCATCCCATTTCCTGCCATGTCTTAACTATGAAAAATGTTAATGCTATTTTAAACCAGGTCTCTTTATTTGCCACTAAGAAATGGGATGAATCGACAGCACTGATGCTTATGCGTGCAGAGCCTGTTATCTGTCTGCTTTTTTCTCTTTCAGGGTGATATCACTAACGCCAAGTAGAACTGCCACAATGATAGTGAGACGAACCCATTGCTTGTCCCTATAACATATATTGCAGGGAAGAAGACAACACATCTTGGGGATAGCTATACAACGCCAAAGTTATGTCTTGATGTAGTGTCGAAGGTACTCGCTAATAGGAGTGACACAAGCTTGATGAAGTCGCCGCCTGAATCTGTTCGACTTCTTCAGTCTCAGATTCAAGCAGAACGACATGCTTCAGCTCAACTCCTACTGGAACTCCCATCTCTATGGAAGAATTAACCAGAAGTAAAGGACATCTATTAATGCTATGCAGCTAGAGTTGGATATAAGCCTCAAACAAGCGCAGTCTCATCAGCTTGCTCAGCTGCTTGTGCTGCAGCTCCCAGGCAGGGCTAACCTTTCTTGAATTGTGTTGAAGTGCTGTCGGTTCTGTATATTATTTTTCGCGGCGTGTTTATTTGCACTGGTGCCAACCTTTGATGCCCAGTGTATGTAATCTCCTGTATGGTTGCACTTTATTATCATCGCTGGCGGCGAACTTTTATGCCGAGTGCATGTAATACGCAGTGATTACTTTGTTGGATAGTCTAGGTTTTTCTTTCATCATGATGCTGTAATTTATTTTCTGTATATGCTATCATCGCTCTCTGAAAAGGCCGTAAGCTCTGACGGAGCGTAGTGGGCCTTAATGTTCGGTTTATATTAAAAAAATACGGTACTAAAACTAGCCGGCCCGCCAAACGCTATAAATGGGCCGAAATGTGGGCCTACAATCATCTCCGGCCAATTATTAGTTTTGGTCCATTAACAGGTCAAGTAAACCAGTTAACTAAGTTGGGCTAGAAAATAAACTGGGCTTTCAACAGTCTAAAAAGTAGATTGGGCCTGAATTCTGAGGTCAGCCCATGATTGGCCCAGCCACAATAGGGGTCGTTAACAGGCCAAAATATGTTTCGGTCCACAGTTGGCCCAACAACCTGATGGGTTGTAAGCAGGCCATATGCAAAGTGGGCCATAATTAGGCCCAGTTATATCATAGGCCTTTATCGGCCCAATAGTCAGGTTGGGCTAAAATGTATCTGCGAAGACTACGGGCCGTTAAGAGGCCAAAAGTCACTTCGGCCTAGAAATAGGCCCACATGCAGCACGGGCCGTTAAATGGCCGAAAGTGAAACCAGGCCGACAACGGCCCATATGTACCAAGGGCCACTAACAGGCCAAAAGTAATACAAGGCCGATGTACTACATGGGCCTTTAAGAGGCCGTAATTCAAATGGGCCCCCAATGCGGCCGAAATTACAATGCCTGTTAATGGGCCATATCTTATATGGGTTGTAATTTGCCCAAAAATATGTCAGGCAGTTAACGGGCCGGGTTTGATATGGGCCGTCATTTGGTCCAAAACATGGCAGACTGTTAACGGGCTGGATCTGATATGGGCCGTTATTTGGTCCAAAACATGGCAGACATCTAACGGGACGGATGTGATGTGGGCCATAATTTGACCCAAAACGTGGTAGGCTGTTAACGGGCCGGCCCACTAGTGTATGACAAAATCTTGTGGGACTTTGGTTGGGCTGGCCTTTTTACCTTAAATGGGCTACTGTTGGGCCATGCCACATGTCGACGTATCATAGGCGCGTTCCGCCCGTTGTATAGATGACATCTGTCCCAACGCTGAGCTGACACGTGTTTACTTCGTCCAATGAGAATTTTACATGTGGAAAATCACCATTGGTCAGGGCTGTTAGCGGGTTATCAGATCCAAAACCGGACCCAATAGCTTAACGGCGACCCGTTATGGTGGATGCCACGTGTCGGTCACCCTTGATGAAAACACTTCAATGACGCGGATTTTTTCGTCATGGAAGTGGACACTTCCGTGATGATAATTCCAGTATTGTCATGGAACACTTCTACGACAGCACAGGTATGACTATCTTGATTCTGTCATAAAATCATCATGGATGTACATGCATGACAGAAAATGTGACCTACTGTGACAAACACGTATCATCACGGAAGTGTTTTCTTTTGTAGTGTTGGTACCTGTGGATTGCTAGTAGTGTTGATTACATCTTGTAGTTGATGCTAGTTGGTTTATTTCATAGAAGATTGTATGTTCAGATCCTTAATGATATTCAATACCCCACTGATCATAAACATGAATATGATTTGTGAGAAGTTGCTTTTGTTCTTGAGGACATGGGAAGTCCGGTTATAAGTAATCATGTGAATTTGGTTTCATTTGGTATTTTGATGATATCTATGTTGTTGCTTCCCTTAGTGGTGTCATGTGAACGTTGACTACATGGCACTTCACCATACTTTGTGCCTAAGTGAAGGCATTGTGGAGTAGTAATTAGATGATGGGTTGCTAGAGTGACATAAGCTTAAACCCTAGTTTATGCGCTATTCCATAAGGGGCTGATTTGGATCCATATGTTTCATGATATGGTTAGATTTATCTTAATTCTTCTTTAGTATTTGTGGATGCTTGCGAGAGGGGTAATCATAAGTGGGAGGTTTGTTCAAGTAAGAACAGCACCCAAGCATCGGTCCACCCACATATCAAATTATCAAAGTAGCGAACGCAAATCAAACAAACATGATGAAAGTGACTAGATGAATTCCCATGTGTCTTCAAGAACGCTCTGCTTGCTATAAGGGAAAGTTTTGGCTTGTCCTTTGCTATAAAAATGATTGGGCTACCTTGGTGCACCTTTGTTCTATTACTACTTGTCATTTGTTACAAATTATCTTGCTACCAAACTAGTTGTTACCGATAATTTCAGTGCTTGCAGAAAATACCTTGATGAAAAACGCTTGTCATTTCCTTCTGCTCCTCATTGGGTTCAACACTCTTACTTATTGACAGGACTACGATTGATGCCCTATACTTGTGGGTCATCAGGAACATGCTAAAGTTTCAACTGTGGTTAACAAAAGTTATAATAGAACACCTAGACCCTTTGAACAAATTAAAGTTGAACCTAATATTGCTATGGTTAAAGATCTCCTGGTTGATAATGTTGATGTGCATGTTATTTACTTCTATGATGAAACAACTATAATTACTAAGCCTGGTACTAAAGATAAGAATAAACCTATTGTTGGCATGCATGTTGTTTCTGTTAAAATAGGAGATCATTGTTACCATGGTATATGTGATTTGTGTGCTAGTGTGAGTGCTATTCCTTTTACCTTATATCAAGATATTATGAATGATATTGCACCTGCTGAGATAGAAGATATTGATGTTACTATTCAGCTCACAAATAGAGATACTATTTCATCGCTTGGGATTGTTAGAGATGTTGAAGTCTTATGTGGTAAGATCAAGTATCCTACTGATTTTCTAGTTCTTGGTTCTCCACAAGATGATTTTTGTCCCATTATATTTGGTAGACCTTTCCTGGATACCGTTAATGCTAAGAAAGATTGCAATGAGGAAACCGTCAGTGTTAATTTTAGTGATTTATCTCATGAGTTTAATTTCTCTAAATTTCATAGACAACCTCATGATAAAGAATAGCCTAGTAAGGATGAAATAATTGGTCTTCCTTCTATTGTTGTACCTCCTACTGATCCATTAGAACAATATCTGCTAGACCATGAAAATGATATGCATATGAATGAAAGAAATGAAATAGATGAGATATTCTTCAGTCAAGCACCTATCCTTAAACATAATTTGCCTATTGAAACTCTTGCAGGTCCTCCCCCACCTAAGGGTGATCCTGTGTTTGAACTTAAGAAATTACCTGATACATTGAAATATGCTTATCTTGATGAAAAGAAGATATATCCTATTATTATCAGTGCTAACCTTTCAGAGTATGATGAAAAGAGATTTTGTAAAACTCTGAGGAAGCACCTTGCAGCTATTGGATATAATCTTGATGATCTTAAGTGCAATAGTCCCACTCTATGTCAGCACAAGATTAATATGAAACTTGATGCTAAGCCAATTGTTAAGCACCAACGACAGCTAAATCCTAAGATGAAGGATGTGGTAAGAACTAAAATATTAAAGCTTCTGGAAGTGGGTATAATTTATCCCATAGCTGATAGTAGATGTGTAAGTCATGTTCATTGTGTTCCTAAGAAATGAGGTATAACTATTGTTCCTAATGATAAAAATGAACTCATCCCACGAAGAATTGTAACTGGTTATAGGATGGTAATTGATTTCAAGAAATTAAACAAAGCTACTAGAAAAGATCATTACCCCTTTGCCTTTTATTGATCAAATGTTAGAAAGATTCCTTGATGGATATTATAGTTTTTCTCGAATACCTGTGTCAAAAGAAGATCAAGAGAAAACTACTTTTACTTGTCCTTTTGGAACCTATGCTTATAGATGCATGCCTTTTCGTTTATGTAATGCACCAGCTACCTTTCAAATATGTATGACTGCTATATTCTCCTATTTTTGTGAAAATATTGTTGAGGTATTGATGGATGATTTTTCTGTTTACGGGACTTCTTTTGATGATTGCTTAAGCAACATTGATCGTGTTTTGCAGAGATGTGAAGAAACTAATCTTGTCCTGAATTGGGAGAAATGCCACTTCATGGTGAATGAAACTATAGTGCTTGGGCATAAAATTTCTGAACGAGGTATTGAAGTAGATAAAGCTAAAGTTAATGCAATTAAGAAAGAAAGATGCTAAACCTAGGTTGATTAGGTGGGTTCTTTTGCTACAAGAATTTGGCTTGCATATTATTGATAGAAAAGGAGCTAAAAATCCCGTATCTGATAATATGTCTAGAATGGAAAATGTTCTTGATGACCCACTACCTATTGATGATAGTTTTCCTGATGAACAATTAGCCGTTATAAATGCTTCTCGTAATACTCCTTGGTATGCAGACTATGCTAATTATATTGTTGCTAAATATATACCACCTAGTTTCACATATCAACAAAAGAAAAAGTTCTTCTTTGATTTAAGACATTACTTTTGGGATGACCCACATCTATATAAAGGAGTAGATGGTATTATTAGACGTTGTGTACCTGAGCATGAATAGGAACAAATCCTATGGAAGTGTCACTCTGAGGCATATGGAGGACACCATGCTGGAGACAGAACTGCACACAACATATTACAATCTGGTTTTTATTGGCCTACTATCTTCAAGGATGCATGTAAGTTTGTCTTATCTTTGATGAATGTCAAGGAATTGATAATATTTGGTAGATGCCAGGAAATGCCTATGAATTATTCACTTGTTATTGAACCATTTGATGTTTGGGGTTTTGATTATATGGGACATTTTCCTTCCTCTAATGGGTATACACATATTTTATTTGTTGTTAATTATGTTACTAAGTGGGTAAAAGCTATTCCAACTAGTAGTGTTGATCATAACAATTCTATTAAAAGGCTTAAAGTTATTTTCCCAAGGTTGGTGTCCCTAGATATTTAGTGACTGATGGTGGTTCACACTTCATTCATGGTGCTTTCCGTAAAATTCTTGCTAAATATGATGTCAACCATAGAATTTCATCTCCTTACCATCCTCAGTCTAGTGGTCAAGTTGAATTGAGCAATAAAGAAATCAAATTAATCTTACAAAAGACCATTAATAGATCTAGAAAGAATTGGTCTAAGAAACTTGATGATGCATTATGGGCTTATAGAACTGCTTATAAGAATCATATGGGTATGTCTCGGTATAAAATGGTCTATGGAAAAGCATGTTATTTAACTCGTGAGTTAGAACATAAAGCATATTGGGCAATTAAAGAACTTAACTATGATTTCAAACTTGTCGGTGAAAAGAGGTTATTTGATATTAGCTCGTTAGATGATTGGAGAACCCAAGCTTATGATGCCAAGTTGTTTAAAGAAAGGGTTAAAAGATGGCATGATAAAAGAATTCAAAAATGGGAATTTAAAGTGGTGAGTATGTTCTATTGTACAACTCTCATTTCAGATTCTTTGCAGGAAAACTTCTCTCTAAATGGGAAGGATTGTATATCATCGAAGAACTTTATCGCACTGGAGCTATCAAGATCAACAATGCCGAGGGCACTAATCCGAGTGTGGTCAATGGACAAAGAATTAAGCATTATATCTCAGGTACACCCATTAATTTTGAAACTAACATTGTTCAAACCATGACACCGGAGGAACACATAAGGGAGACCTTCCGGAACACTCCAGAACCCTAAAAAATAGTAGGTATGTGATACGGTAAGTAAACCGACTCCAAAAATTCCATAAAAATAATTTATGTCCGTTTTGGAATATTAGAAAAAAATACCAAAATAAGAAATAGCTGAGGAGACTCACGAGGAGGCCACAAGGTAGGAGGGTGCGCCCACCCCCCCTCGTGTGCCTTCCCGACTCCATTTTCTTCTGCAATACTTGTTTCGCAAGATAAAAAGTCTTTATATATACTCCCAGATGTTTTGACCATCGTATCGCATGATTCTCCTCTGTTCTTGTTTTGTGTTGTTTTTCTGGCAGATCTAACAGAATGTTGTCCCAAGACTCAGTCGGAGAGAGCTATGTTTGCCACTATGTTGCAAACCCGAGGTTCTATGGGGATATGGATCCCTACGGATGGTCCACAGATGAGGAGCGAGACGCTGATTTGAAGGGGATGGAGGACTCTAGCTTGGACGAAGAAGAAGCCCCCCTACCTCAACCCGGAGACATGCACGTGGAGTTCAAGAAATCAAGTTTCCCAAAATCGGTAAACCTCCCAACACTCGATTTATTTCTTATCGTAACTTGCAAAAGTGTGTTGATGGTGCTCGGACTGTCATCGGCAAGCTCCATAAGGAAATCATGGACCTCAAATATCAAGTCAATAAGCTCGAAGAGGAGAACCATATCCTCAAGGTAATTATCGCCAAGAATATTTGCCACCAACACCGAAAAAAGAAACTTGAGTACACGAGTATGGGCACCACCCTAGGCTTGTGCCAATCTTGCGGGAGGTGCCCCGGTATCGTATCACCGTCACTTCTATTATCTTTACCTATCTTAGTGTGATCCTTATTTATTTCATGATCTAGAATAATAAAACTTTAGTATGATCTATTTTCGTGCTAGTTCCGTGATCTATCTATCTATGTAATCGAGTTGAGAGTTATATAATAAATAGTAGTTTGAGTTTTGCTTCTTTACTTTTATGCTTTCTATCTTAGCAATGAAAAAAAAAGATCATATGTTCATCCCATGGAAAGTAATGACTTTACAAAAAGAAAAGTATAAGTGATAAATCTGTTGGAAGTTAACAAACATAGTATTGGTCAATGAAGCAATTCATGAAAGATTAATAAGGGAAGAGAAGATTCACATATAAATATGTTATCTTGGACATCTTCTATGGTTGTGAGCCCCCATTAAGTATTCTATGTCAATTTGTTGACGTTGGACAAGGAAGACAACGTAATGAGTTATGTTTGCTTTTATTCACGTAGAAGTTATATTTTCATGGATCCTCCAATGATACGCCTCCATCGTATCTACTTTTCCAAACTCTTTTGCCCTTGTTTTGGACTCTAATTTGCATGATTTGAATGGAACTAACCCAGACTGACGCTGTTTTTAGCAGGATTGCCATGGTGTTATTTTTGTGCAGAAATAAAAGTTCTCAGATTTACTTGAAAATTTACAGAGAATAATTTTGGAATATATAAAAAATATTGGCGAAAGAATCAACCAGAGGGGGGCCAGCCAGAAGCCACAAGCCCTCGGGGCGCGCCCACCCCCCTGGGGCATGCCCTGCAGGCTCGTGGGCCCCCTGGAGCCCCTCCGACCTCAACTCCAACTCTATATAACCCTATTCAGGGAGAAAAAAAATCAAAGAGAAGGATTCATCACGTTTTACGATACGGAGCTGCCGCCGCCTCCTGTTCTTCATCGGGAGGGCCGATCTGGAGTCCGTTCGGGGCTCCGGAGAGGGGGGGGTCGTCGCCATCATCATCACCAAACTTCCTCCATCACCAATTTCATGATGCTCACCACCGTGCGTGAGTAATTCCATCGTAGGCTTGCTGGACGGTGATGGGTTGGATGAGATTTATCATGTAATCGAGTTAGTTTTGTTAGGGTTTGATCCATAGTATCCACTATGTTCTGAGATTGATGTTGCTATGACTTGGCTATGCTTAATGCTTGTCACTAGGGCTCCAGTGCCATGATTTCAGATCTGAACCTATTATGTTTTCATGAATATATTTGTGTTCTTGATCCTATCTTGTAAGTTGTAGACACCTATTACGTGTTATGATCCGCATACCCCAAGGTGACAATAATTGGGATTCTTTCCGGTGATTACCATAGTTTGAGGACTTCATGTATTCACTAAGTGCTAATGCTTTGGTCCGGTTCTCTATTAAAAGGAGGCCTTAATATCCCTTAGTTTCCATTAGGACCCCACTGCCACGAGAGGGTAGGACAAAACAAGTCATGCAAGTTCTTTTCCATAAGCACGTATGACTATATTTGGAATACATGCCTACATTATATTGATGAATTGGAGATAGTTCTGTGTCACGCTAGGTTATGACTGTTGCATGATGAATGCCACCCGACATAATTATCCATCACTGATCCATTGCCTACGAGCTTTTCACATATTGATCTTTGCTAAGTTACTTTTCCGTTGCTACTGTTACGATCACTACAAAACTGCTACTGTTACTTTTGCCACCGTTACTTCCATACTACTTTGCTACTAAAAACTTTGTTGTAGATATTAAGTCTTTCAGGTGTGGTTGAATTGACAACTCAGCTGCTAATACTTGGGAATATTCTTTGGCTCCCCTTGTGTCGAATCAATAAATTTGGGTTGAATACTCTATCCTCGAAAACTGTTGCGATCCCCTATACTTATGGGTTATCAAGACCTTTTTCTGGCGCCATTGTCGGGGAGCATAACTCTATTCTCTGAGTCACTTGGGATTTATATCTGTTGATCACTATGAGGAATCTGAAAGATAACAAAACCACAAATTTTCCCTCTACTATGAGGGGAGGTAAGGAACTGCCATCTAGCTCTGCACTTGATTCACCTTGTGTTTTGAGTAAGCTAGCGACACCACCACCTGCTATTCATTCTGATATGTCGCAAGTAATTGATGATGCTACTTCTTCTAGGCATGATGCTATGATGATACTTTGCTTGATAATACTATGCCACTGGGTGAATTTCTTGATGAACAACTTGCTAGAGTTAATGCTGAAACTGATGATATTTCTGAAACTGATGAAATTATTGAAACTGAACACTTTGAGACACCTGCTAGACCTAGCTCTCCTAGATATGAATTGCCTAATATACCTGAGGGTTATGTTATGGATGGAGAGGTAGCTAGGGACTTTCTTGCTTCTAAGGATAGAGATGATCTTAAGAAATTACTATGCAAGTGGAAAGAAAAATCTTTGAATGCTAGAATGCAATATGATCCTAAGTTTGCTACTTCACCTATCTTTGTTACTGATAAGGATTATGAATTCTCTGTCGATCCTGTGTTAATTACTTTGGTTGAATCTGATCCTTTCCATGTTTATGAATCTGAAACTGTTGTGGCACATCTTACTAAATTAAATGATATAGCCACCCTATTTGCTCATGAGGAAAAAATTCTCTATTACTATATTCTTAAGTTGTTTCCTTTCTCGTTAAAGGGTGATGCTAAGATATGGTTTAATTCTCTTGCTCCTGGTTGTGTGTGTAGTCCCCAGGATATGATATATTTCTTCTCTGAAAAATATTTTCCGGCTCATAAGAAACAAGCCGCTCTACAGGAAATATTTAACTTTGTGCAAATTGAAGAAGAGAGTCTCCCACAAGATTGGGGAGGCTTCTCCAATTACTTAATGCTTTGCCTGATCATCCCCTCAAGAAAAATGAAATACTTGATATCTTTTATAATGGACTAACCGATGCTTCTAGGGACCACCTAGATAGTTGTGCTGGTTGTGTTTTCAGGGAATGAACTATTGAACAAGCTGAAGTGCTATTGAATAATATATTGAGTAATGATAATGATTGGACTCTTCCTGAACCACCTCCTAAGAGAACTCTGAAGAAAAGAGGTATTCTATTTCTCAGTCCCGAAGATATGCAAGAGGCAAAGAATCTATGAAAGAAAAAGGTATTAAAGCAGAAGATGTTAAGAATTTACCACCTATTGAAGAAATACGTGGACTTAATATTCCGACATAGGTAGTAGAGGTAAATTATCTCTATAGATTTGATGAAGGTGATATTCCTCATAATAAGTCTGCTAATCAATGGTTGAATGAATTTGATAACTTTATTGTTAAACAAGAAAATTTCAATGCTTATGTTAGTAGACAATTGAAACGAAATGCTTATATGCTTGACTAATTGGGTGACTACATGTGTAGAACTGTTAATGATCTCAAAATTATTAGTAAACATGCTTCCATGGTAAAAACTCAAGTAGAACAAGTTCTCAAAGCACAAAATGATTTGCTAAATGAGATGAATAATAAGAACAATGATCATGCTATTAGAGTTATGACTAGAGGTGGTAAAATGACTCAGGAACCTTTGTATCCTGAGGGCCATCCTAGGAGAGTTGAGCAAGATTCTCAGAGAATTAATACTGATGCACATAGTCCTAGTAATAAAAATAAAAAGAAAACTGATAGGACTTTGCATGCTTCTAGTGAACCTGTTGTAGACACCTGAGAATCCTAATGATATTTCTATTTCTGATGCTGAGACACAATCTGGTGATGAACATGAACCTAGTGATAATGTTAATGATGATGTTCATGTTGATGCTCAACCTAGTAATGACAATGATGTGGAGATTGAACCTGCCGTTGATCTTGATAACCCACAACCTAAGAATAAAAGGTATGATAAGAGAGACTTCATTGCTAGGAAACATGGTAAAGAAAGAGAACCATGGGTTCAGAAACCCATGCCCTTTCCTCCTAAACCATCCAAAAAAAGGATGATGAGGATTTTGAGCACTTTGTTGAAATGCTTAGACCTGTCTTTTTGCGTATGCGTTTGACTGATATTCTGAAAATGTCTCCTTATGCTAAGTATATGAAAGATATTGTTACAAATAAAAGAAAGATACCAGAAGCTGAAATTTCCACTATGCTTGCTAGTTACACTTTTAAGGGTGGAATACCAAATAAACTAGGAGATCCAGGAGTACCAACTATACTATGCTCCATTAAAAGAAACTATGTTAAAACTGCTTTATGTGATTTGGGAGCCAGTGTTAGTGTTATGCCTTTCTCTTTATATCGTAGACTTGATTGGAATAAGTTGACACCAACTGAAATCTCCTTGCAAATGGCCGATAAATCAGCTACTATACCCATCGGTATTTGTGAGGATGTGCCTATCGTAGTTGCAAATGTTACTATTTTAACGGACTTTGTTGTTCTTGATATACCCGAGGACGACAGTATGTCGATCATCCTTGGTAGACCCTTTTTGAATACTGCAGGGGCAATTATTGATTGCAACAAGGGCAATGTCACTTTTCATGTTAATGGTAATGAGCATACGGTACACTTTCCGAAGGAGCAACCTCAAGTTAATAGCATCAACTCTATTGGAAAAATTTCAACTATTGCTATTGGAGGATTTGAATTCCCTATTCCTACTCTCAAAAATAAATATGATATTCCTATTGTTGGGGACATGCATATCCCCGTTGAGGTAACCTAGTGTTATTCAAAAATTCTCCGGTTTCATGTCATTCGGAAGAAGTTTGTTAATAAGAGTTTATAAACCTTGTTAATGAATTCCTTTTGATGGGCATGAGATGGATGAATTTAGAAAGCACAACTTTTTGTACCCACTTTTTACTTTCTGTTATTTATATTAAATAAAGCAAAAATACTATTTTCTGCCTATTTTTTGAATTATCGGTGTAATAAAAAAATGTGCCGAAAATAAAAGTTCTCCAAATGCCCTGAAAATTTAGTATGATTTTTTATAGAATATTTAAGAATTTTTGGCACTGAGAACACACCAGGGGGCAGCACTAGTGGGCCACAAGCCCACAGGACGCACCCACCCCCTGGGCGCGACTGGGTGGCTTGTGGGCCCCACATGGGTCCCCCTCACTTATTCTAGCACCCATCCACTTCGTCTTCCTACAGAAAAAAATCATCCCGTTGCTCAAACCCGTGTTCTAGCTCATTTTGCTGCCATTTTTGATCTCCTTGCTCAAAGCTCCATTCGCAAAACTGTTTTGGGGGATTGTTCTTCGGTATGTGACTCCTCCAATGGTCCAATTAGTTTTTGTTCTAGTGCTTTATTTACTGCAAATTTTTGCTGTTGTGGTGACCTTGTTCTTGAGCTTGCATGTCAAATTTATATGGTCCAAAGTAGTTTTGATGCATGATATAGCCTCTAGACACTTGTAGGAGTAGTTGCTATCAATCTCGTTAAGTTTTGTTCACTTTTATTTTGAGTCACTAAAAATTTCAGAACTTTTTCAGTGGAAGAAAAATGTTTAGGAGGATATACCAAGGGGGTTCCTCGACAAAGAAGGCCCCAAGACTTGCAATACGTGAGCCAGACCTTGAACCACCGAGGGAAGCTCTAGTGCAGCCTTGTGAATGGCCGTCAGATCAGTTCATGGTTCATGCTGGATTTAAGGAGGAATTTGACGCATACTTACAAAATGCTGGCCTTGAAGAATTTGTGTCAGATAAGTGTCGGCAGTAGTATCACCTCACTGATTCATTTGTGAGAATATTTAATTTTACATCCCAGCGCAATACTCATTCTGTTCTATTTGATCTTTATGACAAATCCTATACAATGGACCTCGAAGATTTATTGTTGCATGCAAAATTCCATAATGGGGAATTTATAGTGAGCCTCGTAAAATTTATTGTTCTAAGTTCCTTGCTAGCATAACCAGGGGAGAAACTAGAAATATAACAGAAGCTACTATAGGGAGTATTCACTTTCCTGCTATAAATTATTTTTCCCTCTTTATAGGTAGATGCATTAATGGTAAACATGATCATAGCCACCTTTGTGCGTCAGATCTTAGTGTCCTCAAGTGTGCGGTAATGGGTGATAGACAATATAACTTGGGAGCAATTGTTACAAGGAGGTTACATAAAAATGCTAAAGCTGGAGATTTCTTTGGTGGGATTTACGCCCCTCGGTTAGCTAATTATCTTGGGGTACCCATTAGAGAAAATGATGTTGAGTTGCCACCTGCTTACCTTGATAATGATGCTTACGTCCGTTACCAGTTTCTTGAGAGGAGCGAACAGGCCCTCTTGTACCGACTAATTTTTTACAGGGAGCGCGTCTTCTATATTACGCTTCCCGCTCCTGCCTTCTTTAACTTTCAGGTAAAACGGAGATACTTCATAACCAGAGAGGAGACAGACGAGTTTGAGAGAGAGGAGAGGCCGCTCGCCTCCACGCTACAGCCCTTCAGGCAGTGGTGACCGCAGCTCAGTACAACCCCAACTATGATTTTGGATACTATCCAGGCCAGCCATGGCCCTAGACCAACTTAGGCTAAAAGCCTAAGCTTGGGGGAGTACGTATTTCTCACCGACATTACACTCATGTTCACACACTCAATTCAGTTGTCGGTGTTCATACTTTTTCATTGTATTATCCATGTTGGTTTATTTCTTTTTCTCGCTTTCTTCTTGTGTGTTTGAAAACTTTTAGAAAATCCAAAAAAAATAGTTCTCGCTTCTTTTTAGTTTTTTCTTTCTAGTTTAATTTAGTTGTAGTATTAAAAGAAAAACCAAAAAGATTTCTTGTTCTTCTTTTGCTTGTTGGAAGCTTTCCCGTGAAAATAGTTTTTCTCGTTCTTGTTTAACTTTCTTCAAGAAAACAAAAACTTCAAAAAAATACTTCAGTGTGTTTCTTTGAAATTCTTTTCCTTTTTCTTTGGGTTGTAAGGAGAAGACCACGATGAAAATGTTGAGTGGTTCTCATATGCATTATTGTTGATGTAACAGAGAGCCCATATTACCTTGTCTTCTCCTTTAAATAAATGTTTGCAGATTCCATCTTAGTCCAATGCACGTGCACTCTTATCATTATTCACACCGTTTGGTTGTGCAAGTGAAAGGCAATAATGACGATATATGATGAAATGATTGAGATGGAGAAAAGCTGGTACGAACTCGACCTATTTTGTTTTTGTAAATATGATTAGCTCATCGTTCCTGATTCAGCCTATTATGAATGAAACATGTTTGCAATGACAACTAGAGATTATAGTTACTCATGCCATGCTTAATTAGCTAGGAGTGTATAATGGTTTGTCTTGTGTGCCAACATGCAAATTAAAATGGTTATGATGTAGTATGATAGGATGGTATCCTCCTTTGAATGATTTAAGTGGCTTGACTTGGCACATGTTCGCACATGTAGTTGAATCAAAATCAATGTAGCCTCCACGATATTTATGTTCATGGTGATTTATATCCTACTCATGCTTGCACTCAATGTTGGTTAATCTCAATGCATGTTCATGACAGTTGTCGCTCTCTAGTTGGTCACTCCTCAATCTTTTGCTAGCCTTCACTTGTACTAAGTGGGAATACTGCTTGTGCATCCACTTCCTTAAACCCAAAGTTGTTCCATATGAGTCCACCATACCTACCTATATGCGGTATTTACCTACCATTCCAAGTAAATTTGCGTGTGCCAAACTCTAAACCTTCAAATAATAATCTGTTTTGTATGCCCGAATCACTCATGTAGTGACTGGGGGCTGTCAGTATCTTCCATGCTAGGTGGTTTATTCTCACAATGAGTGTTGATTCACTTGTTATTCATGAGAAAGTGGCTGGTAATCGTGATGCCCAGTTCCATGCTCGAAATCAAATCAAAATATAAATTCAAACTAAACTCCCCAGGATTGTTGTTGGTATGGAAGGTACCCGTTGTTTCGAATCAGCCGTGGAGTGTGATTGTTGGTGGAGGGGGAGTAAAAACTTTACCATTCTGTTTAGGAACCGCCTATAATGTATGTAGCATGGAAGATAGTGAGATCTGTTGGTTGTTATGTTGACAATGAAAGCATACCGCTCAAAATTATATTCATCTCTGTTTTAAAAGCTCCAAGCTCTGGCAGCTCTGCAAATCCCTGCTTCCCTCTGCGAAGGGCCTATCTATTTACTTTTATTGCTGAGTCATCAACCTCTTATAAAAAGCACCAGTTAGAGAGCACCACTGTCATTTGTATGCGTTGTTATTAATTGATATTGAGTATGATTGTGACTGGATCTCTTTTGCCATGAATTACAATGTCTAGTCAATCCTTGATCTTCAGGGGTGCTCTGCATTTATGTTTTGCGGTCTCAGAGAGGGCTAGCGAGATACCATTTTGTCATGTCATATCATGATTGTTTTGAAAAAGTGTTTTCTTCCGAGATTTATTATTATTGCTCGCTAGTTGATTATGCCATTGATATGAGTAAATGTGATACCTAAAAGTCATTGTGAATATGGTTACTTCATAATCTTTGCTGAAAACCTGAATGCTGGCTAGACATATTTGCAACAACAACAAGATCAAATAGAGTTTGTAAAAGTTTTTCTTTGTCACTTTTAGTTTGTTAACTGAATTGCTTGAGGACAAGCAATGGGTTAAGCTTGGGGGAGTTGATACGTCTCCATCGTATCTACTTTTCCAAACTCTTTTGCCCTTTTTTTGGACTCTAATTTGAATGATTTGAATGGAACTAACCCGGACTGACATTGTTTTCAGCAGAATTGCCATGGTGTTATTTTTGTGCAGAAATAAAACTTCTTGGATTGACCTAAAAATTTATGGAGAATATTTTTGGAATATATAAAAAATATTAGCGAAAGAATCAACCAGAGGGGGGCCACCCAGAGGCCAGAAGCCGTAGGGGCGCGCCCTGCAGGCTTGTGGGCCCCCTAGAGCCTCTCTGACCACAACTCCATATAACCCTATTCGGGGAGAAAAAATCAGAGAGAAGGATCCGTCGCGTTTTACGATACGAAGCCACCGTCGCCTCCTGTTCTTCATCTGGAGGGCTGATCTGGAGTCCGTTCAGGGCTCTGGAGAGGGGGATTCGTCGCCATCATCATCACCAACCTTCCTCCATCACCAATTTAATGATGCTCACCGCCGTGCGTGAGTAATTCCATTGTAGGTTTGCTGGACGGTGATGGGTTGGATGAGATTTATCATGTAATCGAGTTAGTTTTGTTAGGGTTTGATCCCTAGTATCCACTATGTTCTAAGATTGATGTTGCTATGACTTTGCTATGCTTAATGCTTGTCACTAGGGCACGAGTGCCATGATTTTAGATCTGAACCTATTATGTTTTCATGATTATATTTGTGTTCTTGATCCTATCTTGCAAGTTGTAGACACCTATTACGTGTTATGATCCGCATACCCCAAGGTGACAATAATTGGGATTCTTTCCGGTGATTACCGTAGTTTGAGGATTTCATGTATTCACTAAGTGCTAATGCTTTGGTCCGGTTCTCTATTAAAAGGAGGCCTTAATATCCCTTAGTTTCCATTAGGACCCCGCTGCCACGGGAGGGTAGGACAAAAGATGTCATGCAAGTTCTTTTCCATAAGCATGTATGACTATATTCTGAATACATGCCTACATTATATTGATGAATTGGAGCTAGTTCTGTGTCACCCTAGGTTATGATTGTTGCATGATGAATGCCATCCGACATAATTATCCATCACTGATTCGTTGCCTACGAGCTTTTCACATATTAATCTTTGCTAAGTTACTTTTCCGTTTCTACTGTTACGATCACTCACTGGTACATCGAGGTGCTATACAAACGGTTTTTAACCCCTTTCTGCGACGGTGTTCGGAACCATCGCCAAGTGAGTGACTGCGATAGGGGGGTCCTTCCCTCACAACCCAGAAACCGTCGGGGATAGGGAGCCTCGATGCATATATAGTACTCCCTACTCGTTTGTGCTCGCATTGCCATCGCAGTCGGTATTCTGTGGTGCTACGTTTACGATGCGCGACCCATCACAAATAGTTCACGATTGTAGAAGTAGACAATCACACACATTTAGTTTTCCTTGACTGTGTGCGATTCGATGTAAGAGCGCACATAATTGTCGCTATAAAACTGTATGCAAAGCTTGAATACATCCCACACGATTCATCCGTCGTACCCGCGTTGGATGATCAACCTATCGCACGCATTCTTCTATGACCAAACGTTTGCGATGCACACAACATCAGAAACAGTCCATAATTTGGAAGCGTGTGTGATAAGGTGACTATCGGAAACATTTAATAAGAAAGAACTATGTGCGATGCTGTTGTTAATCGCACATGTTTTTTCTTGGCTGATCGTGTGTGCAGTGGAGATTGATCGCACACGTAGTGGATCCTAGAAACGTGTCTGATCTCCACGTCTATCGCAGACGTTTTGCTTTCGCAAACCATGTGCAGTGTAATCCCTAATTAATCCCTAATTTAAAAATCACATGTTTTGAATTTGAAAGTAGGCAATCACTTATTTCATATCCAACCATGTTTATTACAAATATAGGTTCAACCACGAATGCATAATTCGATGCACATGTACATATACTGAAGAACTACAGAAGCACCAAGTAAAGAATGATGAACCATGGTTGTACTAACGACTGTAAAGAGAGAGGCGAAAGACATTCTGGTTGCTGGAGAAGGTGAAATGGAATGCCCATATTGTGCCCTCCTCCATGTGTAATGCACGCACGACTCTAGGCCAACCCCTTGTGATGGCTGCCCGTCCATCCTTCACTGTCTTCATTACGACTTCTCGATGCTCATTGTAGTCTGGATGAAATACTTTAACCTTCATTGTGTGTCCACCAATCATGTACTTCACGATTTAATCTTGAGTGAACTGCTTCGGGAACCACTGCGAACAAAAAAGATTCAGACATTGTTGTCTAACAACTCATTATGGGCAGTAAAAAGAGAAGGCTGCAGAGTTTGTAGTTACCATCCTACAGCTCACTGTTGTGTTGGATAGAGCATAAACAAATAATTTTCTTGCCACCATTCATATCTTTTTGCTAATAATCCTTATCAGTTTCCTCACTTGATGCTTGTTCATGAATATATCATTGCCCCATACGCAAAAAGGGTCGATGCGTGGATCCTTGCCAAGGGCATATGTACCTACAAGCAACAAGTCAATATTAGAAGCTAACAAGTGTCCAGGCCTGGATCTATATGCACTACATTATGGAATGACGGGGGGAGTACAAGCCGAGGGATGAAACTAACCTCGGCAGAAAATGGTGGCCACTCTCGTTGTTGTCCTGCATAATTAGTGGAAAGGCATGATAAATACATCAACCTTAACTTCAAACAAATATAGCAAAGGTAAACAACATCATCTCCAAATGATAGCTTGAATGTGTTGGTTTCAGCATGCTGTTAAAGTAGATATAAAATGGAAGGCAATGTTACCGACAACAGGCTTAGCAGCCATCAAATATTGCAATTCAAACCGGTATTGTTCAAAATGAATAGAACATAGGTAATGCTTAAACATCACACTGGATAAATGTGTAAAACTGAAATAAAGGGCATGTGTTAACTACACTAGGCATAACTGGAACCAAATATAGCCGTTCAAACTGGTATTAATGCAGTCGAGCGGCACAGTTCCGACTTGCACATAATGAACATCACATTGTGAATGACTGAAAAACAAGGCATAAATGATCAGTATAACAACCAAATATAGCCATTGAAAACTGGACAGAGTCTCACTGCAACCAGCCTAACAAGCAAATACAGATAAACAGGGCATATGCTTGAAAACTGGACAAATGCTCACTGCAACCAACCTAACAAGCAAATACAGATAAACAAGGCATCTGCTTGAAAACTGGACAAATGCTGACTGCAACCAACCTAACAACCAAATACAGATAAACAAGGCATCTGCTTGATAACTGGACAAATGCTCACTGCAACCAACCTAAGAACCAAATACATATAAACAAGGCATCTGCTCGATAACTGGAAAAATGCTCACGGCAACCAACCTAACAACCAAATACAGATAAACAAGGCATCTACTCACTATAAACAACCAAATATAGCCATTCATGAAACTGAAGTGGACAATTCATACTTAAACATCACATAGCCCTATTGAACAATACAATTTGCATAACTGAAATAATTAAACACAGCACAGTTAAAGCACCGCACGACAAATGCTACTACAACAAAGGGTACGGGTTGGTAAGCTAGAAAAGGTAAGATTTGCTGATAGGATGTTGCCTCGCATGTCATGGACGGGATCCTTCCAGTTGGAAGAGCACAGACCCATGGTGCGCTCTCTAATGTCACAGATGGGTTGTTTCACCTTGGAAGAACCTTTGTGGGTGCCCTCCTCGTGGTCGTGGTCGTGGTCAATGAGATCTGACTTGGCAATTGAGGATCCCAAGCCTCCGTCGTAGAACGTGTCCTTCAGAAATGACAAAATGGGCTCGATGATGTACAAGGATCACAAATCCTTGACCGCTTGGTGGAGGAGATCAGCGGCAGGGCCGTCGAAGAGATTGACGGCGGTTGAGCCAGAGGGGATGGGGATGGACCACTTAACCTGTGACATGGCCCGCGTGAAGTCGTCGATGTCGACGAGCTTGATGTCGTAGCCAGCTTTCCCGAGATACATTAATACGCTAGCCCGCTGACATAAAGCCTTCGGCATGGCAACGTAGTCAATGTCTTCGCCGGCTTCCACAGCGACGTGTTGCTTCGGGATCAACAGGTCGGGGCGAACGGCGGCCAACTCGTCAACGTCTGCCGAAGAGGCCATGATAAACCTCTTCTTGGACGAACGCTCGTCGGGCTCCCCGAGATACGTGGTCGAGCTTAGGCTGCGACATTCTGGAGCAGGGGATGTGGATCTGGCAGGGAGGGACACCGCAGGCCTCATCTAAAAACTCAGGGGAGTGGGGTGACGGTATGGGAATTGCTGGGTAACCTGAACTTTATTATCTAAGCTAGGAGGAACGGGCAGACCGGCAGGGGTTGGTGGCGGCGCCGGCGGTGGCCGCGAGCTAGGGTTCAAGTGGGGGAGGGGGCCGGGTGGGGGACTGTGGAGGGGGGGGGTGTGGTGTTTGAGGATACGTCGTGGCTACTGAAAATTTTAGTAATGGTGGGGTGGAGATGGTGGTGGACGAGGGAGGGTGATGGTTCAAATGCCTCGGCTACTGCAATTTTACTATAAGGTCGGTGTTGGAGGAGTGTGGGCGACGGTTGAAGTACGGCGGCTACTAAAATTTGGGTAAAGGAATTGATGCGGGGCGGGAGTGCCCAAGATCGCGCACGGTCCAATAAGAATATCCGTGTATTGTAATAAGGAAAAGTGCCGGAACCGCCGATTTTTGCAACGCTCAAGGCGGGTAGTTTATTTTTATATTTCTAGCTAGCTGGTCTATCGCACATGGTTCGTCCTAATTTCTAAATAAACTACCCGCCTTTATCTTGCGCAGGTGGTGATTTTACAGCGCACTTGCATCGCACACGGTTAAGCCAGTACCTCCACCCTTTGCTCGCGCTTGTGAAGTCGTGGTGATTTTATAGCACACTTGCATCGCACACGGTTGAGCCCGTACCTCCACCTTTGCTCGCGCTTGCGCAGTCGTGGTGATTCACAGCGCACTTGCATCGCACACGGTTAAGACATTATACCCGTGTCCGTTGAGCGTCATCAGAGTCTTTGCAGCAAAAAAAATGTTAGAGATGGTCAGAAGACAGCCACACCAGCATGTGGCCCAAATATATATATGAGTGAAAAGGGTGGTTTGTGATGTTCAAAATTCCAATGCACAACTTTGACCGCGCGGGCCCACGGTTGGGCGCGTCTTCGAAGATCGATGAGCGGGGCCAGAAGTCAAGAACCACCTGGAAGTGGCCAAATATATGTAGGAATATTGGGTGTGATGTTTAAAACTTTAAATACACAATGCACAACTTTGGTGGCACCTGCGTCGCAAACCTAAAAGCACCCTTGGATATATCTATAATGACATAATGTCGTAGCTAGCTAGGGTGCTTAACCCACCACCTCCCACTTCGTGTCAGTGGGGCAGATGCACGTAATGATACTTTGGTCATACATGCATGTCGCCATGACCTACCATAAGACGGACCAGTGAATCTATCGTTTGGTCAAACGACAACTGTTGTTGTCGATAAACCGCTTGGGCCAATAGATTGAACCATCATAAAAATCGCATGAGAGGGACCACAAAACCAGCACCTCTTGCATGCGGCCCAAAATGATGTACGTTGGAAGGGGTGATGTGTGTTTTCAATATAGAATAATGTACAATTTAGATGTGGTGCCTACCTCTCGATACAGACAACAACCATGAAGGCCAGGTAGTTAAGGACGAGATACGCAGGGTATGATGTAGGTCGAACCCAGCAATCCGAGCATGTGGGAGGGAATCCTGACAACGCATGAGCTCGAGCTTTGGTTGAATGACATGTGACGGTAACCGGCCCTAACACGAACTAGGAGGAATCCATTCATGGCCAACACATACAACACATACCCCTTGTTATCGGTCAAAGGGATGATATATATACACTCGGGGAGCCCACATATATGCGTGTCGTCACAAAAAACTGCACAAGGGCGACGTGGTCGATCAGAAGACCCCGTATACACTGCATGCGGCCCAAAAATATGTATGGGTACGGTGGTGTGTGATGTGTTTAAATCCCGAATGCAAAACTTCGATGGGCCACCAACTACATTACAAACTGAACACCGTACCCCACCCCAAGCATGGTTCAATACGTACGATGTCGATTTCCCAACTTCGAGGCGACGGCGGCGGGGGGGGGGGGGGGGGGGGTCGTCCAACGCATGCGCTCAAACTTTATTTGGTCTAACATGGCACACATAGCAATAAGAAACCATCATGGTAAAACCCTTCTCGTTGTTGGGTCAAAGGGCGTAGATTGTGTGGGCCCCCCTCATTGTCGATAAAGGATAATATATATACCTCGGGGAGCCCACAGATATGTGCAGCGTCTATAAACCGCACAAGGGAGACTGCTCGATCAGAACACCCTGCCCCCTATACCCTGCATGCGACCTGAAAAAGGTTTATATAATCGCCATGACAGGTCACTATAGAGTCAATCATTCTTTAATTTTTTAGAGCAAAAAATAATCAATAAAAACATAGTCTACAAATTAGCAAAACAAAGATCCTTTATCTTTATAATGACCGTGCCACAGCATTTAAATGAAGCTTGAGGTCACCCATCATTGGGCTACTCCAGCCCGAGCACGCTTAACTTCTGCGTTCTATTTGACTAGACTAGCGGATGGGAAGCCGCACCTTGCTGATAGGAATTGCCTCCTTGCCTTTAAGGCGTTTCACGCTGGTCACCCTATGGGACCTACTCCCTCTTATCACACACATTTGTGCTTTTAGAAACTGTGTGCGATATTTACATGGCCAGTGTGTTGCCGCCTAGCCTTCAATGAGCACTGACACAGGTAGCGAAAATGATGGGAGAAGAGGCGGGAAACCGATGAGAGGAGTGGCGGGAAACGGTAGCCTGTTTGGATATATAACAACATTAATATAGAAAACTTAGTAGAGAAGGAAGCGTGAGCTAGCACGACGCATGCGCATAGTGCTTACCCATGTACTGCATGTGTTGTCGAAAGGGCTGAGGATTACCGTTCGATCTGGGAGCATCCAATGGTGCAGACGTATGATCCATGGGGTTTGGGTTCTGGCCAATCAGAATGCATCACTCAGATCGCGTGTGTAGTAGGGGGGGCATCGGCCACGGTTTGGTAGGCACACGGCTTTCGTGAGTGAACCGTGTGCTATTTGAAAACATTTCGTGAGAAGAATCTCGGTTTTTAAATCCCCATAAATCCAAAACTCACCCGAAAATCGTGAAACTTGGCATGGTCTCACGACATGGCACATATATGTCGAGGAATTTTTTTCGTCCATTTTGGCGCAAGTTTTATTACAAGCCTCTTACAAACCGGAGCTTCTCTCAAAGAAGCCTCATGGTTCCGATAGGGAAACGTGTCCCCCTTGTGGGCGAAACGATAATCACTGCCTCTTTTCACCTTGTATTTTCTTCTGCGGGCAACATGGAACAACAGGATATCCGTGCTGAAATTTAAACTTATTCAGGGTTCGTTTGGCCTTTTTATACACTAATTGAGTTTCCTAGGCATTTAATGTCCATAATTCAAATCTGAACTTCAAATACATGCTCCAGTTCACCAAAATGGCTAGAAAAATTATACATGGGTCCTTGGGTGCGTGTTTAGGTCCCATGCCAGGAATGGGAATGAATTACAACCGTACCGGCGTCCTGGCTCGTCCTCAAACATTTGGAATCGCGGTTTTTAAATCCCTGTAAATCCTAAACTCATCAGAAAGTCATGAAAGTTGGCATGGTGTCACGTCATGGCACATATATGTCATCGTAGAAACATTGTCCAATTTGGGCCAAGCTTTATTACAAACCTCTTACAAACCGGAGCTTCTCTCAAAGAAGCCTCGTGGTTCTGATAGGGAAACGTGTTCCCCTTGTGGGCGAAATGTAATCATTGTCTTTTTTCACCTTGTATTTTCTTCTACGGGCAACATGGAACGACAGGATATCCGTGCTGAAATTTAAACTTATTCAGGGTTGGTTTAGCCTTTTTATACACTAATTGAGTTTCATAGGCATTTAATGTCCATAATTCAAATCTGAACTTCAAATACATGCTCCAGTTCACCAAAATGGCTAGAAAAATTATACATGTGTCCTTGGGTGCATGTTTAGGTCCATGCCAGGAATGGGAACGAATTACAACCGTACCGGCGTCCTGGCTCATCCTCAAACATTTGGAATCTTGGTTTTTAAATCCCCGTAAATCCTAAACTCACCAGAAAGTCATGAAAGTTGGCATGGTGTCACATCACGGCACATATATGTCATGGTAAAAACATTGTCCAATTTGGGCCAAGCTTTATTACAAACCTCTTACACATTGGAGCTTCTCTGAAAGAAGCCTCATGGTTCCGATAGGGAAACGTGTTCCCCTTGTGGGCGAAACGTAATCACTGTCTCTTTTCGCCTTGTATTTTCTTCTTCGGGCAACATGGAACGACAGGATATCCGTGCTAAATTTTAAACTTATTCAGGGTTTGTTTGGCCTTTTTATGCACTAATTGAGTTTCCTAGGCATTTAATGTCCATAATTTAAATCTGAACTACAAATACATGCTCCAGTTCACCAAAATGGCTAGAAAAATTATACATGTGTCCTTGGGTGCATGTTTAGGTCCCATGCCAGGAATGGGAATGAATTACAACCGTACCGACGTCCTGGCTCGTTCTCAAACATTTGGAATCTTGGTTTTTAAATCCCCATAAATCCAAAACTCACCAGAAAGTCATCAAAGGTGGCATGGTGTCTCGTCATGGCACATATATGTCATGGTAAAACATTGCCAATTTGGGCCAAGCTTTATTACAAACCTCTTACAAACCGGAGCCTGTCGCAAGAACCCTCGTGGTTTTGATAGGGAAACGTGTCCCCTTGTGGGCGAAACGATAATCGCTCCCTCTTCTAGCCTTGTATTTTCTTCTACATGCAACACAGAACAACGGGAGATTCGCACTGAACTTTGAAATTATTCAGGGTTCGTTTGACCTTTTTTATTCATTAATTTAGTTTTCTAGGCATTTAATGTCCATAATTCAAATCCGAACTACAAATACATGCTCCAGTGCACCAAAATGGCTAGAAAAAATGTACATGTGTCTTTGGGGTGCATGTTTAGGTCCCATGGAACGAATGGGAATGAATTCAACCGTCTCGCCATCCTGGCTTGGCCACAAACATTGTGAATCTTTGTTTTTAAATCTCTGTAAATCCAAAACTCACCAGGAAATCATGAAACTTGGCATGGTGTCACTACATGGCACATATAATTATCCAATTTGGGCGAAGCTATATTACAAGCCTCTTACAAACCGAAGCTTCTCGCAACCCTCCTGGTTCCGGTAGGGAAACATGCCCCTCTTGTAGACGAAACGATAATCGCTGCCTCTTCTCGCCTTGAACTTTGTTTTCTATAGGCAACATAGAATAACAGGAGTGTCGTGCTGAAATTTGAAACTATTCAGGGTTCGTTTGGCCATTGTATATATTAATTATGTTTTCTAGGTATTTAATGTAGTCCATAATTCAAATTTGAACTACAAGCACATGCTCCAGTGAAGCAAAATGGGTGGGAAATCGTACATGTGTCATTGGGTGCATGTTTATGTCTCATTTAAGGAATGGGAATGAATTACAAACTTCTCATCGTCCTGAAACATTGAGAATCTCGGTTTTTAAATCCTGGTAAATCGAAAACTCACCCAAAAAACATGAAACTTGGCATGGTTTCATGACATGGCACATATATGCCGTGGTAAAAAAAATCATCCAGTTTGAGACAAGGCACACACATTAATAGCCAATAAAGTCCTTTTAAAACAAATAGCTGACACGTTAATATCGCAAACGGTTGTATTATATGAACCGTGTCAAAATTAAACCATACTCGGTGGTGTGCGTGCAGCTATTTGATTAGACGGGACGAGCGTGAGAAGTCCGCCGTGCAGGCTTGACGGGACGCGTGCGAGCAGTCCGCCGCGCAGGCTCGACGGGACTGTTGGAAATATGCCCTAGAGGCAATAATAAAGTGGTTATTACTATATTTCCTTGTTCATGATAATCGTTAATTATCCATGCTGTAATTGTATTGATTGGAAACTCAAATACATGTGTGGATACATAGACAACAACATGTCCCTAGTGAGACTCTACAGGACTAGCTCGTTGATCAAAGATGGCTATGGTTTCCTAGTCATAGACATGAGTTGTCATTTGATAACGGGATCACATCATTAGGAGAATGATGTGATGGACAAGGCCCAAACTATGAACGTAGCATATGATCGTGTTAAGTTTATTGCTATCGTTTTCTGCATGTCAAGTATATGTTCCTATGACCATGAGATTATGCAACCCACTGACACCGGAGGAGTACCTTGTGTGTACCAAACGTCGCAACGTAACTGGGTGACTATAAAGTTGCTCTACAGGTATCTCCGAGGGTGTCTGTTGAGTTGGCATGGATCAAGACTGGGATTTGTCACTCCGTATGATGGAGAGGTATCTCAGGGCCCACTTAGTAATACAACATCACAAGAAGCTTGAAAGCAATGTGACTAATGGTTTAGCCACGGGATCTTGTATTACGGCACGAGTAAAGAGACTTGCCGGTAACGAGATTGAACTAGGTATGGAGATACCGATGATCGAATTTCGGGCAAGTAACATACCGACAGACAAAGGGAACTACATACGGGATTGTCTGAATCCTTCACATCGAGGTTCGACCGATAAGATCTTTGTAGAATATGTAGGAACCAATATGGGCATCCAGGTCCCGCTATTGGTTATTGAACGTAGAGGTGTCTCGGTCATTTCTACATAGTTCTCGAACCTGCAGGGTCTACACACTTAACGTTTGGTGACGATATAAGTATAGTTGAGTCATTATGGTGGTTACCGAAGGTTGTTCGGAGTCTCGGATGAGATCCCGGACATGACGAGGAACTCCGGAATGGTCCGGAGATGAAGATTGATATATTGGACGAAGGGTATTAGGGTCCAGAATTGCTCCGGGGGTACCGGGTAATGACCAGCATGACCGAAAGTGGTTTCGGGGGATCACGGCAAGTGTTGGGGGTCCTCATGGGCCAAGGGGAGGGCGCAAACCAGCCCACTAAGGGGCTGAGCGCCCCTCTTACCCCATCCCATGTGACCAGGGGAGCTGGGGCGCCTCCTGGCTTGGGAGGCAAGCCTCCACCTGGCTTGGGGGGCAAGTCACCCTAGGGTTTCCCTAGGGGAGATCCCATCTGCCCTGGCCGCCGCCCCCTTAGGGAAACCCTAGGGGAGCCACTCCCTCCTCTCTTATCCTATATATACAGAGGTAGAGAGAGGGCAGCCGTACAGATATAGATCTATTCGTGCCACGGCGCTGCTCCTCCTCTCCCTCATAGCCATCTTCTTCTCCGTAGTGCTTAGCGAAGCTCTGCTGAGATTCTACCACCACCACCGCTACCACGCCATCATGCTGCCGGAGGACTCGAGCTACTACTTCACCATCGCTCACTGGATCGAGGAGGTGAAGGCGTCATCAAGCCGTACGTGTGTTGAACGCGGAGGTGTCGTCCGTTCGGCACTTGGATCGGGAGTTCGCGGGACGGATCATGATTGGATCGCAAAGACGTTCGACTACATCAACCGCGTTTCTTAACACTTCCGCTTAGCGATCTACAAGGGTATGTAGATCCAATCTCTCCTCTCGTAGATGGTAATCTCCTAGATTAGATCTTGGTGAGCGTAGGAAAATTTTGTTTCCCATGCAACGTTCCCCAACAGTGGCATCATGAGCTAGGTCTATGCGTAGATGACATCACGAGTAGAACACAAAGGAGTTTGTGGGCGTTGATATTCAGATTGCTTCCTTCCTTGGTCTTTTCTTGATTCGGCGGTATTGTGGGATGAAGCGGCCCGGACCAACTTTACATGTCCATGTACTTGAGACCGGTTCCATCGACAGACATGTGACTTTGTTGCATAAAGATGGCTGGCGGGTGACTGTCTCTCCCACCTTAGTTGAATCGGATTCGACAAAGGCGGTCCTTGTAGAAGGTTAAATAGCAACTTGCATATCACCATTATGGCTTTGCATAGGTAAGAATCGTTCTTGCTAGATACCCATAGCAGCCACGTAAAACATGCAACAACAATTAGAGGACGTCTAACTTGTTTTTGTAGGGTATGTTGTGATATGATATGGCCAAAGACATGATGAAATATATTTGATGTATGAGATGATCATGTTTGTAATAGTTTATATTGACTTGCATGTCGATGCATACGGCAATCGGCAGGAGCCATAGGGTTGTCTTTAAGTATTGTATGACCTGCGTGTCAATCATTAAGCGCTATGTAATGCTTTACTTTATCGCTAAGCGGTAGCAATAGTAGTAGAAGCATGGTTGGCGTGACAACCCCGATGGCGACACGATGATGGAGATCATGATGATGGAGATCATGGTGTCATGCCGGTGACGATGGAGATCATGCCGGTGCTTTGGAGATGGAGATCAAAAGCACGAGTTATCATGTCACTTATGATTCGCATGTGATGTTAATCCTTTTATGCATCTTATTTTTCTTAGGACGACGGTAGCATTATAAGGTGATCCCTCACTAAAATTTCAAGATAAAATTGTGTTCTCCCCAAGTGTGCACCATTGCGAAAGTTCATTGTTTCGAAACACCACGTGATGATCGGGTGTGATAGACTCTACGTTCACATACAACGGGTGCAAGCCAGTTCTGCACATGCAGAACACTTGGGTTAAACTTGACGAGCCTAGCATGTACAGACATGGCCTTGGAACACAAGAGACCGAAAGGTCGAACTAGTCATATAGTTGATATGATCAAACATGGAGATGTTCACCATTGAAACCACCTCATCTCACATGATGATCGGACTTGGGTTGGTGAATTTGGATCGTGCTACACTCGGACAACTGGAGGGATGTTGATTTGAGTGGGAGTTCTTAGGTAATATGATTAATTGAACTCATTGTCATGAACAATAGTCTAAAGTTGCCTTTGCAAATTTATGTTGTAGATCAATGGCTTGCACAGTAGCTCCCCTGAATTTTAATGCATTCCTAGAGAAAGCTAAGCTGAAAGATGATGGAAGTAACTTTTTGGACTGGACCCGTAATCTGAGGATTATCCTCACGGCTACCCAAAAGTCTTATGTCCTTGATGCACCGCTTGGTGCGCCACCCCCTCCAGCGATTGTGGACATTGTGAATGCCTGGCAGTCACGTGTTGATGACTACTCAATAGTTCAGTGCGCCATGCTGTATGGCTTAGAGCCGGGACTTCAAAGGTGTTTTGAACGTCATGGAGCATATGAGATGTTCCAGGAGTTGAAGTTTATCTTTGAGAAGAAAGCCCGGATCGAGAGGTATGTGACCTCCGATAAGTTCTATGCCTGCAAGATGGAGGAGAACGGGTCTGTCAGTGAGCACATACTCAGAATGTCTGGGTACTACAACCGTCTGGCTGAGTTGGGAGTTGAGCTCCTGCCAGAGGCTGTCACTTACAGAGTTCTTCAATCGCTACCACCTAGCTACAAGAGCTTTGTGTTGAACTATAACATGCAAGGGATGAACAAGTCAGTCTCCGAGCTGTTTGCGATGCTAAAAGTCGCTGAGTCAGACATCCAGAAGGAGCATCAAGTGTTGATGGTGAATAAAACCACTAGTTTAAAGAAAGGCAAGGGAAAGAAGGGAAACTTCAAGAAAGGTGGCAAAGCAGTTGCTCCTCCCGTGAAGAAACCCAAGGCTGGACCTAAGCCGGAGACTGAGTGCTTCTATTGCAAGGGAACTGGCCACTAGAAGCGGAACTGCCCCAAGTATCTGACCGACAAGAAGGGGGCCAACATCAACAAAGGTATATATGATATACATGTTATTGATGTGTACCTTACCAACTCTCGTTGTAGTGCCTGGATATTTGATACCGGTTCGGTTGCTCACATTTGCAACTCAAGGCAGGAACTACGGAATAGACGGAGGCTCGCGAAGGACGAAGTGACGATGCGCGTGGGAAATGGTTCCAAGGATGATGTGATCGCCGTCGGCACGCTCGCTCTTCGATTACCATCGGGATTAGTGATGAACCTGAATAATTGTTATTTAGTGCCTGCGTTGAGCATGAACATTATATCTGGATCTTTTTTAATGCGAGACGGTTACTCATTTAAATCAGAGAATAATGGTTGTTCTATTTATATGGGTAGTATCTTTTATGGTCATGCACCCATTGTGAGGGGTTTATACTTATTGAATCTCGATAGTGATGATACACATGTTCATAACATTGATGCCAAAAGATGTAGAGTTGATAATGATAGTACCACTTTCTTGTGGCACTGCCGCTTGGAATTGTTTCACAGTTGACGCCACCTGGAACACCATAGCGTAATGGTGTGTCCGAACGTCGTAATCGTACCTTATTAGATATGGTGCGTTCTATGATATCTCTTACCGATTTGCCACTATTATTTTGGGGTTATGCATTAGAGACAGCTGCATTCATTTTAAATAGGGCACCATCTAAGTCCGTGGAGACGACACTGTATGAACTGTGGTTTGGCAAGAAACCTAAGATGTCGTTCCTTAAGGTTTGGGGCTGCGATGCTTACGTCAAAAGGCTTCAGCCGGAAAAGCTCGAACCCAAAGCGAACAAATGCGTCTTCATAGGATACCCAAAAGAGATGGTTGGGTATACCTTCTATCTCAGATCCGAAGGCAAAGTGTTTGTCGCTAAAAACGGGTTCTTTCTCGAGAAAGAGTTTCTCTCAAAAGAATTGAGTGGGAGGAAGATAAAACTTGATGAGGTTGTTGAACCTCTAGTTCAACCAGTGAGTAGTGCAGCGCAGAAAGATGTTTCTGTGACACCTACGTCAGTTGAAGAGGAAGCTAATGATAGTGATCATGAAGTTTCGGATCAAGTTACTATCGAACCCCGTAGGTCGACAAGGGTACGTACAGCTCCTGAGTGGTACGACAACCCTGTCTTAGAGGTCATGTTGTTGGACAACAATGAACCTACGAGCTATGGAGAAGCGATGGTGGGTCCGGATTCCGACAAATGGTTAGAGGCCATGAAATCCGAGATGGGATCCATGTATGAAAACAAGGTATGGACTTTGTAAGTATTACTTGAAGGGCGAAAGGCCATTCAGAATAAATGGATCTTCAAGAAGAAGACGGACGCGGACGGTAATGTCACCGTCTATAAAGCTCGACTTGTAGCAAAGGGGTTTTCACAAGTTCAAGGAGATTACTACGATGAGACTTTCTCACCCGTAGCGATGCTTAAGTCCGTCAGAATCATGTTGGCAATAGCTGCATTTTTCGATTATGAAATCTGGCAGATGGATGTCAAAACAGCGTTCCTTAACGGTTTCCTTAAGGAAGAGTTGTATATGATGCAAACGGAAGGTTTTGTCGACCAGAGAATGCTGACAAAGTGTGCAAACTCCAGCGATCCATTTATGGACTGGTGCAAGCATCTCGGAGTTGGAATCTTTGCTTTGATGAGGTGATCAAAGCGTTTGGGTTTATACAAGTTTACGGAGAAGCTTGTACTTACAAGAAAGTGAGTGGGAGCTCTATAGCGTTTCTAATATTATATGTGGATGACATATTGCTAATTGGAAAAAATATATAACTTTTGGAAAACATGAAGGAAGATTTGAACAAGAGTTTTTCAATGAAGGACCTAGGAGAAGCTGCTTTCACATTAGGCGTCAAGATCTATAGAGATAGATCAAGACGCTTGATAGGACTTTCACAAAGCACATACCTTGATAAGATTTTGAAGAAGTTCAAAATGGATCAGTCCAAGAAGGGGTTCTTGCCTGTTTTGCAAGGTGTGAAGTTGAGTCAGACTCAATGCCCAGCGACTACAAAGGATAGAGAAAAGATGAGTGTCATCCCCTATGCCTCTGCCATAGGCTCTATCATGTATGCGATGCTGTGCACAAGACCGGATCTCAGCCTTGCCATAAGTATGGCCGGAAGGTTTCAAAGTAATCCAGGAGTGGATCACTGGACAGCGGTGAAGAATATCCTTAAGTACCTGAAAAGTACTAAGGAAATGTTTCTCGTTTATGGAGGTGATCAAGAGCTCGTCGTAAAGGGTTACGTCGATGCAAGCTTTGACACTGATCCGGATGACTCTAAGTCTCAAACAGGATACATATATATTCTAAATGGGGGAGCGGTAAGCTGGTGCAGTTCCAAGCAAAGCGTGGTAGCTGATTCTACATGTGAAGCAGAGTACATAGCTGCCTCGAAGGCAGCAAAGGAAGGTGTCTGGATGAAGCAGTTCATGACAGATCTTGGAGTTGTGCCGAGTGCACTGGACCCGATGACTCTATTCTGTGACAACACTGGTGCCATTGCTCTAGCCAAGGAACCAAGGTTTCACAAGAGGACCACACACATAAAGCGACGCTTCAATTCCATCCGCGATTACATCAAGGAGGAAGACATAAACATTTGCAAAGTGCATATGGACCTAAATGTTGAAGATCCATTGACTAAACCTCTTCCACGGGCAAAGTACGATCAGCACCAGAACTCTATGGGTGTTAGATTCATTACCATGTAATGCTAGATTATTGACTGTAGTGCAAGTGGGAGACTGTTGGAAATATGCCCTAGAGGCAATAATAAAGTGGTTATTATTATATTTCCTTGTTCATGATAATCGTTTATTATCCATGCTATAATTTTATTGATTGGAAACTCAAATACATGTGTGGATACATAGACAACAACATGTCCCTAGTGAGCCTCTACAGGACTAGCTCGTTGATCAAAGATGGCTATGGTTTCCTAGTCATAGACATGAGTTGTCATTTGATAATGGGATCACATCATTAGGAGAATGATGTGATGGACAAGACCCAAACTATGAACGTAGCATATGATAGTGTTAAGTTTATTGCTATCGTTTTCTGCAAGTCAAGTATATGTTCCTATGACCATGAGATCATGCAACCCACTGACACCGGAGGAGTACCTTGTGTGTACCAAACGTCGCAACGTAACTAGGTGACTATAAAGGTGCTCTATAGGTATCTCCGAGTGTGTCTGTTGAGTTGGCATAGATCAAGACTGGGATTTGTCACTCCGTATGACGGAGAGGTACCTCAGGGCCCACTCGATAATAACACATCACAAGAAGCTTGCAAGCAATTTGACTAATGGTTTAGCCACAGGATCTTGTATTACGGAACAAGTAAAGAGACTTGCCGGCAATGAGATTGAACTAGGTATGGAGATACCGACGATCGAATCTCGGGCAAGTAACATACCGACAGACAAAGGAAACTACATACGGGATTGTCTGAATCCTTGACATCGAGGTTCGACCGATAAGATCTTCGTAGAATATGCAGGAACCAATATAGGCATCCAGGTCCCGCTATTGGTTATTGACCGTAGAGGTGTCTTGGTCATGTCTGCATAGTTCTAGAACCCGCAGGGTCTACACACTGAACATTTGGTGACGATATAAGTATAGTTGAGTCATTATGGTGGTTACCGAAGGTTGTTCAGCGTCCCGGATGAGATCCTGGACATGACGAGGAACTCCGGAATGGTCCAGAGGTGAAGATTGATATATTGGATGAAGGGTATTGGAGTCCGGAATTGTTCCGGGGGTATCGGGTGATGACCAGCATGACCGAAAGTGGTTTCGGGGGGTCCCGGCAAGTGTTGGGGGGCCTCATGGGCCAAGGGGAGGGGGCAAACCAGCCCACTAAGGGGCTGAGCACCCCTCTTACCCCATCCCACGTGATCAGGGGAGGTGGGGCGCCACCTGGCTTGGGAGGCAAGCCTCCACCTGGCTTGGGGGGCAAGTCACCCTAGGGTTTCCCTAGGGGAGATCCCATCTGCCCTAGCCGCCGCCCCCAAGGGGAAACCATAGGGGCGCCACCCCCTCCTCCCTTCTCCTATATATAGAGAGGTAGAGAGAGGGCACCCGTACAGATACAGATCTATTCGTGCCACGGTGCTGCTCCTCCTCTCCCTCATAGCCATCTTCTTCTCCGTAGTGCTTAGTGAAGCTCTGCTGAGATTCTGCCACCACCACCACCACCACGCCGTCGTGCTGCCGGAGGGCTCGAGCTACTACTTCACGATCGCTCGTTGGATCGAGGAGGTGAAGGCGTCATCAAGCCGTATGTGTGTTGAACGCGGAGGTGCCGTCCATTCGGCACTTGGATCGGGAGTTCGCGGGACGGATCGTGATTGGATCGCGAAGACGTTCGACTACTTCAACCGCATTTCTTAACGCTTATGCTTAGCGATCTACAAGGGTATGTAGATCCAATCTCTCCTCTCGTAGATGGTCATCTCCTAGATTGGATCTTGGTGAGCGTAGGAAAATTTTGTTTCCCATGCAACGTTCCCCAACAGGGACGCGTGCATCCTGTCCACCTCGCAGGCTTGACGAGACATGTGCGAGCAGCAAGGCCGGCCATGCTCATAGCGAAGCAAGCTCTTTGACCTCCATCCACCAGCCGCCGCCCGCCTCGCTCACAACTTCTTCATTAATGGGTTAATTAAAGCACCTGGACGGAGGGTGTTTGCTTGTGATCCCATGGTAGCATTTGCTTTGTTCATGTTTTCAACTCGTATTCCAGCCGAATTTAAATTGCCACATAGGGCAACGGATAATACGACGACAAATAAAATGGCAACGGATAATATGAGATAAAAATACAATGGCGCAGATAATAATTGTCTTACATATTCCGGATAATTTAAAATGCCACATGCGGCAAAGCCCCGAAGACCCGGGGGCAAGAGAAGAAGGAAATCACAGACAACGATCTGGGTCGCTACTGTCTCTACTCGTCGATGGATCGCCGGGCGACGACATCCTCCAGCTCCTTCTTCAATTCCTCACGACTTTGCTTGAAAGCAGCCACAAATTCCTCCACCTCCTGCTCACGCTCGATCCGGAGCTTCCTCAAGTCACCCATCAGTTCATCGACGACCGCTGTTCGCGACATCACCAAGGCACTGCTCTGCTCACGCAGCATCTTCCAGCCGGCGACCTCCTCCTCCTTCTCGGCGAGCGCCTTGAGGAGCTTCACATTGTCGCCCATGAGTTGCTCGATGAGGCCGGTCACTTTGTCAACCGAGGCATCGCTGATCTCGAGCAGCTTCATCAAGCCGTCGACCAGCTCCTGCTACTTAATGAGGCCAGCGAGAATGTCGTCATCGCCGGCCAAGGACTTCAGCAACGCCAGCTCGTCGCGATCGCCGACGCGGCGAGTGCGCTTGTGAGAGCCCTCGCGTGCCCGTGAGAGCTCGTTTGAGGGCTCCGCGGCGCGCCGGGACATCTCTGCTGCGGCTACCGCTTCGCGGCGGGACCTCTCTAGTGCTTCCGCGGCCTTGGTCTTTGCTGCCTGGTTATATGTCCACCCGAAACTCCTCCTACCGGTCATGGCGGAACGACTTGACAGGAAAGACCAGTTTTGTGGGTGATGAGGAGAGGAACTGTGAAGTAATTTTCGAGTGGGTAGTTTTTATAGCCTGGTGCTAAGTGTGAACACATATTAGTTTGATAGGTGTGAATAGATTTGCAATTACTTATTGCGTTGTAATCTGCAATGTGACGAGAAACAAAGTCAAAAATTATTGATGGTTCTGGGCCTACAAAGCCCATTTCTGTTGTTCTGACTCATCGCAAACAGTTCTTTTGGATCAACCGTATGCCATGCATCGGAAGCCCGAAACGTGGGCCCGCGTTCTCGGATGTACGTGTACGTGTCTGCCCACTATCACACACAGTCAAGATATCACCATCGTGTCCTATGGATGCGCCGTCGCGTCTCCCACGGGGTGCCAGAAGGTTGACCACGTGGTTGCTCGCCGTTGAGGCGGCCGCGGCGCGCTCTGCTCGCGTCTGTCCGCGCGTTTTGCTCGCCATTGAGGCGGCCGCGGCGCGCTCCGCTCTGGCGTCCCTGCGCGCGCTCTGCTCGCCGTTGAGGCAAATTTACAACTAGTTTGTATTTTTCAAAGTTTTTTGTACAAATGTGTAACTTACTAATCATCGCACACGAGTACTCATAGACGCATCGTGTGTGATACTCCTAGCCACCACAAGCAACTAGTTTGCATTTTTCAAAGTTTTTTGTACGAACAGAATCGCACACGAACTAACTATAGTAACCGTATGTGTTATAATTTCTCATCGCAAACAGTTCATCCGAGTGGGCTATTTGCTGCGTATCACACACATCTTGTTTATATGAATCATTTGTGTTCTTTTGGCTCATCGCAAATGCCGCATATCACACACATCTTGTTAAGTTGAACCGTTTATGTTCTCTTCCCTAATCGAAAACAGTTCGTACGAGTGAACCGTATGCCGTATATCACACGCACCTTGATCTGGCTGACCGTTTCTGTTGCATTCCTTAATAGCACACAGTTCATCGGAGCGAACTGTATGCCGTATATCATACACACATTGATATGGCTGCCCGTTTCTGTTGTTCTGTCTCATCGCAAACAGTTCTTCTGGATCAACCGTATGCCCCGCATCGCACACGTAACTAAAATCTGAACCGTGTTTGATGTCTCCGCCATTGCAAACGTTTTGCATCTTTTTTGGCGGTTTTTTTACATCCCCGTTTGCGATTAATGCATCGCTCATAGTTTCGTCAAAGGGTCTCTGATCGTAGTGTCGCGTTAGCAGCATCCTGCAGTAGTGACTACAAAACTGCTACTGTTACTTTTGCCACCGTTATCGTTACTTCCATACTACTTTGCTACTGAAAACTTTGCTGCAGATATTAAGTCTTTCAGGTGTGGTTGAATTACAACTCAGCTGCTAATACTTGGGAATATTCTTTGGCTCCCCTTGTGTCGAATCAATAAATTTGGGTTGAATACTCTACCCTCGAAAACTGTTGCGATCCCCTATACTTGTGGGTTATCATCCAACATGTGGTGCTTGCTCAGTATCTTTTGCTCGCCAAAAATATGTACTAAGTAGAGATACTACTTGTGCATCCAAAACCCTTAAACCCAGTTTCATGACATGAGAGTCCACTATATCTACCTATGATTGAATAAGATCCTTCAAGTAAGTTGTCATCGGTGCATAAAGCGGTAAAAATTGCTCCTAAATATGCATGATCTTTTATTGTTAGGGAAAGTAAGCTTTGTACGATCTTGTGATGGTAAAAAAATAAAAGCGACATACTGCATAATAAAGGTTGCTATCACAAGGGGCAATATAAAGTTACGTTCCTTTACATTAAGAGCTTGCACATCTAAAAATAGAAAGTGCACGCCAACCTCTGCTTCCCTCTGCGAAGGGCATATCTTTTACTTTTATGTACTTACTTTTCATGCAAGATTCAGTAGTGTTCTCCTCTACCCCTTTTTCAATTTTCTCCTTGCAAGCATCATGTGTTGGGGAAGATCTACGAATATATATCCAGTTGGATATGGGTGATGATGAGTTATTATTGTTGACATTACCCTTGGGTAAATGAGTTGAGAGGCGAAACTATAAGCCCCTATCTTTTTATGTGTCTGACTGAAACTTTTGCTCCATATATATATGTCATGAGTGTCAGCAATCATAGAAGATCAAATGATAGTTGAGTATATGGACTTGCTAAACAAAAGCTCTTACATGAGAACCTTCCTAAAAATATGATGAATTGTATTTGCTTTGTTGACTAAGAACATAGTTTGTTAGTTTTCAAGAAAGTTTATGCGTTGTACTTCGTTGTCGTGATGAATTATTACTTGGTCATGAGAAGTTTTACGATAATATATTACTGCTATGATAATGATCATGACGCTACTATGTACATATTTGGTTTTTATCGACACCTCTCCCTCTAAACATGTGGTTATGATTATCGATATCGATTTTCGCTTGAGGATAAGCGAGGTCTAACCTTTGGGGAGTTGATACGTCCATTTTGCATCATGTTTCTTACTGTTATTTATAATGTTTTTGATCATTATAACACTTTGTGATACAATTCTAATGCCTTTTCTCTCTTAATTTGCAAGATTTACATGAAGAGGGAGATTGCCGGCAGCTAGAATTCTGGACATGAAAAAGCTATATCAGAGATACCTATTCTGCACAACTCCAAATGAGCTGAAATTTCCTGAAGAATTTTTATGGAATATATAAAAAAATACTGGAGCAAAGAAATACTGGAGGGGACCCACCAGTCGCCCACAAGGCACTAGGGCGCGACCACCCCCCGGGCATGCCCTAGTACCTTGTGGTAACCCTGGCAGGCCTCCGAGGCCCATCTTCTCCTATATGATGCCATTTGCCCTAGAAAAAATCAAGAGAAGACTTTGGGGACGAAGCGCCGCCGTCTCGAGGCAGAACCTGGGCAGGAGCACTTTTGCTTTCCGGCGGAACGATTTCGCCGGGGAAACTTCCCTCCGGGAGGGGGAAATCGAAGCCATCGACATCACCAATAACCCTCTCACCATGGGAGGACCAGGATTCATCAACATCTTCACCAACACCAGCTCATCTCAAACCCTGGTTCATCTCTTGTATCCAATCTTTGTCTCAAAACCTGAGATTGATACCCATGTGGGTTACTAGTAATGTTGATTACATCTTGTAGTTGATGCTAGTTGGTTTATTTGGTGGAAGATTATACATTCAGATCCTTGATGATATTCAATACCCCTCTGATCTTAAACATGAGCATGATTTGTGAGTAGTTATTTTTGTTCTTGAGGACATGGGAGAAATCTTGTCATAAGTAATCATCTGAATTTGGTATTGTTTGATATTTTGATGATATATATGTTATTGCTTCCTTTAGTGGTGTCATGTGAACATCGACTACATGACACTTCACCATATTTGGGCCTAAGGGAAGGCATTGTGGAGTAATAAGTATATGATGGGTTGCTAGAGTGACAGAAGTTTAAACGCTAGTTTATGCGTTATTCGGTAAGGGGCTGATTTGGATTCATATGTTTCATGCTATGGTTAGATTTATCATAATTCTCCTTTCGTAGTTGCGGATGCTTGCAAGAGGGGCTAATCATAAGTGGGAGACTTGTTCAAGTAAGAACATCACCCAAGCACCGGTCCACCCACATATCAAATTATCAAAGTAGCGAACGCGAATCAAACAAACATGATGAAAGTGACTAGATGAAATTCCCATGTGTCCTCGAGAACACTTTGCTTACTATAAGAAACCGTTCCAGCCTATCCTTTGCTATAAAAAGGATTGGGCTACCTTGCTCCACCCTTGTTACAATTGCTACTTGTTGCTCGTTACAAATTACCTTGCTATCAAACTATCTGTTACCGATAATTTCAGTGCATGCAGAAAATACCTTGCTGAAAACCGCTTGTCATTCCTTCTGCTCCTCGTTGGGTTCGACACTCTTACTTATCGAAAGGACTACGACAGGCCTCCTATACTTGTGGGTCATCAATAAGTATTGGGATACATACAAGAAGGTGATACACAACAATGTGTGTCTTGTAGGCCATCACCAGCGTGCACGAAGGAGGACGAGCTCGGCCGGGCCACCCGGGAAGTCGCCCATGTCCACCCACAAATGCTTGAGGACAGCATGGATTGTTAGCTCCATACCCGACTCCATCACAAGGGCATCACAATCCACAGGGTCGGCATCAGACAAGGAGTCGTGGACGGATCTGGCCATTTTCTCGCGAGTGGAGGGGAGATGACAGGGAAGCCGAGCAGACAAGGAAGCACATAGGACATGGAGAGTGAGGAGAGTGGAAGCATCTAATGGCCAGGGTTTGATTCGAGTAGGGTTTTAGTGGGGTCAGGGTAGGCTAGAGTGCGCTGGATCCTATGACGCCGATGTGTCCAGGCCCGTCCGGACCTCCCCATATCCGCACCACATATGGGATGGATATGGGGTGTGACGTACAACCCGGGCGTTTGGCCAGCGTTTGAGGAGTATGGTCGGGTAGACTAAGGCAGACACAAACACTTGGACTTATATTTTGTTGGTACCGTCAATTTTTATTAAATAGAAATAATTAAGTATTTTCCAACAAAAGTTTTTTTTGCGGGTACTATAAATACAACGGTTTCTGTTGCTAACTGAAATTTTTGAGCTCGAACCATGGGCTCCCATTCAGCACTACACCGGTCAAGCGAGCTTACCTAGCCACCTTTTTTTGGGTCTTTTGTAACATGAGAGAGTGTTGTTGTGTTACAGGGTTTCCAAATCTCACCATAGGGTATCTGCCCATATGGGAAATGCAAGCTTCATTTAACCTTCTTCCGTAATAAAATTGGTATAGAATGGTTTGCATTTGGAAAACATTATACCCATCATTTGGCCTCGGTTACCATGTTGAAGGCTTGGAGTTTGCTCGAACTTCTCTTCGAGGCAAAAACCCATGAACTGACCTTGATGATTCGACCAAGCGACAATATTGTTCTTGTAATACATATCATGTTACCCTTGGGTTGCCATTGTTGGCGGTTGATGTTGATCGGTGATATTAAAAAAATAGCTGTGTGCGTCCTTGATATCTTATTTTTGAGGAGGAGGATTACCCCCGGTCTCTGCATTAAGAGATGCACACATCCATTTATTAAAATGAATAGAGTCTCAAGGTCCGAATAACATCTCAAGTAGCTAATCAAGTACAAGAAAGTAAACAAATAGCCACAACCGGTACAAATAGGACACCATGCATAAACACCTATCCTATTATTGGACCGTCATCCAACCCCGTTGTATGTCTAGCTCCTTACATCGTGTTGACGCATGAGGCCAAGTGTAATTGATATCTTTTTTATATTAATATATTCTTCAAAGTTGAGGGCTTTTCAGTGGCGAGTAAAAGCAGGCCAACATCATGTCAAACGAATGAACAACGAAGTTATGTCATCTCTTACTTTCATGCCAAAAAGAGAATATAACCACTTACTTCATTCATCCATTTTCATCATTCTAAATGCAAATAGATATAATCTAATAATATATTTAACATCAGTCTAGGTCTTGTTTGACTTGTGAATCAGGAGGTCGCATCTCGCTTTGAAGAGGATTAGTGGCATGTTAAAGCCTTGGAAAGGTTATTTTTTATTCATATTGAACCGAGTGGCGTATTACACCAATTTTATGAACCCTCCTCTTCTCACCAATTGTTTTGACGATGGTCCAACACTCCACACCCCCTATTTCCTCATCCCTACATATAGAATCTATATAAATAAACTGGACGATGCAATGGAAAGGCCTACAAACTATACTGCACGATACGATTTGCGAAATATGCAGGGGAGAGCATGCTTCATGTGGGCTTAACAGTGGGCAAACGATGGGTTGTTGATTGGTTGGAGCTTCTGTAGGCGAGATCTAGGACAATGTTGCCAAGACCGATGGTGGAAAGAAATAGGGTGCAGGTAGACCTAGGACAACAGTGGCATGGTTATGGTGGAAACGAGAAATGAAGCGGTTGGAAGAGGTCTCGATGATGTAGAAGGAGGACAAGTGGGACGAAGCATGATTACGAGGGGAGAGAAAAAATGTTTGATTTGAATCAGTGGCAGGAGAGAAAGAGAGACAAGCAACATGAGGAGCATTATGTAAACTCGGATAGGTCGAAGAATCGCAGAGTGTCGCCTCTTAAAACTATATAGGTGGCACAACTTTTGGGTGATGTCAAAATCCACCGACCTCTTGCATATTTAGAATTTGAGAGACTCAAGTTGTATGTCTTGGGTTTTTTCAGGTTGGAAAAAAGAGAGCTGCCAAATTCATCAAACTACGGAAATTTTTTAAGTCAATGGCCATGTCACAAATCGAGCGAAAAACAGTAGATGCATGAAACTAACATGAACAGAAACAAAGGACAAAGTGCCGACGTGTTGAGACTTTGTGATCATCCTAGCTAAGGAAAAGAAATAGTTAGTGGGTGTGGGTTATATAAGTTGGGAAATCCCCTTTTGCTACAGATATATCATATTACCTCCGTTCAAAATTATTTGTCTTAGATTTATCTAGATACGGATATATTTAACATTAAAACATGTCTACATGTATCTATATCTAGACAAATGTAAGACAATTAATTCGGGGCGAAGGAACTATGGTGTTGCTGCAATCCACTGACTGAAGTTACCAATCGAACCAGCATCTCCATTCACCGTTTCACCGTGGTTGTTCAAGGCAAAGCTGCTATCCCTATATAGATGGATCGATCTGTCACAGCACTATCATCTCCCTAGCTTTTACCCCCAAACAGACAGAAGTAAAGCCGCCGGCTCCGTAGATCGGTCGCTCGTAGTGTACGTGCACCCTACAAAGCTGCTAGCTCAGACAGCTCAAACATGGCATATATACGAGATGCTCGCTGGTGCACGTGCTAGCTGCTAGATGGAGCTGCCAAGCCTACACTACAGCGATGTGTTTGTTTGTTTGTTTGTGCCCTAGCTAGCATGCGTGCATATGCATGGTCTTATCCTCCTTTGGAAATACTACTCTCACCAGCCAGCGGCAATGTGACACATGCCCACTCGCTGTCGCAGTCCCCAGGTCATGACGCACACTAGCTGCCCTCCATTATTTTGCTATAAACTAGATTACAAGTACTCCCTACTGGAATAAGAAAATACAGACAAATCCTTCAAGAAATTAGCATTGTCTTCCTTTTGTATACGCGCCATGAGCAGGGCTTGTTGTCGTCTCTGGGCCTCCGTCTTACCGAAGCTATCTTGTTGAAACCTAGAAGCTTCTAGAAACAACAGCAGAGAAGTCGTCAATTAGACCAAAATATGTCGGCAACCGCGATCTGGTAAGTATTCCTTCATGGAGAAACTAACACTGAGGAGGGCCAGATGATAGTCCCAACTCTGGACAGACAGCAAAGAGGGACACAAACCTCACCAGTTGACGTGCCTCCAAGAAAGTCCATCAACTTAGCAAAAGTCGAGGAGTCATTATTCCAAACACCACTGAAGCCCCAACTCTTGACAACATAACTCAAGGCCTACAAAACACAAACCGGATGCACGGATCTGGGGTTCCCCCACCCACCCGTTGCAGTAGCGCCCCACCGGGAGTAGGTGAACCCATGGTTGCGCCGGCTGGTGGAGAGGAGAAGAGTGGTCGCCTCTTGGTTGCACGTACCGAGCTAACCTAACAAAACGATTCGTAACTGCCATCCTTTGAGTTGTACTATCTCCCACTGAATTACTACTAACTGGCCTTATATAACTAGATGTAGGAATTATTACATAATTAGTCTACCATGGCACTTCACGTTTCATAATAATTTACATGTAATTTGAGCGAGGGCATCCCCGTGAAATCCCATGTCTTTGCTAACTTTATGACATGCATGCATAACAAAACATAAAAATAGCCATCAAGAAAAATTATGTTTTTTTTGTGGCGCTTCCAAACAACTTCTGCTACAAGATTTTCTGTTATCACAATTAACATTATCTATACCTAAAACAAAATTTCTATTAGGGTTGAGTTCATCAAATCTCTACCCATGTTTTAATTGCATGCATTTCAAATGAAAAAAAAACACCCTTAGTTTTTAGTTCTATTTGTTGCATGTTTCTATAACAAAATAATACAAAGAAAACTAGCCATTTTTTAGTGATCTATAGTGCAATAGTATAATTTCAGGGGATTCCTTAGAAAATTTTCCTTTAGGGCCTTTTTAAGTGTTTTTATTGAACATTATAGAATCATTTCTTATGAACTAGTACTTCCTATCTCTACTAGAATATGCAAATACCCTAGGTGATAAAAAGTGCCCACTAGTAGAATCTGTAACTCCGACGTTGAAATCCAATTGGACAAATCTTTCTTTATTTTTATGAAAATGTCGTGAAAAACACCTAGAACATTTGTTTGTTGGTGCAACAACCAAAAACATTTGTGTTATGTATTCATAAAAGGTGGTTTCTTTTTTCATCTTGTATGGTGTCTGATACAACATTTTTTCCGGTAGTGGGTATGTATTCTTCACCTAAAGCGGAGGATAGATGTGGTTTCCCTTTAGAGCTAGTTTACGGGGACATTCCCAAGGTTCGGGTTTCCCTTTTCTTTCATACATTTTTATTTGTCTATTATTTTTCCTTTTTCTATTTTTTTTCTTTACTTCATGTTTTATTTTTTAGCAAATGCATGAAATTTATTTTAAGTATGTGAACATTTATTTTTGAAGTCATGCATATTTGTTTCATACGTATAGACATTTTTCTCTTAAATACATAAATGAATCTTTTCAGATACATGAATTGTTTTTTGAAGCCACGAACATCTATTAAAAAATAGAAGAACACTTTATTTTTGTAATACATGCACACCTTTTTATTATTAATCTTTTTACAACAATATTTTTATAAACATGTACAAAATTAAAACACATCTTTCTAGTATTTATGAGAGTGTTGATGGACCATTATTTAGCGGCTAACCCAGAATCTTCTAGGCGATTTGCCCCATTTTCGCTTCACTTAAAGTGGAGAATGGAAGCATTTCATATGTTCCAAGGGGGGGGGGGGGGGGGGGGGGGGAGGAATATATATGGGTGTTGAGCTGTGTTGCAGGCCGAGGCCGGGCTGAAAGTTATAGGCCAAGCCATGAGTGGGCCTAGGAACTAAAGCCATGAGTAGGCTTCCGACAAGAAGTGCTATATCTCGTTTGCTGCGAAATAATATATGCAACTCTAGCCTTGACCTCGCTTCCTCCAGAGGTAGGCCCAGTAGCGACCATGAGCGGTTTTCTGTGTTCTTTCTGCGGAATGTTTTACATTTCTAGCATGAGATCGCCGGCTGGACCATCCAAGCTGGGTTCTTTTTGGTTTTAGTGTATAGCGCTCTCCGAGGTCTGAGCTGGCCAAATGGACAGACCTAAGACGAGTTTTATGGTTTTCCTGTCTTGCCTTTTGGTTTTGTATTTCTTTTCTTTCCCTTTTTATTTTCCTTTTTCATTTCATTTTTCGTGTTCCTTTTAATTATTCTTTCCTTTTTTTACTTTCGTGTGTTCTAGGTTTCTTGTTTTTTCTTTTCTTTTTTATTTTCATGTTTTTCTTTTATTTTAGAATAATACATCAATATTTTTAATATACCATTACTTTTTTATACATGGTATACCTTTCTCAAAATAGAAAAATAACATTTTTCAAATACAGTATGACATTTTTCTAATACTTTCTCTGTCTTAAAATGTAAGAAATTTTTTGACACTATACATTTTGAGATAATACTAAAAAATGTCTTATATTTTGAGACAGATGGGTATATGATAAACATTTTCGTACACATTCAATTTTTTAATACAAACTAGACATTTGTAAAATATACAGTGAACATTTGTAATACATGTTGAACATTTTCCAGATAAACATTTCTTATACATAATCTACTTTCTTACATGATGGACATTTTTAAATAAAGGTGAATTGTTTTTATAGATGGTGAGATTTTTTTTCTAATATAAGATATACATTTTAGTACTGACTTTATTTCTTAATCATGATGAACATTTTTAAATACACAACGAACATTTTATAATCATGATGAATTTCTTTTGGTAAATGATCAATTTTTCTGAATACAAGATGGATATTTTCAAATACATAGTGAAGATTTTTCAATACATGATGACCATTTTTCTAATTAATATAAATATTTTTAATACATGATCAACTTGTGCTAATACATTATGGAAAATTTTAACTTACATGGAACTTTTTTATTACATGCTGAACATTTTTCTAATAAAAAATAAAAAATTCATACATTGATCTATTTTTCATAGTACACGATGGACATTTTTAGAATACACGATCAACATCTTTTAGTAGATGATGAACCTTTTTCTAAAATAAAATAAACATTTTTTAATACATGATCAACTTTTCCTATTACACAATGGAATTTTTATGACGTGACCAACATTTTCTGAATACACGAGGAAATTATTTTTTTAAACATGATGAACAGTTTTAATATCCGACGATTTTTTTTATTATGTGACAAATATTTTTTAATACACAGGAAATGCTTTTTTCCAAATGTATTTTTTGCATTTCAAAATATACACATATAAGAAAATAAAAAGTAAAAGAAGAAACTAAAAGGACAAACATACAAGACTATCACCTACACATATGTATGCTGAACCGCTTGTTTGCTGGGCTGGCTTACATGAGCGACGCGACCACAAAACTGGCTGTAAGCTATATATAAAAGCACCGGGAGCTCCTATATGACGTTTTATGCGTCAAGTAGCTGCCGAAATCACTAATACAGAAGTACTCTTTTCAAAGATCATTCCCATCTCTCTAACTTGCGACAAGTGGCGCAATGCAAGTGTCGTAACGTCTGAATTTTCTTTCTTTTTTTTTCATAGATCCGTTTATTCAAAATATTTTATCTCTTAACGGTGCGTCCAATCTCCAAGCGTTTTTACCATTGGATTCCATGCGTCGAGATCTTCAAAAATAGGTTTTGATGGAAATTTTTTTACAAAAAAACTGGACGAAAACCGAACCGGGCGCACGTATTTTTCTTTAAGAAAGACGTTTCCCGGTTTCCGAGAGGCACAGCTGTGCCTCTCGCGGAAGCAAATCCATGCCTCTCGCAAAAGCAAAACCGTGCCTCTCGCGGGAGAAAGAAAAAACAAAGAAAATTCATTTTTTTCGTTTTCAGGAGGCACGACCGTGCATCTAGCGGAAACAAATCCGTGGCTCTCACGGAAGCAAATCCATGCCTCTCGCAGAACGAAAAAATAGAAGAGAAAATATGTTTTTTTTCGTTTCCGAGAAGCACGGCCGTGCCTCTCACGGAAGCCGGAACCGTGCCTCTCACGAAAGAAAAACCGTTCCTCTCACGTAAAAAAGACAAAACGTGCTTTTTTCCGTTACTGAGAGGCACGGCCGTGCCTCTCGCGGAAGCAAAACCATGCCTCTCGCGGAAGGTAAACCGTGCCTCTCGCGAAAGAAAAAAAAAATGTTTTTTTCGTTTTCGAGAGGCATGGCCATACCTCTCGCGAAAGCAAAACCGTGCCTCTTGCGAAAGCAAAACCGTGCCTCTCGCGGAAGCAAAAAATAAACGTATTTTTTCACACGATTTTTTTCTCAAAATTTATTTTTTTTGTCTAAAAGTTAAGAAAGACCGGTGAAAAACGGGAAGGCCAAAAAAACCAGAAAAGAAAACAAACTAAAAAGCCGAAAACACGTGCGAAAAAATAAAAAATAAAATAAAATCTAGAGGGAGCGCCCAGAGCGCGACACGTGGCGCGCTCTGAGCCCACCCCAAGTGATCGTTGGGACGCTCCCGAAGGAGCGCTTCTTAAATAGTTGCTCCCAGTAGCTGCTGTTTCACACAGAGGCTCCACTTGGTGGGCTTTCTGGGCCGTTTCCTGTTTCTTCCGTTTTTCGAGCGAGCGAACTCAGCGAAAAGTAAATTGTTTCATATAGGCCCACGCTGCCTCTGCACGTATCCGGTTCGCTTTCCCCTCCCCCTCTACAGTAGAGAGAGGCGAAAAAGGGCGACCCGTCGTGAATCCCCTTCCCTCGCCGACGAGGGTGTCGATCCCTGCCTCCTTGGCCTTCGGCTTGTAGATAGGGTCGATATAGCTCCCGCCGGCGTCGTTTTGGTGAGGAATCCGTCGCCGGTTACGGTAAATAATCCCGCTGCTCTTCCTTACCCTCGCCGGTGCTGCTGGTGCTGTCGTGTGAGCGGTGGTGTGGGGCCAGATTCGGCCGCGCGAGGTGGTGGTGGTGGCCGGATTGGGCGTTTTGTGGCGGGGGCTCCTTCCCCACTTTGCTGGTGCTCTTGTCGCCGGTGTGGAGTTCTCCGGGTTGTACAGGTTCGCTGCTCTTCCTTCTCCTTGCCGGTGCGGTCTGTGCCGACATGGGGGCGGCGTGTTCCTCCCGCCAATATGCGGATCGGGCGGTTCTTCTGGCCTCGTGGCCGCTGGTGGCAGCGGCGGCTCGGGTTCTGCTCCTTCCTCCGTTGGTGGCAGCGGCGGTGCGGAGGGAGATTTTGCTCCTCGTGGATCTCTAGATCGCACGAGTTGGTGGATCCTCTGGCTGGTCGATGAAGCAGCGTTGGCGACCTGCCTTTGTGAGTGTTCGGGCGGTGTCTTGGCTTTCCTCTCCAGTGGTGGCAGCGTCAGATGGAGAAGCGATTTTGGTCCTCGCGGATCAGTCGATCCCGCGAGTTCTTGGATCCTCAGGCAGGACGATGAGGCGGCTTTGGCGTCCATGCCATGTGAGTATCTATTTCCCCCTCCTCTTTGTCGTCGCGCCGGCGAGGCCTCCATCGGTGGTGCGGAGGTGGGGTCCTGGAGTGTAGGAGGTGTTTGGTTGAGCTGCAGGTGTGTTTCCCTCTCAGAAGATGCTGGTCTTCGTCTTCCTCTCCGGTGCCGTTCGGAGAGCGTCGTTCTCTCGGAGAGTGCGGATGATGCGGTTGGCTTTCGGTGTCGCCGCCGATATGTGTTCATCGATTTGAGATCCCGCCCGGCATCGGGTGGCTCATGCGGCGTCAAAACCTTTATGGCAGGGGTTCCTGTACTCCTGAGGCGGCCTGTGGGCATGGCGTCTTCTTCAGCTTCGGTGTGCTCCGGCGATGGCGACGTGTTCTGCGAGTGTTCTGGTGTGGGTCTGTCCGTTGGCCGGCTGTGCCTTTCTGATGTATTTTCTTTCTTTTCAGAGGGACTCTTAGTAATCTTGTGCTATGAATGAAGCAGCTCTTTTTCTCAAAAAAAAAAGTAAATTGTTTCATATAGGGAAACCTGATGGTAAACTGTTTCAGTTTCTTCTGTTGCAACGGAAGTCTTAGACTTTGTACTGTGCAATGCAAAGAAATGAATAGGAAAAGGTTTATTTACAGCTGAAACTATCTCTGCAGTTCATGAAAGTAAGCAGGAAACTATCAATGGAACACAAAATACCATTGACAAACTCCAGGAAACAACATAAAAACATATTTCTCATTGACATTAATAAAACTGGAGGAAACATCTTTCAAAGGAACGATCTCTTGTAGTTGGAAATCTTTCTTGGCAGTGGAGTTTTTCTTGCAGTTGAAAATAATAATTAGGGATGTAAACCTGCAGAATAAAAGAAAAGGAGGGTAAGTTGGGTAAGATCATTCTCATTTCTGTCACAAAAAAATGGGTACCTTACAAACTAGTACTAGTTACTTGCTTATAAAAACATGTGTTTGGAACAATCATGTGGAATAATTTTATTTGTGGAGCAAATCAAGTGCTAACCATGTGGCCGGAATTCAAAGCTAGCTGTTGGTCGGTTGCAGTACTGCAGGGTGCAGAGCTAGTATAGTCCCTTCGGAGTAAGAACCCTGACCTGATAGACTTTCAGTTTTCTGACACCAACACTACTGGAAACTTGTGTGTCGTCGTAAGAGATGATGCATAGAACTAGTAGATAAGTAGAACTAGAAGGACGAAGAAGAAACTATTCAAACTAACGAAACCAACAATCATTTCCATCAATGGGCACATCATGCAGACAGTTCTCCATTTTTCAACTTTCAAAACATACTAAATAAATAATGTGCAGCTTCGTCTATCACAATTGGCATTCTTGCCTTACAGAGAGAAATACAAGTTTTGAGTTTGTACATACATAATAATACATTGGGCGTACAGACGACGGCTCTCAGTTTCGCCTCACTTGCATACATTTCCCTCCATTCGAATGCATAAAGAATTGTTGCTTGGACAATGAAACAACATTGGAACTGACTGCCTTGGCTGTATTCTTCTTCGTGCTCGAACTTGCCGCAGCCTCCCGTCTGCCCAAATATTTTGCATCTATGAAGCCCAGCTACCCACCATGGAACAAAACCAATAACTTCACACTTGTTGCATGTTTGTTTTCTGTCTACACAGGCAGAATGGACGATAAAAAACTTATGGGCACAAAAACTCCTTCAAAATTAATCCACGTGATGATGGATTTCCATACAGTAGAAGTCGAAACCACATGATTGTAACAAAACATTTCCTTACAAACCACTGTCCTTATACTCATATAATAGAAGTAAAAAAAAAATCTACTGTTCAAATAATATTCTTCTATTCACACAATTGGAATTATTTTTTTGCTAAATTAAAAAAAATCATCAATTCAAATAATGTTCTTGGAAGTTCAAAAAATATTCGCCAATCCAAATATTGTTCTTGGAATTTTAGAAAATGTTTGTCAATTCAAATAAAGTTGTTGGAATTACAACAAGTGTTCCTAAATAAAAAAAAATCTTCCATCCAAATAATATCTCTTTGAATTTCAAAAAATGTACGCCAATCCAAAAGTTCTTAGAAATGCAAAAAAAATCTTTAATTCAATATTGTTCTTCGAAGTCAAAAAATGGTTCATCAATTCAAATAATGTTCTTTGGATTTCAAAAATTGTTTGTCAACTCAAAGAAACTTCTATAATTCAAAAATTGTTCTTGGAAGTCAAAAAAATGTTCCTCCATTCAAATCATGTTCTTGGGATTCCAAAATATGTTAGTAAACTCCAATAAATTTCTTGGAATTCCAAAAAATATTCTTTAATTAAAATAATGTTCATAGTAGTGAAAAAGTGTTCCTCAATTCAAATAATGTTCTTGGGGTTCCAAAAAATGTTCGTAAACTCAAATAAAGTTCTTGGATCCCCAAAAACATGTTCTTCAATTAGAATAATGTTCTTGGAAGGCAAAAAGATGTTCCTGAATTCAAATAATGTTCTTCGGATTTGAATTAATGTTTTTAACGAAAAAAGTTTGTGGAAATCCAAAAAATCTGTTCTTTAATTGAAATAATGTTTTTGGAAGTCAAAAAATTGTTCCCAAATTCAAATAATGTCTCAGGATTTTTAAAAATGTTCGTGAACTCAAACAAATGTTCCTCAATTCAAATAATGTTCTTGTTCTTGGAATAGAAGAAATATTCATAAATTCAAATAATGTTCTTGGAATACGAAAAAAAATATCAAGAATGCAGATGATGCTATTAGGATTTATAAAAATATTCGTAAATAAAAAAGTTCTTGCATATCCACAACTTCTTCTTTAATTGAAATAATGGACTTGGAAGATAAAAAATTGTTCCTCAAATCAAATAATGTTATTGGCATTTTAAAAATTGTTCGTGCACTAAAAAAAATGCTCCTCAACTCAAATAATTTTTTTCAACTCAAAAAAAGTTCTTGTATATCCAAAATTTCTTTTTTAATTAAAATAATGGTCTTGGAAGAAAACAGATGTTCCTGAATTCAAATATTGTTCTTCAAAATTTGAAAATCGTTCATCAAGTAAAAAATTTATTGGAAATCCAAGAAATGGTCTTTAATTCAAATAATATTCTTGGAAGTAATAAAATATTATGAATTCAAAAAATGTTCATCACTAGAAATAAAGTTCATATGAATTTAAGAAATTACTCCCCATGTGATCAATTATAATAATAGGATTAGTCAGCGATGTACCGACGATGTGATCAACTATGCCTGGACCGGGGGTACACTGCTCGTCAATTAACCGATATTGTGATACCCGTTCTGAAACAAAACAACCGAGTGATGGCAGCTTAGTGTCATCTGACTCGGCTATGCATTGATTTTCGTCGTCCTTTCCTGATGCTTTTGACCTGGCTTTATGTTTCTGCAACCAAAATAATTACAAAACATATGTCTCATTTGAGACCAAATGTTAGCCAGGCATGAAACAAACAAAGTTGTTGATATGAATATAAAGTTCAATTGGCATGACGGGAAAATTTTTGGTTGCGATAAGTTGTCACTATTAGCCTCTATGAATGATACCATGTGTTGACTATCATGATTAGTGACAAGATCATTCCTAACAAACAGATTACTCATTTCGATTGGTCTTTCAAAATTAATTAGAATCTTACTAACATGTGCATCAACAGTATAATTTTGACCGAATCGAAAATTGAATAAACTATCTGCTAGGTGTACCTTTGTGAAGACGTTGGAAGGAGAAGACGGTTGCACCACTGGAACAATATCTTGCTCCACTTCTGAATAATTCTCCAGCGCCTCTTCCTCTTTTTCTGGATCTCGTGCCTCATCACTCGGATTGCCTGAGTAGATTTCACTCGGATTGCCCGAGTATATTTCACTCGGACGCTCTTCGTCAGTTGAACTTTGCTCGGCTGCATTTTCTTGTTCTTAATGTTCATCGTTAACCGATCTGTGTTCGGCCATATTACTTTGTTCTTGATGCTCATCAATATGTTTAGGACGAAACTAATAGGGTAGCATGTACGCTCCCTTACATCCAGAAAAATCGAGCACAGCCAATTTGCTGCGTTTGCCATTCCTTTGCTCAGCGAAGCTTGCATCTTCTGTTTTGGTACACTCGGTAATAAATGGCTTGATGCACTCGGCATTAGCTGGTGATGCACTCGGATGGCTCGATGCACTCGGCTGGTATGATGCACTACGCCGATATGATGCACTCGGTATGGACTCTATGCACTCGGCTGTAGCCGTCTCGGTGCTCAATCCGGTTTCAACTGAATCCACCATCGTCTTCGCTTTAAAGGAATCGTTCGACTCGGCTGTAGACGACTTAGTCATATTTGACTCGGTTTCAACCGAATCAACCATATTAGCCGGGTGAACCCTTTCTTGCTGATTTGCTTGCAAACCTTCTTTTTTATCTTGCTTCAACATCGCAGAAGGGCCAACATAGTTGCTGCATGGAGGAAGGGACGTGCTGTATTCTTGCAAATCTTCCTTTTCACGCGTCTTTTTGCGTGCTTCATAAGCTTGTCGATATTCTGCTGGTAATTCCTCAAAAGTTGGCGTAGTAAAGTCGTCGACACTATTGCTTGTGAGCTTTGGCTTGACCTTATCCACACGGGCCATAAATTTTTCTTTAGACTCGGCCCTACTTAGATCCGCTTGCCGCCCAAAGCTTTTAGGATCTTTCGGCAATGAATTGATGTTGCCGAAATTTTGAAATTGTATAGGGGGTGTATAACATGCTGCAATGATAGGTGAAGACATGTGCACTGTTGTTGAATATTTTCTCTCACCAATTTGACCAATCGGCAACACTTCGTCTTCTTTCAAAACCCTAGCTCTTATTGCCTCATAATCAGGAACCAACCCCTTTTCGTGCTGCTCAAGGCAAATAGCACTAATCTTCTTATTTTGGGCTAAACTTTTTAATGCAGCCAGGGCCACCTCATCTCTTGTAATATTAGGCACATATGCTCCTGCAGAATCTTCATTCACTCGGCCATAACCGCAAAGGTGGTCCGAGTCATGAATATTTTTAGTTTCATATGCTACTAAAGAATTAATCTCACGAGGTGTAGTATATGATGATGTTTGAGAATAACCGGCCAAATAGCTAACGGAAGCATGGCCGAATCCCCCGTCCATCGGCATGTTTGGGGATGAACCCGCATATCGCGAGCCGGCTGCCGATGGATAAAACTGTGAGACACCCTCATGCTCATGAGGTGTCCCATATTGATCACTGAAACTCATCGTGTTGTTCACCGGCATATTGAAAGATGTTGCCGATGCACGAAAGTTCAGATTCATTAGTTGCATGACGCGATTCTGTAAATTCCAAATTTCTCCAACAGAATAATTCGTCGGCCTTTGCTTGTTATGGCTAGCCGACATGGTATGTCCATTGGAAGATCCGTCGCACAAAAATAATGGCTATTTGCATCTACGTAAGGAGATTGATGATATATATTACCGTTTGTAGATTGCAGCCGCTTGATGACGCTCTCCTCGAAGCAAGAACAGGCTGGAGACTGTTCAAAGCTTCGTCCCCAGCGGAGTCGCCAAAAAGTGTGTTGACACACGAACACGTCACGTGTACCCTCGACGCCGGGGGTGATGCACAGCAGCTCACGTCGAAGGAGACCCGACCGACAGCGCGATACATAAGACAGTCGGCGGGCGCTTTTGAAGACCCGAAACCCCATACGCCCGGGAGGGACCCCGTCAGGGAGTGCGGCGAATATGGGCTGCTCCAGGTCGACCTGATCGCCCCTAGAGCCTCGTGGACCGCTGCCCTCCAATACGAAGAACGAACGAAGAACGAGAAAGAGAGATACAAGGGTAGGGGATAAAGATAGATGAACACAAAAGTGTAATAGATTGATTGGTTCGATTGGTGTTGTTCAATCGGCCGTCAATCCCAACATATACAAGAGGCGGCTGGACTTCCCATACAAGAAAAGGATTCATCTAGGCTTTCCTTACACGAAAAATTACATCAAATCATGTCCTAGAGTCCTAGTTCCAGTTCAACTCGGATTCAGTCTGAATCTGGCCCATATTTCTGTTTTGCTGCTTGCGCGGGCTGTAGAACTTGCATATGACCTTCGATTAAAATGGCCCAAAAATCAAATTTATGTGACCCGACGAGACGAACAACTCTCATGTTGATCACTTTTCTAAACAAGGCCATCTTGAATACTTTACGAGGTCATCTTTACCTTCCAGTTGGACTCGGTCTTGCAGCAGACTGGACTCTCCGAGTCTTGTAGTGAATTTGCAGGCCGTATGCTATCTCTGATGATGATGACTCCAAAACCAAAATTTACCGTTTTGACGATACGCACAACTTCCGTGTTGAATACTTTTTCATCCGATGTCATCTAGATAACCTTTCGGGCATATCTTCAGCTTCTGATCGGAGCACTCGAATCTGAATCTCTCTACTGGACTTCACTCGGATCGCCTGACTGGACTTCTTCACTCGGATGGCAACTTTCACTAGGATGGCAGAATTTTCACTTGGAAGACAATCTTTCACTCGGATCGCCCGACTGGACTTGACTCGGACGGAAACTTTCACTAGGATGGCAAAATTTTCACTTGGAAGACAATCTTTCACTCGGATTACTATATTTTCACTCGGATGGCAATCCCTTACTCGATCGGCAAGCTTTCATTATGATGATAAGATTTTCACTCGGATGACTATATTTTCACTCGGATGGCAATCTCTTACACGATCGGTAAGTTTTCACTCGGATGGTAAGCTTTTCACTCGGATTTCCCGAATGAAAACATAGCCTGATCTTGATTTGCCTCTCCAGGTTGCATATGACCTTGGATTGAGAGGAATTATATATGAAAATCGATCGGCTCGACGAGACAAAACTTTCTCGTGTTGAAGGTTTTTTGATTCAAGGCCTTCTTCAGGGCCGAATTGCTCGCGCGACCCATCAGACAGGGTGTCTGGTACCTCGCGCCATATTTCCGTTTAGGTTCGGTCTGCAGTGTATTGTCTCTAATTTTTGCATATGAATTCGGATTGAGATGATTTATATATGAAAATCGATCACCTCGACGAGACGAAGACAATCCATGTAGAGTGATCCTTCATCCGAGGTCGTCTTGAAGGCGTAACCGACCAAAAAGCATTCGGAAGACTAAATTCTGCCACTTGGAGTACAGTTTCGGCCCCTAAGATGAGGTTGGATGACGATAACCTAAACATCAAAGTTGTTCCATTCGATGACGCGAAACTTTCTCATGTTGAATTTTTTTTCATTTGGGGCCATCTTATTTGCATTTGTACCGTGCCAAAATCCGGTGTCAACACATGCCCCCTATTTTCTGGCAGAGCTTGCGTGCCAGAAAATACTTCATCCAAGCACGACGTCAACACTACATCGGCTGTGCATGCTGAGGACAATAATTGTTATCGGCCATATACTTAGGCTTGTTGCTGCTTGGGTAGAGCCTTTTCAGATAATAGTCGTTTGAGAACAACCATTGGATGTCATGAATGCCTTCATGTAAGTTTCTCATGTCAATCCTGACTTGGCCTTTATCCAAGTACTCCATGGGGATATTTGAACCGTTCGGCGATACCGGCTGTCGAACAATTATGTCCATGCTCCTCAAAGGAACCATCAACTATTCGGTGACTCAACTCATTGTTGATCAAAATACTCCGTCAAGCCTTCGCCGAACAATGTCTGTCTCCTGACTTGGATCTAGCAGATAAGAGAAACTTTCTCCAGCCAGCCATATGACTCGCACTAGATTCGTCAGTGGCCGAGTCAACCCTAGAGTCGGTTGTAACTCTTCATGGGCCGTCTTTAATAGTAAGTCGGTTGTGAACTTGCCCTACATGAGTCGGTCACACAAAGCATCGGTTGTAATAACCACATGTGTATTGTACTAACCCGTTTGGTGAGTCAACAAGGTCAACATTCGAGTGATTCGTCGATGCATATAAAGATGACATCCGTTGGATAGCTAGCAACGAATCATTGTGAACCTTGATGCATGCAACCTCTGTAGTGATTAGAAGTCCTTTAGCCTGAATAGCACATCATATTCGGCTTGATTATTAGCGTGTAAGCTCTAGTAGGCATGAAGTCTTCAAATCCAACCCATGAAGACATATGTCAATAACGCGAACTCCGGGCGCTGCTAAACTGAATCATGAAAATAATCTCCACGACACTTTGACTTGACATCCAGTGAGTGCCAACTGATAAATGTGATGTCACGCCCCCTTCCTTCGGCCTCCTGAGTCAACATTGCCTGGCCCCCCTCCCCCCCCCCGAGTGAACTTAGCGCCATCCTTTAGTCGAAGGAGTTAATTGACATATTGAATTTCCTTCCTACAAGTCAGAGCTTCGTTCATCTCGATGATTCACTTTCTCTGGATCCTGCAATAAACCAACAATAGGAGTCGACAACTTTTGCTGCACTAGATCGATTAGTGACCGAATAATTAGTCGGCCTTGCCGGTGTTGGCAAAACTAAGAATCGGCTTTGGGAATATGAGATACACCGCAATGAACACTATTAGCTAGATGCCAACTTTGCCAACACAATGTACTCTTAGGGCGATATGCAAATATCGGCCATGTGTCCTTATCTCGAAGGACCTGGTGAACCCGTCCACCAAAGTGTGAATAGCCTAAATAATTCAGATGTTTTGGCTGGGGATAAGTTCTGGGACACTGGCTTTGATGGAACGGTTGAAGAACATGGACGATGCACCATTTGCAATCTCCTATAGTGAGATGAAAACCGCCGACTCCGTCTGCTGGCTTCACACTTGTCCTCCTTTACTCCTGCCGGCTCCGCAACAGGAGATGTGATGCCGCTCTTGACTCGAGGATTTCCTTTAGGAACCCAAGCCATGTTCCTCTTCTCCAGCTCTTTGGCCCTAAGCCGATTCAGCTTTTTCTCTTGCGAATATGATAAGCCGAGTGGGCATCCCGGCTGGGACTTTGGTTTATGCACTGGCAAGTTCTTCCTGGCTTTGGGCGTCTCCGGCTTGGCCTGTCCAAACTCGGTGATTGGATCCTTGAAAGGTACTTGCTTCACTTTCTTGTCCTTAGTAGCCAACATAGACTTGGCTGGCTTTTTGTCATCTGGAGTCAGATCTGAAATAGCACACTTGCGGCCATCCTTTTCCACTCGGTACACTTTCTTGACCACGTCCATCTTCTTTGCTGACCCTCGGACCGATTCTTTTTGGTTGAGTCGGTCTTTAACATGTGGTTGTTGAACAAATGATGATCCTTTCGGAGCTGCATAATTTTGGTGAGGTGGTTTAGAATATGATGGACGGTGTGCCCTTGATTTATACTTGCCCCATGATTGATATGAATAATAGTCGGCAGGGGGAGGAATCCATGACATCAGTATTGGTGGCCCAAAAGGAGGATATGAAGTCTGCTTGCTCAACTTCTTCCTTTGCCAATCCCGGTCTTCAGATTTATGCCTTGGGGGTGACTTCGATGCTTTTGTTTCACTCGGCCGATAAGCACTCTTTGCCTCACTTATCTTTTGATATTTTTCTAATAACTGCGCGAAAGTGACTTTCGGCTTTTCGCCTTTGTGCTTACCATGGCCTTTGCTTTCTTTGGTTGTGCGTGCATCGGTCTTTGAATTCTCTTGTTGCCCCCAGTGCTAGATGTCTTCATCGTAGCTTTGATGGAATTCCTGTCCTCAAGATTGTTGTTGATGCAATTTTTAACAATATCTTTGCTCGAAGACTCGATCCCATCATCATTGGTGTGTACCTGTCCACTTTTAGATGAATCAGCTTGAGATAGCCGAGTCAAGATTTGATCACTGTCAAAACCAATCTGATCTGACTGGCCATATGATTGTGCCTCAACAAACTCCAATCATCCTATTTTGTCCGATTATACGGCTTGATGAATCATGTTGCAATCTTTGACATCTTGCTCGAACGAACATTGCATTTGCTCTTGTCTTGATGGCTCGACATCGTGATCAATTATAATAATAGGATTAGACAGCGATGTACCAACGATGTGATCAACTATGCCTGGACCGGGGGTACACTGCTCATCAATTAACCGATATTGTGATACCCGTTCTGAAACAAAACAACCGAGTGATGCTAGCTTAGTGTCATCTAACTCGGCTATGCATTGATTTTCGTCGTCCTTTCCCGAAGCTTTTGAATCGGCTATCTCGAAGGACTTTGGACCTGGCTTTATATTTCTGCAACCAAAATAATTACAACACATATGTCTCATTTGAGACCAAATGTTAGCCAGGCATGAAACAAGCAAAGTTGTCCATATGAATATAAAGTTCAATTGGCATGACGGGAACAATTTTGATTGCGATAAGTTGTCACTATTAGCCTCTATGAATGATACCATGTGTTGACTATCATTACTAGTGACAAGATCATTCCTAACAAACAGATTACTCATTTCGATTGGTCTTTCAAAATTAATTAGAATCTTACTAACATGTGCATCAACAATATGATTTTGACCGAATCGAAAATTGAATAAACTATCTGCTAGGTGTACCTTTGTGAAGACGTTGGAAGGAGAAGACGGTTGCACCACTGGAACAATATCTTGCTCCACTTCTGAATAATTCTCCAAAGCCTCTTCCTCTTTTTCTGGATCTCGTGCCTCATCACTCGGATTGCCTGAATAGATTTCACTCGAATTGCCCGAGTATATTTCACTCGGATTGCCCGAGTAGATTTCACTTGGATTGCCCGAGTATATTTCACTCGGACGCTCTTTGTCAGTTGAACTTTGCTCGGCTGCATTTTCTTGTTCTTGATGTTCATCGTTAACCGAACTGTGTTCGGCCATATTACTTTGTTCTTGATGCTCATCAATATCTTTAGCACGAAACTAATAGGGTAGCATGTAAGCTCCCTTACATCCAGAAAAATCGAGCATAGCCAATTTGCTGCGTTTTCCGTTCCTTTGCTCAGCGAAGCTTGCATCTTTTGTTTTGGTACACTCGGTAATAAATGGCTTGATGCACTCGGCATTAGCTGGTGATGCACTCGGATGGCTCGATGCACTCGGCTGGTATGATGCACTCGGCCGATATGATGCACTCGGTATGGACTCTATGCACTCGGCCGTAACCGTCTCGGTGCTCAATCCGGTTTCAACTGAATCCACCATCGTCTTCGCTTTAAAGGAATCGTTCGACTCGGCTGTACACAACTTAGTCATATTTGACTCGGTTTCAACCGAATCAACCATATTAGTCGGGTGAACCCTTTCTTGCTGATTTGCTTCCAAACCTTCTTTTTTATCTTGCTTCAACATCGCAGAAGGGCCAACATAGTTGCTGCATGGTGGAAGGGACTTGATGTATTCTTGCAAATCTTCCTTTTCACGCCTCTTCTTGCGTGCTTCATAAGCTTGTCGATATTCTGCTGGTCATTCCTCAAAAGTTGGCGTAGTAAAGTCGTCGACACTATTGCTTGTGAGCTTTGGCTTGACCTTGTCCACATGGGCCATAAATTTTTCTTTAGACTCGGCCCTACTTGGATCCGCTTGCCCCCCAAAGCTTTTAGGATCTTTCGGCAATGAATTGATGTTGCCGAAATTTTGCAATTGTATAGGGGGTGTATAACATGCTGCAATGATAGGTGAAGACATGTGCACTGTTGTTGAATATTTTCTCTCGCCAATTTGATCAATCGGCAACACTTCATTTTCTTTCAAAACCCTAGCTCTTATTGCCTCATAATCAGGAACCAACCCCTTTTCGTGCTGCTCAAGGAAAATAGCACTAATCTTCTTATTTTGGGCTAAACTTTTTAATGGAGCCAGAGCCACCTCATCTCCTGCAATATTAGGCACATATGCTCCTGCAGAATCTCCATTCACTCGGCCATAACCGCAAAGGTGATCCGAGTCATGAATATTTTTAGTTTCATATGCTACTGAACAATTAATCTCACGAGGTGTAGTATATGATGATGTTTGAGGATAACCGGCCAAATAGCTAACGGAAGCATGGCCGATTCCCCCGTCCATCGGTATGTTTGGGGATGAACCCGCATATCGCGAGCCGGCTGCCGATGGATAAAACTGTGAGACACCCTCATGCTCATGATGTGTCCCATATTGATCACTAGAACTCATCGTGTTGTTCACCGGCATATTGCAAGATGTTGCCGATGCATTAGCTTGCATGTCGTGATTCATTAGCTTGCATGTTGCGATTCTGTAAATTCCAAGTTTCTCCAACAGAATAATTTGTCGGCCTTTGCTTGTTAGGGCTAGCCGACATGGTATGTCCTTTGGAAGATCCGCCGCACAAAAATAATGGCTATTTGCATCTACGTAAGGAGATTGATGATACATGTTACCGTTTGTAGATTGCAGCCGCTTGATGACGCTCTTCTCGTAGCAAGAACAGGCTGGAGACTGTTCAAAGCTTCGTCCCCAGCGGAGTCGCCAAAAAGTGTGTTGACACACGAACACGTCACGTGTACCCTCGACGCCGGGGGTGATGCACCGCAGCTCACGTCAAAGGAGACCCGACCGACAGTGCGATACGCAAGACAGTCGGCGGGCGATTTTGAAGACCCAAAACCCCACACGCCCGGGAGGGACCCCGTCAGGGAGTGCGGCGGCTATGGGCTGCTCTAGGTCGACCTAATCGCCCCTAGAACCTCGTGGATCGCTACCCTCCAATACGAAGAATGAACAAAGAATGAGAAAGAGAGATACAAGGGTAGGGGATAAAGATAGATGAACACAAAAGTGTAATAGATTGATTGGTTCGATTGGTGTTGTTCAATCGGCCGTCACCCCCAACATATATAAGAGGCGGCTGGACTTCCCGTACAAGAAATGGATTCATCTAGGCTTTCCTTACATGAAAAATTACATCAAATCATGTCCTAGAGTCCTAGTTCTAGTTCAACTCGGATTCAGTCTGAATCTGGCACATATTTCTGTTTTGCTGCTTGCACGTGCCGTAGAACTTGCATATGACCTCCGATTAAAATGGCCCAAACATCAAATTTGTGCGCCTCGACGAGACGAATAACTCTCATGTTGATCACTTTTCCAAACAAGGCCATCTTGAATAATTTATGTGGTCATCTTTACCTTCCAGTCGGACTCGGTCTTGCAGCAGACTGTACTGTCCGAGTCTTGTAGTGAATTTGCAGGCCGTATGCTATCTCTGATGATGATGACTCCAAAACAAAAATTTACCGTTTTGACGATACGCACAACTTCCATGTTGAATACTTTTCCATCCGATGTCATCTAGATAACCTTTTGGGCATATCTCCAGCTTCGTGTCGGAGCACTCGGATCTGAATCTCTCCACTCGGATATTAGAGTCTTTCACTCGGATCGCCCGACTGGACTTCTTCACTCAGACGGCAACTTTCACTAGGATTGCAAAATTTTCACTTGGAAGACAATCTTTCACTCGGATCGCCCGACTGGACTTCTTCACTCGGACGGAAACTTTCACTAAGATGGCAAAATTTTCACATGGAAGACAATCTTTCACTCGGATTACTATATTTTCACTTGGATGGCAATCCCTTACTCAATCGGCAAGCTTTCATTCTGATGATAAGATTTTCACTCTGATGACTATATTTTCACTCGGATGGCAATCTATTACACGATCAGTAAGTTTTCACTCGGATGGTAAGCTTTTCACTCGGATTTCCCTACTGAAAACACAGCCTGATCTTGATTTGCCTCTCCATGTCGCATACGACCTCGGATTGAGACGAATATATAGGAAAATCGATCGGCTCGACGAGACGAAACTTTCCCGTGTTGAAGGTTTTTCGATTCAAGGCCTTCTTGAGGGCCAAATTGCTCGCGCGACCCATCAGACAGGGTGTCTGGTACCTCGCGCCATATTTCCGTTTAGGTTCGGTCTGCAGTGTATTGTCTCTAGCTTTTGCATATGAACTGGGATTAAGATGATTTATATATAAAAATCGATCGCCTCGTCAATCCATGTAGAGTGCTCCTTCATCCGAGTTCGTCTTGAAGGCGTAACCGGCTGAAAAGCACTCGAAACACTAAATTTTGCCACTCGGAGTACAGTTTCGGACCCTAAGATGAGGTTGGATGATGATAACCTAAACATCAAAGTTGTTCCATTCGACGACGCGAAACTTTCACATGTTGAAAACATTTTCATTTGGGGCCATCTTATTTGCATTTGTACCGTGCCAAAATCCGGTGTCAACACAGATGCATATTCAGGGCTGGCAGTTCGAAGCCCTCAATATGCATATAACATGTGAAAACTATTCAACAACTTATCAAAGCGTAAAAACCTTAATTATATATGCTTAGAATTAAGTGCAATATCATGTAATAGAGAACAAGGCATAAAGTGGAGTAATTAACAAAATAATAGTCTCAACCATTTCATCTTCTTATGAGAAAAACATTTAGTACAAAGACAAAATGTTGAAACAGGATAAAACTGCTCCTGAGAATCACTTAGTACTTTCACACGTTAATCAAGTGACGAATAAGCACTTTTGTTGTACAAATGATTGGACAAAAATGCAGTGCGGATGAAGTGTTTGTCGGTGACTGGGCCTTTCCTTTCTACAAGAAACTAGCGGCGTTTCTTTCTATTCTTTGTCGAAACTAATCCAGTGCCTCTAAATCTATCTTATTGAGGTCGAACTTTGCCAGTTCGTAAGCAACAAGCTACCGGAACTATGGAATGATCTCCTAATAGAGTTAAACAATGAAAGAAAGTTGATTAAATACAAAAAATGAAAGGAAAATGTGAGAACTCAATTAGCATTGGAAGTAGATAGCACAGAATAACAGGAAAAACATACATCATCAAACTCCATGTTTCTCCCGTCCCACACATCCATGTACATAATTCCATGCAGAGCACAATTGCGGCTATACATGTGAAAAATGTGGTAAAAAGGATCATTTGAAAATGTCCAATGAAGAAAAGAGATAAAAAAGTATAAGAAATAGATTGATGCTTGTTTTACCGACATGTTTTCTTGTTGTGGGTAATTCTCAGGGGAAATGCTGTCAAAATTCTTGACATTCATGTATATGAATCCAGAAGACTTGAAAACGGTGGCCAGGTTATTGATCTATGTAAAATAATAAATACTTGAGCAAGCACAATACTTCTGTTGATATCAAGAAAGACAATATATTATGTGGACACTTTACTCAGTAGGTTTGTTAATAGAAAAAGAACTAAAATTATAATAAAAAAACGAACCAGGTTTGATGTTAACTTGCTGACTAGATTTTGAGGAACACAAGTTGCTGAATCAAAGAAATTGACTGTTTCCCACAGATTGTTGATGCAAAAGAAAGTCCAATGGAATGAATCAACTCTAGGGAAGTACAGTTGGATCAGTAGAAATGAAATATCACATTTGTCATACAAAGGAGTAGAGCAGCAAATTATGTTCTTTGAAAGAGAATGTAAAAATGATGTTTCGGAATGGTAAAAAATGTTTACCATATCAAATTTATTCAAGTTCTTCCCAAAAATGATTTTCTTGAGTTCTTTTAGGCAAGAAATAGAATTCAAGTTTTAGGATCTACAAGGAGTTTAGCCCGACAAAAAAGATTTAAGGATGTGAGAGCATTAAGAAAAAACCTTGCACGAGTATGTAATGAAAATAACTACACTAATTTGGATGAGCGATAAAGAATTACCGTGAAATATGATGTGAAGCAATACTTTGAAGGTTGCTTAGTGCTAGGGTCTGGAGTATCATTTTCATAATTGAAAACTTGGGTATATGCATTGAATACTTTGTTATCAACATTTCTTAATGCTTTCGGTGAATTATAGAAGTTGTCATACTCAACAAGGAAGCCATTGATATCGACAACAGTTGGACTGCACGAAGCAAATCACATATGAAAACATAATTGAATCAGTGGAAGTTGTTTTGATGATTAAGATGCGAATATGAAAAATAAAGTTGTTGAAATGTAGACAAGAATCTTACTTGTTACCATTCTTGAAGTACTTATTTCTAAGATACTTGCCGTAAAACTCCTCTACATCTGGTCCAATGGTTATCTTTGTTAGCTTTTCTTGAGGAGACATCACTTTGGCTTTCCTTTTCTTTCTGTCTCTCTTCTCTATAGTGCTGGACCAAATAAATTATTTGTTGCATGAGATTTTTTGTTACCAAGCACTGCAGACTCTGTGAATAGGGAATTAAATCATGATAAAAAAAACATTCTAGTGAGAAAAAAACATATGTACTACAAAACTAACAAGCGCCAGAACATAAAATAGTCGAATTACATACCTTCACTCAATGTAGATCGCAAACAACCACGAACTACTACAATATCTAACTGAACCTGCAGACAGAGTCAGAAACCGCAAAGCCCAACAGTTGAAATACCTATGAACTTGAACAAAAAAAAAATAGGGGGCGCTAGATCTGAAGAACCTGGAGCAAAAACCTCAATATTGAAGTGATATTGCTTCACAAATTAGACATGAATTACATTTTGCCAACAAAATAATTAGCAAACCCTAGCTACTAACTGAGAGACGGGACTAAGAAATGAGGAGAAGACGAAGAAGAACCAGTGCACCTACCGCCCCGGGAACCATGAAGGAGCAAGGATTGATGGCGAATCGAGAGGAACAAGTAGTCCAATCGAGAGGAAGAACCAGTCGGTCGCGTGACGGAGGAAGGAAAGAGGAGCTATGGTAGAGGGGATCTTCTTTTTTTAGACAAGTAGAGGGGATCTTGTGGAGTGCTGGAAACAGGACACGGCCGGCCCAAATACGAGCGCACGGTGTGCGGAGACCCGACAATTTGCCGCACATCAAATGTGGATTTCCAAAAGCACCGAGCTTCCTTGGCCCTATTTGTTTGTGTTTTTACGTCTGTGTCTGCTACTTTTAGCCTCGCAAAAGCTGAAGCACAGCCAAACACCTGATTCCTCATCTGGGCTTTCCTACAAGTTGCTCTCCTACATGCACTACAAGTGCGATGCATGTCCAGACGAGCTTCCCAGGAGCTCAAGCGGCTTGTTTAAAAAAAACAAGCTCAAACGGCTTCTTGTCCCTCCTTCAAAAGCCCGCCCTTCCACTTCATTCTAATTACATAAAAATGTCACCGATACTTGTATCTTGTGCCCCATCCATTTTTCCCATCTCGTATGTCCCTCATCCTATCTCCCCATGGAGCCCACGGGAGAGAGAACAGAGGAGGCACACTAGGGTTCGGGGCCATCCCCGCCGCTATCTCCAGCCACCCCGATGGCCGAATCTCGCGCCCCCTCAGCCGTCCTCCCGCCCTCCTCCCCGATATGGGTCTCCTCCACACCACCTCGACCTAGCGGCGCCGCCATTTGTAGAGATGACGCCGAAGGGGTCCGACCGTCCTCAACCATCTCCAGCCATGGCGCTGACGGGATCCACGTCCTCAACCATCTCCAGCCATGCATGATGCTGACTGGATTTGACCGGTCGACAATCTCCAGCCATGACGCCGACTAGATCCAGCCGGCCTCAATGAGGCGTCCCTTTGCTGCCACGACCTCCCCTTCCCGTTTGATGCCAATTTTTTTATGAACACATGGATATTAGTTGTCAATTTTTTGATGAACAAATGCATATTAGTTGTTGCCAATTTTTTGATTGAACAAATGGCTGGCCACTATATGCATATTACTTGATGTCAATATATTGCTTGAACAAAGATGGTAAAAGAAAAAAGAAGTTAATATGAAAGCCAATTGGGACTTGGTTGCTTACATAAAGGCTCCTGTGATGATTTGATTATATTTTGGAAAGTGTATGAAATGATTCCGGTTAATTCTGATGATAGTAATTGCTAGCTGCTATGAATTGGTGACGAAGATGGTCATGTTAGCTGCTATGAATTGTTGTCTCATTTTTATTTTTTGGACAAAGAGGCGGCGCCAAAGGCACCTTTCATTAAACTGAAAGACAAATTAAAAACTTGATATTACATTGCTTGACATTTATATTGACTAGCTTGAGAAGCATATGACAGTGATCTGCTAAATAAAGTTTGTTTTTACAAGTGAAGATAGGGCTGGCGTTGATGTCTGAAGAATAGTTGTAGCTGCATTATTATGAGCCCTGCTATTTAGTTCTCTAGGGATGTGGTGGACTGATGTTTGAATATGGCTAGTCATATCAAAGAAATCTGTTAGATAGCTTCTAATCTTCCAGTGCCCAAGATTGTTGCGAATATTTCTGGATGCTGCTACTTGGGCTAAAATTTATTGTCCGTGTAGAAAGTAATATCTCCTGTTGTAGTTGCAGTGGCCACCTGACCTGCTACCTGTAGTGCCAATGCTTCAACCTGTAGTGGAGAGCAAACTTGGTCTCCAGATAGAATAATGCTCATGTTGATCTCCAGTTGCTCTTTCTCGAAATGGATGAAGATTCCAATTCCTACGATATTTTCCTCCTCTTCTTTACAGGTCGCATCCGTGTAAACCCTACAATTTGAAACATTGTCTGTTCCTTCAAGGGTCTTACTCTGTGTATTTGGGAGCACCTTGGGACTGTGGTTTGTTTGCCAAATGTTTGGTCCTTCCAAGTCTGATCGTAGTGCTAACTCTTGATTTTTTTAAATGGCCTGCATTGTCTGATGGACCTGTGTGGGTTTAGTTTCCTTCCTGCTAAAGAGCACGTCATTTCTGGCCTTCCACAAGCACCATAAAAATGTAATAATATTTATGAGAGAGGCTTGAGGATGTCCTGAGTTAAGAAATGCATGAATGATAGCTGCTATACTAGAATAATTATTAGCAATAATTTCAGCATTTATAAACCAGGGATGTAAGATCCAAGCAGCCTTAGCAAAGGAGCAAGTGAAAAAATAAGTGCATGTCATCTTCTTATTGCTCACATCTGATGCAGTTTTTCTTAATGTGATCAGAATATTTCCCTTCTCTCATACCTGTTGGAAGGGCTTTCCTTAAGAGGCTCCAAGCAAATGTTTTAACTCTGGGAACCATATTTTTTTCCATCCATACCTGTTGCATGATCTGTTTGACCTCTTGCGGTACCTGTCTGTGTATGGTTGATCCCTGTTGTTGTTGTAAATCCTGTAAACAAGCTTTGTAAGCAGATTTTGTTGTGCATTTCCCAGAAGGATGAAGTTTCCAGCAGAGGATGTCTAGACCATCCTGTACCTGCATAATACTATTGGCTGCATCATGTTCAAAAAGATTTTTAATGAGGTTAGTATTCCAAACTTTTTGATTTGGGATCCACATGTCTTTTATCTGGGAAGGATATACATAGTTGGCAGGCTGGATGCGTAAGTGATCATATATTGAATGCCAAAGAGGGAACCAGGGAGAGATCCAAATGGAAGAACTCCCATCAAGAATCTGACAAAATGTATTGTTTTGAAAGATGTGCCGAACCTTAAGAACGGAAGCGCAAAAACCAGATTTTGGAATATTGGTTTTTGCTCTCCATATGGAAATGTCTAGGAAATATTTGGATCGAAGCACCTATGATAAGAAGCTATTTGGTTCCTCTGCAATTCTCCATGCTGCTGAGAGTATTAGGACTCTGTTGATTGCTTGAATGTTCTTAATACCCAGACCTCCTTCAGATTTTGGGGTGCAAATATCCTTCCAGGCTTTATGACAAAGAGTTCACTTAGAAGGCTCATCTTTGATTCCTGTCCACAAAGTTTTTTTTATGATAGCCATGAGTTTAACAATTAATTTCCTAGAAAAGAGAATATTAGACATATAATAGACAGGAATGGAAGCAAATACTGAATTTGTAAGAGTTAGTTTAGCTACATGAGAAAGTTTGTTTGCTTTATAACCCATTAGCTTAGATTTCAATTTATCAGCTACAAACTCATAAGAAATGGATCTATCCTTGGCCGATAGAATTAAACGGTGACCTAGGTAGATGGAATTCTCACTAATGTCTTGAACTGGAAATATTTTCCTAATGTCTTCTTTGGTGCTGGCAGTGAAATTCTTACTTTCTTACTAAATATGATACCGGATTTGCTCCAATTTGTTATTTGTCTCGAAAGATTGCAGAATCCTTGGAGAATTTGATGTGTGTGAGCACCTTCTATAATTGTGGCCTGTCCACAGAGCAACAAGCCATCAGCAAACATCAATGTGTGTATAGATGGACAACCTAGACCCAAGGTAATCCCTATTAAATGGTTAGAACACATTGCTTCCTGCAAGGAAATTGAAAGTTCATTAATGGCGAGGACAAACAAATAGGGAGACAAAGGGCATCCTTGTCTGATACCTCTACTACTCTGGAAGCGACCATACGATTGACCATCAATGATGACCGAGAAAGTAGGAACAACAATGCATGCATGTATCAAATTGATGAAATGACCATGCAACCCTTTTCTAGTAAGTGCTCTAATAATGAAGTCCCATTCTATCCTATCAAAAGCCTTGCCAAGATCTATGTTGATCATAAAAGCCGGGTTTCACCATGATTTAAGGTTAAAGGAATGAGTAATTTCCTGGGCAATAATAATGTTATTACTGATCCTCCTACCTGCTATGAAAGCTTGTTGCGATTGATGAATGTAGTCAGGCAAGTGAGGTTTGAGCCTATTAGCAAGAGTTTTAGCAATAATCTTATAAATAACATCGCATAAGCTAATAGGCCTAGAATCTTGAGGCGTTAGAGAAACCAATTTCTTAGGAATTAAAACAATATGAGTGTCATTCATATGATTTGGGAGTGTACCTTGCATATAGAATTCTTGTATAACCTTGGTTATGTCATCTCCGATCCATTCCCATGCAGCAAGATAGAACTCCACATTGAACCCATCTGGACCCGGTGAAGCATTTCTCTTTATGGTTTTCAAAGCCTCAAATATTTCATTTTTGTTTGGAATGCTGTAAGTGAAGTCATTTTCTTCTTCCTGGAAAGTTGTCTACATATAAGGTCCGCCATAACTCATATTAGAGGAAGAGAAGAGTCTCTTAAAATAATCGACAAAAGTACTTGCAAATGGTATGGGGTTCAACATGAACTTTGTTATTCTCATCTTTAATGGATACAATTCTGTTTTCCTCCTCCTTTAAGAACAACATGATGAAAATAAGTTGTGTTTTTATCTCCACTAATAGCCCAATGCCTCTTAGCTCTTTGTCTATACTATTCAGTTAACCTAGTCATGTTTTATTCATATTTGCATATAAGAGAAGCTTCAAGAGAGTGGCTATGTACCTCATTTGGTTGCATTTGGATGTTCTTTATTTGCTCACCTAGTTTGTCCAACTCCTGCTGAATTGGTTTTTTCCTTTTACATCGAGTCCTTAAAGCACCTGCAAGGTTAGTTGTCCTATTGTGGAAAGCCTTATTTTTGGACTTGGTCCAAATGTTTTTAGCATAATCATGAAAATCTTTTTCCATCAACCACCAATTTTAAAATTTAAAATTCCTTCTGGTTTGCACATTTGAGCGTCAATGGAGAGAAGAATAGGAGCATGATCACTAAGAATGATAGGGAGATTGTAAACATTAGAATTATGATAGATAGCACACAAATCTGCATTGACCAAGCATCTATCCAGCCTTTCCATGATGGGTTTAGAGGCATACCTTTTGTTAGTCCAAGTGTAAGCTGGCCCGTTATACCCTAAGTCTAGAAAGCCACATTGTTTGACAATATTACGAAAAGCATGCAAGCGATATCTATTAACAATGGGAGAACTTTTGTCATTATTATAAAGCAGATCATTAAGATCTCCCATACATAAGATTGCATTGCCTTGATTATAATACACAAAAGCGGCCATACGCTCCCATATTTGCCTAGTATCACGATGGTACGGGTCGCCGTATATACAAACGAGAGCAAAAGTTACACTAGTCACTAGATTAGCGTTGGAGATATGCCCTAGAGGCAATCATGTATGATGATATTTCCTATGTGTTTATGAATAAAGATAGTCCTTGGATATTATCAATGATGTGTATCAACAAGTACGTGACTTGTTTGTGGGACTATGCATTGTATGATGACTGTCCTAAAAGGTCCCTAGTCGAAAGGGTTGTGTGGACGCGCAGCCGACTAGACAGGCATATGACACGGTGGATGGCTCGGTCTCACTAGCCATGGAGCATTGGATGCTAAGCAGATAATATGGACTCGGAAGGATCTGCTCGGATTCGACGTAGTCGGATCCGAGTCGAGATAAGGTCCGAGTCGGACATACCCAACTATGAGACGCAGCGATATGTCATCTGTGAGTCTCTAGTACAACATACATTCTATGTCCTAAGACCTGAGCTGGCACATGTACTCGGGATGGCAACAAATCTGCTTTGGGCCGACCAAAAGCTACTCCGTGACTAGGTAGTTACAAAGGTAGGTTTCAGGCTTGTCCAGACCCATGCTGCGAGACATGGTCGAGCAAGATGGGATTTGCCCCTCCGACCAGGAGAGATATACTCTGGGCCCCTCGTGTGATCCGACCAAGATAAGTACGGCCAAGCGACATGGATTATGAGATAATCTGGTTTGTGGTCGGCATCACTCGAACGAGAAAGAGGTCGGGCTAGCACAAGGATGACAGACTCGCCTTGAGCCCGACAATATATATCGTGTGGCGAAGGGAACAGAAGTGTGACATGTTGTACAGGTTCAACAACCGACTTCATTGTCTACTTGGTGGTCGGCACGCCTTGCTAAATGCCACTACCAACTGAGCAGGTCGGTGATGATCTGACCTGTGACCAAGCCGACTTGAACCTAAGGGGTCGCGTGCTTAAGGGAAGGAACTTGTGAGGCCGGATCAGACTCCACGAGTCAGATGTGATCCTACTCGGACTCGGATCCAGGACGAACCGATTTTGGGCTTTAGGGTCCGTGCAAGGCCCAAAGGTTGAGCCCGCGGCGGACGCCTATATATAGTTGAGGTGCGGCACACTCATTTGGTTGATCGCTTCGGCGCTGTCACTAGGGTTTGCATGTGTTGCGAATAGCCACCTTCACTCGCCGCCGACTGTGTGATCGGACCTAGCAGTCCGCCGCACGATGTTCCTCCTGCACGCGCGGATACCGTTAGAGGCGGTGCACTTGCGCCGCTCCGGCGAACCAGTACGCGGGACCCGACGATCGACTGTTCGAGGGATATCGTACGAGGAGGAGACGATCCACGCGGATGCGCTGCCCCAACTCTTCTTCCGCTGCACGGCACTGCGCGTCTAGTGGTAACGATCTGCGATCCATTCCCGTAGCATGTTCTTGGTTGTTCTACGCGTAGGAAAATTTTAATTTGCAGTCGACGCATCCTACCATAGAACCCCACAGTGGTATCAGAGCCTCTACTATAGGATTTGGATTCAGATCTTATGCATATTAGATATGTGGAGGCGGCAGATGAGATCTGTTGTCGTTTATGAGATCGGCTATATGCACGGTTGATGAGATCAACTGCACATGGGGTTCGATGTGGCTATGATTTCTGGTAATCGGAATCGATGAGGTCGTGACACAACCTACCCCTACCGGTCGGAATCCGCCATCGAGGTTAACAGTGAAACGTAAATCCGAATCGGATTCGCGATGATCGATGAGATTGGTCAGATCAGAAAATTCGGCGTGATCGGAGTATAGATGGGATCTGTGATTTCCGAAAACATGTGCGTAGCGCCTTGTATTTCGTACACGATCACTCAAACCAGTAGAATGCGATTTTGTGCATAACTTTGTTTTGCATGTTTGATGTGAATAGTATGGTTCATGTGTATGTGATGCATGTGCGTAATTTATACATGGCCTGCGCGTCATGTTTGTCAGCCGGCAGGAGCCAAAGTGCTGTCATTATAATGTATAACGACCTGCGTGTCGACTTGTGATTCTTTGTAAAATTCATTACTAGTTGTAGTAGTTGGATAATAGAGATCAGGTTGGTGGCTTGGCATCCCGGCGTGACAAACAAGATGGAGTTCCTAGATGGTCATCGGAGTCAGAGCCAACCTGGAAGAACATCCATGAAGGAGCCAAACTACTTCACAATATATGTTTATTTGTGATTGTTATGCTTCTTGTTTTCTATGCATGTTAATATGGTAGAAAGATCCCTCATTAATATCAAGTTAATTGCCATCCCCGATGTTGGACCTTCGCACATCAAGTACGTCACTACTAGGAAAAGGGCTATAGCTAATACAGACATTAATGGCGCACCATGTATGTGGTGCGCCACTGCTATATAGCAGTGGCGCACCAGATACAGGTGCGCCATTAGTGTCCTCATTACTAATGGCCCACCAGACACCAGGTGCGCCATTACTAGCAATTTTTTTTTATTTCTCCAAAACTATTAATGGCGCACCAGGGCACAGTGCACCATTACTAGTTTTAACTAGTAATGGCGCACCACAAACTATGTGCGCCACTACTAACAATTTTTTTTTTATTTTTTTTTTCAAAACTAGTAATGGCGCACCTGGGTATAGTGCGCCATTACTAGTTCAAACTAGTAACGGCGCACCACAACCACGGTGCGCCACTACTAACAATTTTTTTTTTTGCAAAACTAGTAATGGCGCACCACGTAACAGGTGCGTCATTAGTAACCATTAGTAACTAGGGTTACTAATGGCGCATTGGAAAAGTGGTGCGCAATTACTAACTTTCTGAGTCTTATAAAAAATTCACCAAATGCACCCCCCTGCACCGCCTTTTCAGTTTCAAAAAAAAAAAGAAAATGATAGAAATGTCAAAAAAATAAAAGAAAATAAGATTCCCATGTGATATGTGGTCTAGTTGTTAGCAAAATTTACAAACATGAATTTTCGACTTTTTTGCAAAATCTCTCGAGAATTTGTAAAATGGGCATAACTTTTGCATACGAACTCCGATGAAAAAGTTTTTTATATGAAAAATCATCTACTCGAAAAGTTACATCCGAATTCAACGGGGAGAACCCCGTTGAACATTTTCAGAATCCCCAAAAACCTAACAGAACGAAAGATACGGGGCTTTTAAGATCTAGAGGGGGGAAAAATGGAAAAAAAATTCAAACTTACTAGTGGCGCACCATAACAGAAAAAAAAATGGTTTCAAATTTTTTTTATGGAATTTTTTTTCAAAATATGATACATAATATGACCGGGAAGTTTGAAATATTTTTTCAAAATTTCATCACACTCATGAACATGAACAAAGTCCTAGACATCAACAAGGTTTAATAGGATTGATATGATAGATATATCAACAAGTGCTTGTTAAGTGAGGTGGTGCTGGGGTTGGATAGAACTGCGAAGTTAAGCATGCTCGGGCTGGAGTAGTGTGAGGATGGGTGACCTTCCGGGAAGTTTGACCACTTAGTGCGATTTGACTTGAGATTAAGCATATTGATCCGAGATTAAGCCATAGTGATCCGAGATTAAGAAAAAACGAAAGAAAAATTTGAAAAAAAATTGTTAGTAATGGCGCATTTCTATGTGGTGCGCCATTACTAAGTCAGAAATTTTTTTTGAAAAAAAATTGTTAGTATTGGCGCACTTCTATGTGGTGCGCCATTACTAAGTCAGATAGTAATGGCGCACCGTTTGACATATTAATGGCGCACTGCCAGGTGCGCCACTATTGTCTTGTATATTAATGGCGCACCCGGGGTGCGCCATTAGTATTTGTTACTAGTGGCGTGATGATAGTGGCGCACCTGTAGTGCGTCATTAATGGCCAAAACAGGTGCGCCACTAATTAGCCTTTTCCTAGTAGTGCGTCTAGTAGTGGGCTCATAAAATTGGGGTGCTACTAGGTGTCCTTGAACTGAAGGGTTCGTGTGGCAAAGAAGGTTGGGAGCCGGGGTATAAGATACCTACCCGACCGACAGGAGTCATATAGAGATACGATTAGCAAGGAGTTGCTTACCGGATAGGCATGTTGGCTAGCAGTGATGCTAAAGCTCACTAGTCGCATGCGCTAGTCGGATCTTGAATCACTGAGATTTGTGAAGGGATGCTGACTTCATTGGGAGTATTTCTGTTTAGGCTTGAATTACTCTACATAAACACATTGCTTAGTGATTGCATATTTTCTATTGTAGATCAATGGCACCACCTGCTCAATCCAACTTTGCATTGAAATCAATTCTAGAAAAGGATAAACTGAATGGAACAAACTTTACCACCTGGTATAGAAATTTGAGAATTGTTCTCAAGCACGATAAAAAGGAACATGTTCTAGAGGATCTACTTCCAGAGGAACCTGCCGATAATGCTAATGCCACAACCAAGAATGCCTACCAGAAACTTGTTGATGAATCAACGGAGATCAGCTGTCTGATGCTGACTTGTATGGAGCCCGATTTGCAACAGCATTTCGAAAATGTTGAGGCTTACAATACGATCGAGAGTCTCAAGAGCATGTTTCAGACACAGGCTAGGACCGAAAGGTTCAACGTCTGGCAATCCTTGACGGATTGCAAGCTGAAGGAAGGTGATCCACTGAGCCCACATGTGATCAAGATGATCGGATACGTGCAAGCTTTGGATCGGTTGGGCTTCCCGCTCTTGGATGAGCTGGCTACTGATGCAGTTCTGGGGTTCTCTTCCGCCCAGCTATGGAACGTTCATCTCGAACTATCATATGCATGGCATGGATAAGAAGCTCACTGAATTGCATGGGATGCTCAAAGTGGCAGAGCAGGATATTAAGAAAGGCACGCATCAAGTGTTGATGGTGCAGAAATCGGCTAAGTTCAAGAAGAGTTGGTCCAAAAAAAAAGGCTAAGGCAAAGGGCACGGAGACGGTAACCTCCGCCGCTGAGCCGAAGTCGGGACCGGACTCGAAGACCATTTGCTATCATTGCAAGGAGACCGGTCACTAGAAGAGGAACTGTAGCAAGTGGCTTGCAGAGCATGGCAAGAAGGCCGGAAATGCTTCTTCTGGCAAAGGTACACTTGTTGTATATGTTATAGACATTTACCTTGCTGACATACCTAGTAGCTCTTGGGTATTTGATACCGGATCGGTTGTTCATATTTGCAACTCGATGTAGGGGCTGGTAAGAACTAGTCGTGTGGCACAAGGGGAGATTGACATCAGGGTCGGCAACAAAGCAAGAGTTGCTGCGTTGGAGGTCGGCACGATGCAGCTCCAACTTCCTTCTGGATTTATTTTTGAATTTAATAATTGTTATTACATTCCTGCACTTAGTCGGAACATTATTTCTGCCTCATGCTTGATGAGTCAGGGTTTCAAATTCAATTTAAAGGACAATGGTTGTTTGTTTTATTTGAATGGTATGTTCCACGGCTATGCACCCATTGTTGATGGGCTTTTTATATTGAATCTGGAATAGAAACCGGTCTATAACATGAAAGTCAAGAGGCATAAGCCTAATGAGGTAAATCCGACATACTTCTGGCATTGCCGGCTTGGACACATTAGTCTGAAACTCATGAAGAAGCTCCATGATGATGGGCTCCTAACTTCGTCTGACTTTGGGTCGTTCGAGACATGTGAATCATGCTTACTAGGCAAGATGACTAAATCTCCTTTTGCAAAGAGTTGCGAGAGGGCGTCCGAGCTATTGGAGCTTATACACAGTGATGTGTGTGGTCCAATGAGCACAACTGCCAGAGGTGGCTATCACTACTTAGTGACTTTTACCGACGACTTGAGTAGATATGGGTATATCTATTTGATGAGGCACAAGTCGGAAACTTTTGAAAAGTTCAAAGAGTTTCAGAACGAGGTTGAGAATCAGCTCGGCAAGACTATAAAACTTCTAGGATCAGATCATGGAGGTGAGTACATGAGCCAAGAGTTTGATGATCATCTGAAAAGCCGAGGTATAGTACCTCAGCTCACACCTCCGGGTACGCCACAGAGAAACGACATGTCGGAATGGAGGAATAGGACCTTGTTGGACATGGTCCGGTCTATGATGAGCAAATCAGATTTACCCTTGTCATTCTGGGGATACGCTCTAGAAACTGCAGCTTTTACACTCAACAGAGTACCATCTAAATCCGTAGACAAGACACCACATGAGATGTGGACTGGGAAGAGTCCCAAGTTGTCTTTTCTAAAGATTTGGGGTTGTGAAGTATTTGTCAAGCGACTTATGTCGGACAAGCTTACACCCAAGTCGGATAATTGCATATTCATGGGATATCCGAGGGAAACCTTGGGATATAGCTCCTACAACCGTGAAGAGAACAAAGTGTTTGTTGCTCGGAATGGGGTCTTCCTTGAGAAAGAGTTTCTCGGGAGGGAAGCCAGTGGGAGGTAGGTGCAGCTCGAAGAAATTCAAAAACCACTTGGGGACAACTCGGCTGATGATGTGATCATACCGGAGTCTGTCAGGGAACCCGTAGTGGAAGCGGCACCGGAACCACGGAGGTCGGAAAGATTCCGCAGAGTGCGCAATGTTTTGTTGCTAGAGAGCGACGAGCTGGCTACGTATGTGGAAGCGATGGTGAGCCTAGATTCCGAGGCATGGCTAAAGGCCATGTGATCCGAGTTAAAGTCCATGGATGAGAATCAAGTCTGGGACTTGGTTGATCCGCCGCCTGGCGTAACAGCCATTGGCTGCAAATGGGTCTTTAAGAAGAAAACCGATGTGGATGGAAATGTTCAGATCCACAAAGCTCGGCTTGTCGCTAAAGGTTATGGACAAGTTCAAGGAATTGACTACGACGAGACTTACTCGCCGGTAGCGATGCTGAAGTCGGTAAGGATCGTACTAGCTATAGCTGCATATTTCGATTACGAGATATGGCAGATGGATGTCAAAACGGCTTTCCTTCATGGAAATTTAACCGAGGATGTGTATATGTGTAACACCCCCGGTGATTAGCAACAGTAATCACTTTTGATAATGACATGTTAGCATGATCAACAGTGCATAATCATCATTAGCATCACATTGCATTTCAACTCCTGAGTCAAATTCAAAATTTAAATGAAAGTGGAATATAAAAGTTGACCAACATAGGAGCTAAAATGTCAGATAAATAAAAAATATTCCAGAGGCTATTCTAAAATTGAAACCAACATCATTGGAATTGGATAAGTGACTCGAACAACCTCAAACAGTGGATAAAGATAATATTTAGTAACCATTTATTAAATCTGAAATAAATATGGAATTATGTTTTGCCCAAACTAATTTTAGGTGTTAGGGAATAATGCACTGGTATTTATGAAATAGGTCAAACTTTTTACAAAAGCCATTTGGGGCCTAAACATTTAACAGTGGAGAAAAGAGAATAAAGAAAAAGGAAAAAGAAACGAAAAGGAAAAAAAGAGCACCGCCCCCCCCCCCTCCGCCCAACTGGGCCGAAGCCCAGCCGGCGGCCCACCCCGCCCCCTAGCCTATACCCCCAGGGACGCCCGAACCCTACGTCACCCACCCCCATTCCCCTCGCTCCTCTCTCTCCCCCCCCTCGCGTCTGGATCGGGATCTCCCGATCCCGTCCGCCCGTCGCCTACGCCGTCGCCGACGCCGCCCCGTCGCCGCCTCCCCCTCGTCAGCCCCCACCTCCCGATCCAGATCGGGATCGGGATCGCGGGAACGGCCCCGTCGCCGACGCCTCTCGCCGACGCCGCCCCGCTCCCGCGCCGGTCGGCTAGCGCCGACGCCGCCGCCACACCGACGTCGCCCCGTCCTCTCCTCTTCCCCGACCAGCCGCCTGGCGCTCGGTCGCCCCCTCCCTCGACTGGATCCGGATCGGGGCAAATCCCCGATCCCGTCGCCCGCGACGACCTCGCCGCCGCCCGGAGCCCGCGCCTCCCCGCCGGCCTGCCTCCCCGTCGCCGTCGTCCCCGTCGACCACCCCGACCTCCCGCTGCCCCGTCCCTACGAGCACGGTGAGGCCTCGGGCCTCTTCCCCCCCCTCTGCTCCCGCACCTCGCCGCGCGCACCGCGCCCCCGTGCCGCCGCTCACCGCGCTGCGCGCATGCTCACACGTCGCCGCGCCCCGGCTCGCGCCCGACCGCGCTGCGCGCCCCCCGCTCGCGCCCACTCCAGCCGCCGCTGCCGCTCGTCCTCTCGCCTCTGCCTCCGCTCGCCGCGGCCACCCGCGCGCGCGCGCGCCCCCACACCTCGCCCGCGTCGCTCGCCGTGGCCCCGCGCTCACCACCGACCCGTCCGGCCGCGCCTCGCCGGCGCCCGTGGCCAGCGCCCGGGCGCACCCTGGACGCGCCCGCTCGGGCTGCGCCTGCGCCGCGCCCGCACGCCTGTGAACCCCCCCTGGGCCACTGCCCAGTGGGGCCCGAACCCCCTGTGCCGCTGACGAATGGGGCCCACGGCCCAGAAACGTTTTAGGAAAAATAATGAAAATAAAAATAAATAAATAAAATAATTAATTAAATAATTAATTAGTTAATTAATTAGTTAATTAATCCTGATTAGGTTAATCTAATTAACTAATTAGTGTTAATTAATCAGTAATTAAATTAATTAAACCTAATTAACCTAACAGCCTATGACAGGTGGGACCCACCCTGTCAGGTGGCTGCTGACGTCAGCATGATGTCATGCTGACGTCATCAATCACTGTTTCGGATAATGTTGAATTAAATAATTAATTAAATTTCAGAAATTAATAAAAACTTTAGAAAATCATATCTTTTAAACCGTAACTCCGATGAAAATATTTTATACATGAAACTTGCTCAGAACGACGATACGAACCCGGATACACCCTCCGTATTCCCGTCAGACGCCCGCAGCTATAAGAACATTGAACTTTTAGACCGATTTCAGTAAATGAATAGTGCCCAACTTTAATTAAATAAATCCAAATAAATTCCTAAATTAACTAAATCGTTTAGTTAGGCAGTAGAACACCCCGGCATATCATTTAGGCATGTCATACATATTGTTTGCATTATTGCCGTGAATTTATTGTTTCTCTCCCCCTCCTTCTCTCTCGATAGACGCCGAGACCGACGTCGCTGCTGTCGAATACGACTACGCTACTGACGAGCAGCCCGTTGACGACCTCCCTCTCTTGCCAGAGCAACCAGGCAAGCCCCCCCCCTTGAGCATTCCAGATATCGCCCATTCTATTCTCCTGCTTGCATTAGATTTCGCTACTGTTAATGTATGCTCCTATTCTGATGCATAGCCTGCTGTTGTAACCTGTTCATTGCTATCTTACCTGCCTATGATAAACTGTTTAGTATAGGTTGGTATGACCCATCTGTGACCCCACCACCTTACTTTGTCGCCCCTGCTTGTTCATCAACGACTCGATCAACGTGAACGTCGATCAGAGACAGACGCCTCACTTCACACCCCCCTTAGTTGTACGACTCTGCGTAGTAACTATCGAGTGCCGAGGGTGATACCTCGTAACGCACTCCTGATGAATACTCTGCAGCATAGCTGTACGGTCGTGGTCATCGAGGGTGATTCCTCCTTCTCCATGTCCGATACGACTCTGTCGTGCAACCCCTCAGTGTGAACCTCGAGGGTGATACCTCTTACGTTCCCCCTGATGATTATGACCACACGGTTACTTGACCTTTTTCACAGGCGGGTCCACCCTGGTGGGTACCCGCTGGGGATCTATGATTTCGGGTGTGCCGGAAGGGCACTCGAGTGTGACATTGTGGCGGAGCATCAGAGACTCTGATTGTCTCCGCTTGATACTAATTGAGCCTATTGGATTTGGGTGTGTGATCTGAGTGGGTCGACGTGCCCTATACGCACTGCCACCACGCGGGATAATGGTTATGGGGCCCTCTGCGATGTATGTTTCGCCGAAAGCTTATCAGACGTCACGATTCACCGTGCGGGCTGATCGTCAGGATTGGGCTGGATACTTCACTGGCGAGTTCAGTGTCGCGCCTGCACCCCGGCCAGCCACGCAACGCGCAGGGTGCCCAGGGCGATGGCCCGAGACCCCTGGGTGCATAGGTTAGTCCGGCGTGCTGACCTCTCTGCTGAGCCTAGGTAGAGCGCTGCTTCGTGTTGATCTTCCGAGGACGGGCATTACCCAGCAAGTATGTCCGGCCAGAGTTGATCGAGCGTGTTGGGTAACAGTAGTGCACCCCTGCAGGGATGAATCTTCTATCGATAGCCGGTCCTACGGTAAAGGACGCTCAGTTTGTGTATCCCGATCTACTACTTAAACTGGATACTTGTTACTTAATTGAAGCTTCGGGATTACTTTCTCGCTGGGAGTCGAGGAAGGATCCTTGAGCTGTACTTCAACATGTTTGTTAAATAAAATGCTATTCTACTCTCTTCTACTGCTGCAAGATGATGGCTTTGAGAAGATGTTTGAAGATGCTAGTCTTCGATAGGACTAGGCCTTTCTCTCTATTCTGGCATTTCTGCAGCCCAGTCCACATATACAGCCTTTTCTCCATTGATAATGTTGCATATGTAGTATAGATCCTTGCTTGCTGAGTACTTCGGATGAGTACTCACGGTTGCTTTATTTTCTCTTTCCCCCATATACCCCACCTTGATGATACACCAGACAATGGAGTCCAAGAGCCAGACGCCACCACCGGAGCCTACTACCAGGCGGGTCCAGAGGGCACGTACTACTGGATCGAGCCAGCTGACCAGGAGTAGGATCGGAGGCTCCCAGGCAGGAGGCCAACGCCTTTCGATCTAGTGTCGCTGTTTGTGCTAGCCTTCTTAAGGCATAACTTGTCTAACTATGTCTGTACCCAGATATTATTTGTATGACTGACTTATGTATTCGGATCTTCGGATCCCTGGTCTGTAATATTGTGGACCTCCGTTTATTTGTGTTTAGAGTTGTGTTGTGATATCTTCCCGTGGGTCCCTGGGTTTGATCGTACACGTTTGCGTGTATGATTAGTGTACGATTGAACCGGGGGCGTCACAATATGATACAGCCCGAGGGTTTTGTCGATCCGACTAGCGCTAGTAAGGTATGCAAGCTAAAGAGATCCATTTATGGGTTGAGACAAGCATCTCGGAGCTGGAATATTCGTTTTGATGAGGTCGTCACTGGTCTCGGTTTCATCAAAAGCGAAGAGGACGCTTGTTTATACAAGCAGTTGACTGGGAGCTCGATAGTGTTTTTGATCCTGTATGTGGATGACATATTGCTGATCGGAAATGATGTTTCGATGCTGAACTCGGTCAAGAAATCATTGAATGGCATGTTTTCAATGAAGGACCTCGGCGAGGCAGTGTATATCTTAGGCATTAAGATCTATAGAGATAGATCGAGGAGGCTGCTCGGCTTGAGCCAGAGCACGTACATAGATAAAGTGTTGAAGCGGTTCAACATGAGTGAGGCCAAGAAAGGGTTCTTGCCTGTCTCACATGGTATAAGGCTAAGCGAGACTCAGAGTCCTTCGACATCTGATGAGCGAAGCAGGATGAGTCAGATTCCGTATGCCTCGGCAATCGGATCCATCATGTATGACATGATATGTACACGGCCTGATGTTGCTTTTGCAATAAGTCTAACAAGTAGATACTAGGCCAACCTAGGTGAGAGTCACTGGGTAGCGGTAAAGACTATTCTGAAGTACCTGGAAAGGACTAAAGAGATGTTCCTAGTTTATGGAGGTGAGGAAGAGTTTGTCGTAAAGGGTTACGCCGATGCTAGTTTCCAAACCGATAGAGATGATTGTCGATCACAGTCTGGATTCATGTACATCATAAACAGAGGAGCAGTGAGCTAGACGAGCTCCAAGCAAGATACGGTGGCCGATTCTACCACAGAAGCTGAGTACATTGCGGCTTGTGAAGCTGCAAAGGAAGGTGTTTGGATCCAGAACTTTCTGGATGATCTTGGTATTTTTCCAGCCTCGGTAAAACCGTTGGACCTTTATTGTGATAATTCTGGTGCCATCGCATAATCCAAGGAGCCGAGGAATCACCACAAGACCAGACACATAGATCGGAAATATCACCTGATACGAAAGATCGTAAAGAATGGTGATATAGAGTTGTGTAAAATTCACACGGATGCAAATATTGCAGATCCGATGACTAAGCCACTTCCACAACCCAAGCATGAGGGGATGATGACCCACAAGTATAGGGGATCAATCGTAATCCTTTCGATAAGTAAGAGTGTCGAACCCAACGAGGAGCAGAAGGAAATGACAAGTGGTTTTCAGCAAGGTATTTTCTGCAAGCACTGAAATAGTCGGTAACAGATAGTTTGATAGCAAGATAATTTGTAACGAGCAAGTAACAGTAACGGTAAATAAAGTGCAGCAAAGTAGACCAACCCTTTGTGGCAAATGACAGGCCAAAACGGTCTCTTATAATAAGCAAAGCGTTCTTGAGGGTACACATGAATTTCATCATATCACTTTCATCATGTTGGTTTGATTCGTGTTCGCTACTTTGATAATTTGATATGTGGGTGGAACGGTGCTTAGGTGCTGTTCTTACTTGAACAAACCACCTACTTATGATTAACCCCCTCAGAAGCATCCGCAACTACGAGAAAAGTATGAAGATAAGATCTAATCCTAGCATTAAACTTTTGGATCCAAATCGGTTCCTTACGAAGTAACGCATAAACTAGGGTTTAAGTTTCTGTCCCTCTAGCAACCCATCATCTAATAACTACTCCACAATGCATTCTCTTAGGCCCAAGTATGGTGAAGTGCCATGTAGTCGACGTTCACATGACACCACTAAAGGAATCACAACATACATATCATCAAAATATCGAATACATATCACGTTCACATGATTACTTGCAAGATGACTTCTCCCGTGACCTCAAGAACAAAAGTAACTACTCACAAATAATAATCATGCTCAAGATCAGAGGGGTATTAAATAGCATAATGGATCTGACATATAATCTTCCACCAAATAAACCATATAGTAATCAACTACAAGATGTAATCAACACTACTAGTCACCCACAAATACCAATCTAAGGTTCTGGTACAAAGATTGAACACAAGAGATGAACTAGGGTTTGAGAGGAGATGGTGCTGTTAAAGATGTTGATGGAGATGGCCCTCCCAAAGATGGGATAGTTGTTGGTGATGACGATGGCGATGATTTCCCCCTCCGGAAGGGAAGTTCCCTCGGCGGAATCGCTCCGCCGGAAGGCAAAAGTGCTCATGCCCAAGTTCCGCCTCGAGACGGCGACGCTTCGTCCCGAAAATTCTCTCCTCATTTTTTCTAGGTCAAGATGACTTATATACCAGAAGAGGGCACCGGAGGTGGGCCGAGGAGGGCACAAACCACCAGGGCGTGCCTAGGATTTCTGGCGCGCCCAGGTGGGTTGTGCCCACCTGATGGGCCCCCTCTGGTAGTTATTTGCTCCAATATTATTCATATATTGCAAAACAATTCTCCGTAAATTTTCAGCTTATTTGGAGATGTGCAGAATAGGTAACTCTGACGTAGCTTTTTCAGGTCCAGAATTCCAGCTACCGGTATTCTCTCTCTTTATGTAAACCTTGCATATTATGAGAGAAAATGCATTAGAATCTATTATATATAAAAAGTAGTAGACATGTTAACCAGAAAAAGAGAAATATACTAGAAATTACCACAAAAATTAGAAACATCGGACCGTTAAATTTAATAGCCTTAATTTTACAATCATTAGATAAGATTTTAAGTAACAAAATTACCCACCATTGCCATTATAATTTTAGTGGACAAAACGTTTCGTGACGTGGTTCCTAACCTATGCTGCCAGATCTCACGTAAACAATTCAGAAAAGAAAAAAAATATCACGATCTAATATTACGCAAGGTTCAGAAAAGAAAAAAAATATCTCACGTATGCATTCATCTACACATCACGCATGGGAACCGATCTCCAACCACAAAAATACCACGAAATAGGAACCAATCTCCAACCACTACCACGGCACAAAATAGGATGCATCACGCTGCCTTCTCATTCCCTCTCTCACGTACGATGGCCGCCGCCGACTGCCGATATCCATGCCCCAAGGTCATCGGCACGGATGTAGCGCCCGCTTGTCATCTTCTCGGCATCCATACTGCAGCAGCAGCCTCCGAGATTGCAGATGCGTACATGGCAGTGAGAGAGGTAACATCGACGCGGGTGGGAACTAGACGAGATCCCCTTTTCCATCATGGTCTGTGGTGATCTGCAGGTGCGTAAGGGGAATCAGTGAGAGAGGTCACAGCGACGCGGATGGGAGCTAGACGAGATCCCCTTCTCCATCATGGTCTGTGGTGATCCGCAGGTGCGTAAGGGGAATCCCTAGCTACCCTCGCAACTACTACTCCGTTTTCTGGCATTAGATGCATGCAACAGGTTATTATGCTTTGTGATTTGAACTGTGTAAGATCCATCAGGTCTTACCAGGAGGCTCTAGCTTCAAATTTTCCTCTTTCGTCGGATCGTTGCATGTGTTGTGTAGGTAATCCAAAAAAATTCATACGATGGCTATCTTCAATCTTTGGAGAACAGGCTGTATTCACTTCTTTGTTAATCCTTTAAAGTGAACAACAAGAACCATCGAGGAAGATGTCTTCTATACCCGTGCTTCCAGAGCATGACTCATGGTTCAGCGGGAGCTACTGCAAAACAGAAGGTAGAACATGGTATTGCAGAGGCTCGCTGAGATCTTACCATTCAACGTCATGCTGAGGCCCGATGAGTTCTTACCATACAACTCCAACTGCGAGCTAATGCGACACCACTGACAACATGATGATGCACCAAGCGATTGTGGTTGCCCAGCAAAGAGCTCCTAATGCCTTAGCAGTGTACGTGTTTCTTTTCTTTCTAACTTCCTGGTCCAGATGGTTCCAATTGGTCTGGAACTCTGGATTCTGTATCAACAACATAGTATTTACCTCAATGGATGGTCAGCTATATATGTGGGGATTCTTACCTTGAACTAAATTAATAAGTATGGATTTGATCATCAATCCATTAGTGCATCGCAAAGGATTATCTATTATATAATAAAAGTAATTAACAAGTTAACTAGAAAAAAATTATATAGAAAATCTCATAAAAATTAGAAACATCTGTACATTTAATTTTTTGTGGACCTGCGTCATAACTAAAAGACATTTAACGGCTAATATCCATTCCGTGCTCCTAACAACACTGGCTTCTTCGCATTGTACATCATGATGGGGTTGTTCTGCACCCGAACGTGGATTCTTAAAGCTCAGGCTTTCAGACACCTCTTATTCATACCCTTCAATATTGCTTCGAGATCTGTGCTACACAACTAACTTAGTACATCAAATTTTCTCTTTTTTGTTTCTTCAAAACAAAACGACGTATGAACTTCAAACTTTGCAGGACAACAAAACTTTCTTACTACAATGTGGGAAAAAACTTTCAGATTTTTTCGTCCAACATAAATATACAAAATGACAATTTTTTGTGTAAAAAATAATATTTTCAGTATATATGATTGACGAAAAAAATCTGAAAGTTTTTTCTCACATTATAGTTAGAATGTTTTGTTGTTCGGCAAAGTTTGAAGTTCATATGTTCTTCTATTTGGAAGAAACAAAAAAGAAAAATGTGCTTGTACGAATCGCGATGCAGAAATGGATGGCAAGATAAGTGGGTGTACCAAAGCATATGCTTTCTCAAATGTTAACCTTCTAGACCCCACTGTACGTGATAATGAGATTGTTTTAGTTCTCTCCTGCGTCGCCTACGCTGCATCCTGCACCAATCCTCATGTCCATGCCTCCTTCCGATCGCAAATCCTCCCCCTGGCTCTTCCTCTATTGTAGCCGGCCACACGCACGAGGTTCTTCCCTGTTGTCGTTGGTGGCCGCACGCACGAGATCACCGCGCCGTGAGAAACCATGTGTCGGGAGTTTACACCGGTGAAGCTAGGCAATAAAGAAACTAACAAAAATGAGAATCAAAGCTGAAATAGAGCGGACGAGATGTGCAAGTATGTACCTAATCTATTTCGGCAAAGTGCACACAAGTATGTACCTGGAGTACCATCAAGAAAAAAATGCAGCTGGAAGTACTTCCCTGTTGTCGTTGGCGGCCGCATGCATGAGATCACCGCGCCGGCAATAAAAAAACTAACAAAAAGGAGAATCGAAGCTGAAAGAGTGCAGACGAGATGTGCAAGTATGTACCTAATCTGTTTCTGCAAAATGCACACAAGTTAGTACCTGGAGTACCATCAAGAAAAAAATGCAGCTGGGAGTACTTCTCTACGTGTGTAAATTGAGTAGCTGCTCTCATATTTAAGATTACCGATAGGTTTGTATATGACTCCCCATCCTTTATTATTAACCTTATTCTTTTTATAAATTCACAATTTACGTGTTAAGTGCAAGATGGTAGAGGTGCCAGAGTTCAATCAAGATGATCTTAGAGAATTCTTGGGAAAGTCGGCACGTGTTATTAAGCACTTCCTACCAACTTGAGGTAGAGAAGCATTGCTACGTGAACTATGCTTTTTCCTTGATTTTTTTGGAAGTGCTCAAGTAGTTATAGAAGAAAAATGAACATGTACTAGCTAATCTGTCAGTAGCTTATGGTTAGTTCGGTAATGACAAGGCCATTCTCTCTCATTTTGAGATTTTGATCCATAGATAATATATCATCTTTTGTATGAATATTTTGTACAGGCGAGGAAAAGGTGGAACTCCAAGTCGCCTTTCATATATAACTGAAATGAAGCTGTCGCCAAATACGGCTATGTTGTCGTGCACCGCAAGATGCATGACATCTCTTTAATCAAGAGTAACACATATTTTGATCTTCATATAAATACTTAATTTAGCACACGGTAATTTTGTGCATGTAGGATTTTTTGTACCCCTTGCCCATTATTTTGTCTATTTGGGATAATTTTTTTGATCTAATCGTCTGTGAGGATCTCTCATTATGTATATTGTATTTTTTTAACTAAGCTTCTATGAGCATCTCTCATCATGTATATTTTTATCTAATATATTATTAATCATTTTAGGGCAATCATTATTTTATACAACTCTTCGACAATACATAATATATAAAATAAGGTTTCATTAATTTTATGGTTACTACGAAATTTCTTGTAGCATTTCCATTTTATATATTCTCTTTCCATCATTTGCATGCATCGAAATTAATATGCAAAATACTACAATTCTAGATTTCAAATTCATCAGTAATGAAAAAGTAATTACTTCAGCCGTGCACCGTTTAATCATTTATTCAAAATACATTTTTACAAGAAGCAAAAAGGCGGGAATCTATGCCACCTCCATTATATCTCACCTGTGCATCTGTTGTTGTGCTCTACAATAATATCCGTTGGATTTCTGTACACGTGAGTAATTGATAACAATTATCTTCCAGAACTGTGTTTAAAAAATTAATAATAACTTAATTTCATGTCCCCGTGGACTTGACCTTGGGTGGTGGGATTGTACATCCACTTTCCCTACCAAGTGCTCTCACTTCTATCTAAATAAAGAATATACACACCCAATATATTCGTGGTTACTCTAAACTTCCTTCTAAAACAAGCATTCAGTACGTACTCTTTTGTTTGTATCAGTTCCTACTTGAAACGTAGAAATTTACAAATGCACTATGTCACTGCTTGCAGCTGGAAGCCTCCAGATTTCTCGGTGAAGAAATTCTTATATATTCCTTTTCTAGGGTGACATCATAAGTATTCCATCCCTTTCTTCCTTGCAAGAGTAAGTACTGTCCATTATTACATTTTGAAAAGAAGTCATTGTGTTATTAAGTTCATAACTAAGCTAGCTGGAGTGATTTTTTTATGAGAAAGTATCTGGTAGAAAATAAGTTACTGTGAGAACTTCATGGGAACCACGTTTGCATTGTTTTATAAAATTCTAAAAGGAACACACATGTTAGAAAGGCGATGTTCTACAAATCTGTTGAAGTTGAAGTTCAAGCTCATATTAGTTTGAGATGTCAGAGAAAAGAGAAGCATTCAATAGTAATGTTGTAGTTATTGTCACTATTCATTGCACAATTTAGTTTTCTCATACCTCCCGAATTAATTTACTTCTAAACAAATAGTTTAACATGTTTGTAGAACATTATTCCAAAGATTTACAAGTTTGAAAACCTTCTATAATTTTCATTTTTTGTTGGTTTCCACGTAACTCGGTTACTACAAATATTTTCTCATTCTTTTTTATTCACAACCTCGCCACATTGTTGGTTATATCCATATAATCGAGGATATGCATAATTGGGAATTATGTTGATTGCTTGTAGTAGTATGTACGTGTTACAACTATGGTAATTGACACACTTGGAAAATGGACAAAGTAAAGGTTATCATGTTAGACTACTAAAAAGGTCATATCCAAGAAAGAGAAGGATCTTCTGTGTTTGGCTAATGTGAATAAGAACCGCGGCTACGGTTTACCATAGAGTGGTAAAAAGTGCTCAACATATTTTCAAGAGTAGCTAGGACATCGCATGTAACCTCTTTTAGTTTATGTTCACCTTATAAATAGGATTTTTTGTTAACTCAATAAGTTTCCACTAAGAATTTCTCATACTATTTTGCGAAAAGTAAGTATGAACATTAAATCGTCACAACTGATTTAATATTCCCTTGCAAAGATTAACTGATTGTTGTGACTATACTTGCGATGACCATAAAAACATATATTTTACAATGTTATATTATAAATTTTATTTATTACCATACTTAAAAAATAGTCTTACTCACTACTAAAATCCATTTTGACAACATATAAATTGCAAGTCCATGATTTTGAAAAATGATAATGTCAAATATTTTGGCAGTTTGTCAATGAGGAAACCAAAGATACCTGAGACAAAAATATGGCATTCCCCCTATCCCCAAATACATGGCATATAAATCCAGTCGAAAAGTCATTCTTTCTGAGTTTGATCAAATATCTATCAGAAAATATCAACAACTACAATACTGGATAAATAGACCATGAAAATATATCTAATGGTGGTTATATTGATATTTATTTTTTTCTTAATATCTTTATATATATAGTTGGTTAAACTTAGAAAGCATATACTTTATGACTGAATTTATATGCCATCTATTTGGGACTGAGGTAGTAGCAAAAGCAATATATTTGTAAATGTTATCCCATCTGGTCCCAATTTTTCTTTTGAAAATTCAGATAATATGTTCTCATTATTATACTTTCTAAAGTTCTAGCCCGCGCATCGAGCGGGCCACTCTGCTAGTTACTCCTAAAAGCATTATTATGCATAAAAACATTATAAATAACAGTAGGAAAACATGATGCAAAATGGACATATCAACTCCCCCAAGCTTAGACCTCGCTTGTCCTCAAGCGAAAAACCGAAATCGAAAAACATGTCCACATGCTTTGAGAGAGAGGTGTCGATAAAAAAAAATACGGACATAGAAGCATCATGCATATTATTATAACAGCAAGGAACTTTAACATAAAACTTTATCAAATAACTTTTATCATATAACTTCCCATGAACAAGTAACAATTCATCACAACATCAAAGTATAAAGCATAAACCTTATTGAAAACCAACAAACTATGTTCTCAGTCAACTTTGCAACTACAATTCATCATATTTTCAGGAAGGGTCATGTATCGGAGCCTTTAGGCAAGTCGACATACTCAACCATCATTTAATCTTCTATGATTGCTAACACTCACAGCGTACCCATGAACAAAAAGTTTCAACCGGACACATAGAAAGATAGGGGCTTATAGTTTCGCCTCCCAACGTATTCACCTCAAGGGTGATGTCAACAATAATAACTCATACCCACTCATATCCAATTGGATATATGTGCCTAGATCTTTCCTCACCAGATGATGCTTGCAAAAAAGAGAAAATAAAAAGGAATAGGGAAGAAAACTTTGACTCTACATAAAAGTAAATGCATAAAAGTAAAAGATAGGCCCTTCGCAGAGGGAATCAGAGGTTGTCATGCGCTTATTTGTTTGTATGCCAAATCCCTTAATGCAAAAGAACGTCACGTTATATTGCCCCTTATGATAGCAACCTCTATTATGCAGTCCGTCTCTTTTATTACTTTGCCATCACAAGTTCGTACAACGCTCAATTTTCTCTTACACTAAATGATCCAACACATTTAGAAGCAATTTTTATTGCCTTATTGCACCGATGACAACTTACTTGAAGGATCTTACTCAATCCATAGGTAGGTATGGTGGACTATCAAAATAAGATTTGGGTTTAGGGTTTTTGGATGCACAAGTAGTATCTCTACTTAGTGCGGAATTTTTGGCTAGTAAAGATATTGAGCAAGCACCACATGCTAAAGGATCTATGACAATATAACTTCTATGTGAATATGAACAAACATAAATCATTACGTTGTCTTTCTTGTCAAACATCAACTATTTTGACACAACATATTTAATGGGGGCTCACAATCATAAAAGATGTCCAAGATAGTGTATTTGCATGTGAATCTTCTTTTTCCTTATTAATTCTTTCATGAATTGCATCATTGACCAATGCTATGTTTGTCAACCTCCAACAAATTTTACCACTTATACTTTTCCTTATGTGATGTCATTACTTACCATAAGATTAGCATATCATCTTTTTCATTTATTTTCCTTTCTTTTTATTGGAAAAAAAGAGTAAAGAAACAAAACTCAAACTACTCTTTCTTATATATCTCGCACACGATTACATAGATAGATCACTATGCAAGCACTCGAAAAGAAAGGATCGAACTAAACTTTTATTCAACTAAATCATAGGATAACTAAAGATCGAACTAAAATAGATGAAAGCAAAGATAGTGGTGATGATACGATACCGGGGCACCTCCCCCAAGCTTGGCACAAGCCAAGGGGAGTGCCCATACCATGAACTCAAGTTTCTTTTGTCGGAGAAGATGATGAAGGTGGTGGTGAAGTAGTAGAGGGCTTATCCTTTTTCTCCAGCTTGCTTCGGAGGGTAAAATTATCTATCCTCAACTCATCGTTCTCCATCTCGAGCTTTATTATCCTCTTGCATAATGCCTCCTTCTTTCTTGCTTGAAACGAGGAGGAACTGGTTCATCTTCATCTTCCTCATCGGGGAACCATATATAGGGATAGGTTTCCTTGAAGATATTTTTATCCACAGGCTGATAATAAACTGGGCAATCCTCTTCTCGAGATGACATATTTCAGATCTGCCAGAAAACAACAAGAAAGAAGAACAGAAGATTTCTCCGCGATATGGTGGTCAATACGTTTAGGGGGTATATAAAGATTTTTTATCTTGGGAAACAAGCAAACGGGAGGAAAACAGAGTCGGGAAGGTTCCCGAGGTGGGCACAACCCACCTTGGCGCGCCAGGGGGCCCAGGCACGCCCTGGTGTCTTGTGCCCCCCTCGGGTGACTTCCTGGTTATTTCTTATTTTACTAATTTTTAAAATATTCCAAAACTGACAGAAAATATTTTTACGGAATTTTTGGAGTCCGTTTACTTATCGTATCACGTACCTCCTCTTTTTAGGGCTTCTAGAGTGTTCTAGAAGGTTTCCTTTATGTGTTCCTCCGGTGTCATGGTTTGAATAATATTGCTCTCAACATTGATATGCTTACCTAAGATATAGTGTTTAATTCTTTGCCCATTGACCACCTTCGGGTTAGTACCTTCCGCATTATTTATTTTGATAGCTCCAGAGCAATAAACCTCCTCGATGATATATGGTCCTTCCCATTTAGAGAGGAGTTTTCCTACAAAGAATCTGAAACGAGAGTTGTACAAAAGAACATATTCTCCAACTTTGAATTCCTGCTTTTGGATTCTTTTGTCATGCCATCTTTTAACTTTTTCTTTAAATAACTTGGCATTTTCATATGCTTGGGTTCTCCATTCATCTAGTGAGCTAATATCGAATAACATCTTTTCACTGGCAAGTTTGAAATCATAGTTGAGTTCTTTAATTGCCCAATATGCTTTATGTTCTAACTCAAGATGCAAATGACAAGCTTTTCCATAAACCATTTTATAGGGAGATATACCCATAGGATTTTTATATGCTGTTCTGTAGGCCCAAAGTGCATCATCCAATTTCTTAGACCAATTCTTTCGGGACCTATTAACAATTTTTTGTAATATAAGTTTTATTTCTCTATTGCTAAGTTCAACTTGACCACTAGATTGAGGATGATAGGGTGATGCAATTCTATGGTTAACATTATATTTAGCAAGCATTTTACGGAAAGCACCATGAATAAAGTGTGAACCACCATCAGTCATTAAATATCTAGGGACTCCAAACCTCGGGAAAATAACTTCTTTAAGCATTTTAATGGAAGTGTTATGATCAGCACTACTAGTTGGAATAGCTTCTACCCACTTAGTGACATAATCAATAGCAACTAGAATATGTGTATACCCATTAGAGGAAGGAAAAGGTCCCATATAATCAAAACCCCAAACATCAAATGGTTCAACAACAAGTGAATAATTCATAGGCATTTCTTGATGCTTACCGATATTACCAATTCGTTGACATTCATCACAAGATAAAACAAACTTACGGGCATCCTTGAAGAGAGTAGGCCAATAAAAATCAGATTGCAATACCTTGTGAGAAGTTCTATCTCCTGCATGATGTCCTCCGTAAGCTTCGGAATGACATTTCCGTAGGATTTGTTCCTGTTCATGCTCAGGTACACAACGTCTAATAATACCATCTACTCCTTCTTTATAAAGATGTGGGTCATCCCAAAAGTAATTTCTTAAATCATAGAAGAATTTTTTCTTTTGTTGGTATGTGAAACTAGGTGGTATATATTTAGCAACAATGTAATTAGCATAGTCAGCATACCAAGGAATGTTATGAGAAACATTTATTGCAGCTAGTTGTTCATCAGGAAAGCTATGATCAACAGGCAGTGGGTCATCAAGAATATTTTCTAACCTAGATAAGTTATCAGCTACGGGGTTCTCAGCCCTTTTCTATCAGTGATATGTAAATCAAATTCTTGTAGCAAGAGAACCCACCTAATAAGTCTAGGTTTAGCATCTTTCTTTTCCATAAGGTATTTTATAGCAGCATGATCAGTGTGAACAATGACTTTAGAATCAACAATGTAAGATCTGAATTTATCACAAGCAAACACAACTGCTAAAAATTCTTTTTCAGTAGTAGCATAATTTCTTTGGGCACTGTCTAGAGTTTTGCTAGCATAATGGATAACATTTAATTTCTCATCAACTCTTTGTCCTAGAACAGCACCAACAACATAATCACTAGCATCACACATAATTTCAAAAGGCAAGTTCCAATCAGGAGGTTGAACAATAGGTGCAGAAGTTAAGGCTTTCTTAAGTGTTTCAAAGGCTTCTACACAATCATCATAAAAAACAAATGGAACATCCTTTTGTAAAAGATTTGTAAGAGGCCTAGAAATTTTAGAGAAGTCTTTAATAAACCTCCTATAGAAACCAGCATGACCGAGAAAACTACGAATACCTTTAATATCTTTAGGACAAGGCATTTTCTCAATTGCATCAACTTTAGCTTGGTCCACCTCAATACCTCGTTCAGAAATTTTATGCCCCAAAAAAATACCTTCATTAACCATAAAGTGGCACTTATCCCAATTCAAGACAAGATTAGTTTGCTCACATCTCTGCAAAACTCGATCAAGGTTGCTCAAGCAATCATCAAAAGAAGTTCCATAAACAGAAAAATCATCCATGAAAACCTCAACAATCTTTTCACAAAAATCAGAGAATATAGCAGTCATACATCTTTGAAAAGTAGCCGGTGCATTGCATAAACCAAAAGGCATACGTCTATAAGCATAAGTTCCAAAAGGGCAAGTAAAGGTGGTTTTCTCTTGATCAGGTTGTGAAATAGGTATTTGAGAAAAACCAGAATATCCATCAAGAAAACAAAAGTGTGTGTGCTTTGATAATCTTTCTAGCATTTGATCAATAAAAGGCAAAGGGTAATGATCTTTTCTAGTTGCTTTATTTAATTTTCTAAAATCAATTGCCATTCTATAGCCAGTAACAATTCTTTGTGGAATGAGTTCATTTTTATCATTAGGAACAACGGTAATACCTCCCTTCTTAGGGACACAATGAACGGGACTTACCCATCTACTATCAGCTATGGGATAGATTATATCTGCTTCCAGACGGTAATATTTCAGTTCTTACCACTTCTTTCATCTTAGGATTCAAACGTCATTGATGATCAACAACGGGTTTAGCATCAGGTTCCATATTAATCTTGTGCTGATAGAGAGTGGGACTAATGCCCTTAAGATCATCAAGAGTATATCCAATAGCAGCTCGGTGCCTCTTTAGAATTTTCAATAATCTTTCTTCTTCATGCTCTGAAAGGTTAGCACTAATAATAACAGGATATATCTTCTTCTCATCGAGATAAGCATATTTCAAAGTGCCAGGCAATTGTTTTAATTCAAGCACAGGATCACCTTTAGGTGGACGAGGACCTCCTAGAGTTTCAATAGGAAAATTGTGTTTTAGCAGAGGTCGTTGTTCGAAGAAATTTTTATCTATTTCATTTCTTTCATGCATGTGCATATCATTTTCATGGTCTAGGAAATATTGTTCTAGTGGATCTGTAGGAGGCACGGCAATAGAAGCAAGACCAATTATTTCATCCTTACTAGGTAGTTCTTTCTTATGAGGTTGTCTATTAAACTTGGAAAAATTAAACTCATGAGACTCATCACCAAATCTAACACTGACAGTTTGTTTATGATAATCTATAGTGTCATTGGCAGTGTTCAAGAAAGGTCTACCAAAGATAATGGGACAGAAGTCATCTTGTGGGGAACCAAGAACTAGAAAATCAGTGGGGTTTTTATTTTCCCACACAAGACTTCAACATCTCTAACAATCCCAAGTGGTGTGATGGTGTCTCTATTAGCAAGTTTAATAGTGACATCTATATCTTCTATTTCAGCGGGTGCTATGTCATTCATAATTTCTTGGTATAAGGTAAAGGGAATAGCACTCATGCTAGCACCTAAGTCACATAAACCGTGATAACAATGATCTCCTATTTTAACTGAGACAACAGGCATGTCAACAACAGGTCTATGTTTATCTTTTTCATCGGGTTTGGCGATTCTAGCAGCTTCATCACAGAAGTAAATAACATGCCCATCAATATTTTCTACCAAGAGATCTTTAACCATAGCAACACTAGGTTCTACTTTAATTAGTTCAGCAGGTTTAGGTGCTCAAATATTACTTTTGTGAACCACAGTTGAAACCTTAACATGTTCCTTGATCCTAACAGGGAAAGATGGTTTTTCAATATAAGCAGTAGGAACAACTGGATCAACATTGTAAATAATAGTTTCATCTTTAGCTATGCCGGGTTCTTTAATTTCTTCTTTGATAGGGGGATGATATTTAAACCACTTCTCCTTAGGGAGATCAACATGAGTAGCAAATGACTCACAGAAAGAGGATACTATCTCAGAGTCAAGTCCATATTTAGTGCTAAACTTGTGAAAAGCATCGGTATTCATAAAAGATTTAACACAATCAAATTCAAGCTTAATACCTGACTCTTTACCTTCGTCGAGTTCTCAATATTCAGAGTTGCATTTAATTCTTTCTAAAAGATCCCACCTGAATTCAATAGTCTTCTTCATAAAAGAACGAGTACAAGAAGTATCGAGCATGGATTGATCATCACGAGAAAGCCGAGCATAAAAATTCTGAATGATAATTTCTCTCGAGAGCTCATGATTGGGGCATGAATATAACATTGACTTAAGCCTCCCACAAGCTAGAGCGATACTTTCTCCTTCACGAGGCCAAAACTTATATATATAATTCCGATCATGATGAACTAGATACATAGGATAATTTTTTTGGTCAAATTCCAATTTCAGTCGATTCCAGTTCCAAGATCCCATATCATCGCATAGCCTATACCATGCTAATGCTTTTCCCTTCAAAGATAAAGGGAAAACCTTCTTCTTAGCTTCATCTCTGGGCAAATCTGCAAGCTTAAATAATCCACAAATTTCATCCACATATATCAAGTGCATATCAGGATGTTCGGTTCCATCTCCTGCATAAGGATTAGCTAGCAGTTGTTCTATCATACCCGAAGGAATTTCATAACCAATATTTTTAGTAGGTGCAATAGGTTGAGGGGTAGCTAAGTGTGGTTCCGGTTGAGGTGAAGATACCCCGAACAAACCCCTCAAAGGATGATTCTCTATAGTAACAAGTGACAATAAATTTCAGCACGTAGTAATAATTTTTTCTTACCAATTTCCACTTACACTACTGGAATCAGGGAATTTGCTGTCTATCAATTCTTTGTCGTCTGCTAGCAGACGGCAAAGAAGGTCTTTGCCATCAGCTTACAGAAAACTGACGGCAAAGAAAGAGCTGACGGCAAAGATCATGTTTGCCGTCAGCCAGCTCTTTGCCGTCTGCTACCGGACGGCATAGAAGCTTTGCCGTCAGCTAGCAGACGGCAAAGAGGGAGGGTAGCCCACTAACAAGAACAACCTAACGGCCACTTTCTTTATCATCTGCTAGCAGACGACAAAGAAAGTGGCCAACCTAACGGCCGTTCCCACCTCTCTCTCTCTCTCCCCTCTCTCTCCGCCCGGCCCCACCCCTCTCTCTTCCCTCGCTCTCCCGCACCGCACCTCACCCGCGCCCGCACCGAGCACCGTCGCCGCCCGGACACCCCGCCGCCACCGCCGCACCACCCCGCCGCCCCGGAGCCACCGTTGCTCAGTGCCCCCGCCGCCCGGCGCCCCCGCCGCTCAGCTCTCTCTCTCTGTCTCCTGATCCCCTTTGCTGCCGCCACGTTTTCCGGCCGATTCCGGCGGTTTCCGACGGTCTCCGGCGACACCTTGGCTACCCATCTCTTCCTCTCGTCGAGCTCTATCGATCCCTCCGTCTCGATCTGATTTTCCCTGCCTCCTGTGGTCGCTCCCTTCGATTTTCTCTCCGCTAGGATTTTGGTGTTGGGGTGGTTCTCGCCTCCGGTGGGGCTCCGGTGGCCGTGAGGTGCTCCGGTGGTGCTGGGCGTGCCGTGGTGCGGGGGTGCCCCTTGGTTGGCCCCTCCGTGCTGCGGTGCCCCTGGGTTGGCCGCCTCCGTGCTGCGTGCTCTCGCTGGCGCCACCATGGTGGTGTTGGTTGTGCTGCTGGTCACACCATAGTGATGGTGTGGCTGCATCCTGCTTCGGCTACAACTCCTCTTGGTGAGCTTCTCCTTACTCCCCTCCTCTGATCTCTCTAATGCATAGCTTTAGCTCTTGATCTAGTTGGATGTGAAGCTCTATTAGCTGCTACTAGATGCTCCAGATGAGCATTAACTTGTGTTGGAGCTCTCTGTGATGGATTCTTGCTGTGTCAGGGTTTTGGTCAATGACTGTTTATGTGTATCTACTTACATATGTGCTCCTGGATTGGCTAATATGGTCAGTCGTTGTTCATGTGTGTAGATGTACTCCTGTGCATATGTGGTAGCTCTGACTATGTTGTTAAATCGGTGGCTAACCTGTGCTCTACTGGACTGGGATCTCTCCCTGTATTTTTTTGTTGCTACTGTTAGCTATCTCACTAGCTGTTGATGGTAACTTAATTCAGTTAACTGAATCTCTAGTGTTACATTTTTTTTTCCATTGGTCTGTTTAACCTTTGGAAATTAGTTATCACTTCTGTTGTTATTTGCTGCTGCTGCTATTACTTGCAGTCGTAGTTTATAATGGTACTAGCCCCCTGTGCTTGTGGGTGCAGTGCCCTAATTGCAGAAAAATACCAGGTGCATGTGTGGTGCTGTGTTCTGCAAAAGCAGATAATCATTTGGGGTGCTACCCTGCTATTTCTTCTATGCTATAGCTACTTTACTCATGAACAGATACTCACTTGTTCTTAGTTGTTTTACTTCTAATACTGATATGAACAGATACCACTTGGTTTGGCTATTCCTATTGGTCTCTTTCTAATAGCCTATGAACATATGCTATACTTGGTTTTGGCTGTTACTTCCTAGTTTTCTACTGATAAGACAGATACTACATCTGATTTGGGTAGTGATGCTGGTCTGAGCCCCCTTCTCTTAGGCTTAATTTACATGTGGCTATCCCTGTGCTGTGATGATCTAGCCCTGGCATCTCCAGGCTAGTTGAGCACACAATCCTCAAGTATACCTTGAGGTCTTCTAGTTATCTAGTAAGCTGCTGGGTGTCTCATTGGGCTTGGGACTTGGTCTGGCAGGCCGGTTTGATGTATATCTCCTCCTGGAGCTTTTTTTTGAATTGCTCAGTGACATATCTCATTGTCACTGGACAAAAGTTGGCTGTAGTGGTAGAGTGTAATCATTGGCTCTAAACACTAGTTTTAGTTGGGCTTAATCGTTTGGAGCTATTTCTGTTAATGATCTTTGATATATGGCAGTTGATGGCTTCCTGACTTGGCTCTTGGCTGGTTCTCTGATTTGGCTCTTGATAATGGTTTTCCTCTATTTGGCTTTTCTAAAATAAGGTCATTTGGTATTTAGAAATCCTTACTGAGATAGTCTTGATTTCAAGGAATAGCTCCTACAACATTGCATTTCACCAAGTGGAATGCTACATTTCTACTCCTAACCCATTCTCTCTTTCTTAGTGTTTTTGTTATGCAGGTTGGAAGAAAAGAAGAAGATCCAGAAAAAAACTTAGTAATAAGATAGTTTTTAGGAAAATAGATATTTAGTTTTAGGTCATTTCTGATTCTTTATAATATGACTTTGTATTACCTATTCCAATTATTAATAAAGTTTTTAATTTACTCTTTTAGTGCTTGTCTTTAGTTTTTGTTTTGACTTTGTGAAACTTGCTACCTATGGATGAAACTGTGTAATATTGATGAAACTATGTATATGTATGGATGAAACTTGCTACTATTGGTAACATGTGTTGGATATGTGTTGGATATATATGTGTTCATGACTATTGGTAATATGTGTTGGATATCCTATATTGGTCATATATATATATCTGTGTTTGATTTTCTGTGAAAATGAATTGATATAAGAAAAAGCAGAATTAAATGGGGCAATATAGGCACTTTGCCATCCAGATGGCAAAGAGGCCACGTGGCAGCCAAGGGGCTGGCCTATTTGGACACTTTGCCGTCTGCTGGCAGACGGCAAAGAGCGCCGTTAGCCCCCTAACGGGGCTGTTACCTTTTTTGTGCCGTCCACAAGCTTTGCCGTCTGCTAGCAGACGGCAAAGAACTTTCCTTCTTTGCCGTCCGCCAGCAGACGGTAAAGCGGCCTTTACCGGCATCAGTTTAGCCGGAGTGTTTGCCGTCTGCTAGCGGACGGCAAAGCCTTTGCTGTCCGCCAAGCATGCCTTTGCCGTCTGCTATGGCAGACGGCAAAGCAGCTGATTCCAGTAGTGTTACCAGGAGCGCTTCACTCCCTGGCAACGGTGCCAGAAAAGAGCCTTGATGACCCACAAGTATAGGGGATCAATCGTAGTCCTTTCGATAAGTAAGTGTGTCAAACCCAACGAGGAGCAGAAGGAAATGACAAGTGGTTTTCAGCAAGGTATTTTCTGCAAGCACTGAAATAGTCGGTAACAGGTAGTTTGATAGCAAGATAATTTGTAACGAGCAAGTAACGGTAACGGTAAATAAAGTGCAGCAAGGTGTAACACCCCAGTGGTTAGCTACAGTAATCCCCTTTTGATAATGCCATGTCATCATGATCAACAGTGCCTAAACATCATTTGTATCATATCCCTTTTCAATTCAAATTCAAATGGAAATTCAAACTAAAAGTGAAAATAAAAGTTGTTCAAATCTAGGAACTAAAATGTTCATAATATTGAAAATAATCCAGAGGCAATTCTAAAATTATAATCAACTTATACTAAATTAATTATGTGACTCTAAGAGCAACAAAACAGAGATATTTAATCCATATTCATTTAAATAAAATCCAAATGAAAAGATATGGACCTCGAACATTTTTATAACAGAGTTAGAAATAGCACTATAAATATGTGGCTAGTTCACCTATTTTACAAAAGTCATTTGGTTTAAAAAGAAAAGACAAACAGAAATAAGAAAAGAAAACAGAAAAGAGAAAAGAAGAAAAAGAAAAGGGCCGCAGCGCCTGGGCCTAAGTGGCACAGTGCGGCCCAGCCGCCTGGCGTTTTCCCCTACCTTCTACTGCTCTTCCCCGCGTTGCTGTCGCCCGCGCGCACGCACCGCACCCCGGCCCCCCCTGCTCGCCGCTCGACACCTCACGCCGCGCTCGCCGTGGATAAGGACGAGCCCCACGGACCCCCTGGCTCCTCCCTTGCCTCGCTCGCTCCCTGTCTCCCTCGTTCCCCTCACCTCACCCGCCGCCGCCATGGATGCGCCTCCCTAGATTGCGCGTCCACCGAGCCCTCCTCGTCGCTCCTACGTGTCCAGCGGCCTCCCCGACGTCGACTACGTCGGCTAGAACAAGCCGGGAGGCCCTCCTCCATCGCCATCGCTGCCATCTCCGCCGCCTCTGCCCGGTGGTCGCCGTCGTCGATCTGCCGCCCCAAGTCTTCCTCGAGCCCACGCTAGCACATCTGCAGGGCGTTGTGAGCCATTCCTCCCTCTCCCTCTCTTCCTGCGCTCTTTCCCTCGCCGTAGCCGCCGCTCCATCCGTGGCCGTACTGGACGCTGTGGAGCTCGTCGCCGACGTGTCGTCGGTGACCAAATGGCCCCGTGGCCGTGTCCGCTAACTTCCCCGCATCGCGTAGGGCCTCACGGCGTAGTTACTTTGCTCGCGCGCGTGCAGCTGCTGAGTCTTCTTCACCACCCGAACGCCGCCGTCCGCCGTCACCGTCGTAGCTCTCAGCTAAGTCCACCGTCACCACTGGACGCGGCGTGGAGTGGCCGTCCCAGTGCAACAAACCGCGCCCAAAACCGTGCACCATAGACGGATTCCAAGCTCGCCGGAGTTCTGCCGTCGCGCGGCCTCGCCGGAGAGCTTTGGTGACCGGTGCTGAGCTGGCGCCCGACGTGGCGCAGCAGGCCACACCGCTCAGCCACTGACCACGGGCCCCACTGGGCCCATTGACCTAGTCAACGCTGACTGGGCTGGCCCCGTGTCACTGACATGTGGGTCCCGCCCATTTAAACGAATTAAAATAAATAAATAACTGTTACTTAAATTGTGAATTAGATTAATTAGTTAAATCAACCACTGACAGGTGGGTCCACACCCCTAACTAATTAGTTTAGTTTAAATTAAATACTGGATTAGCTCTGTGACTATGACAGTAGGGCCCCACATGTCAGGTTTGACCTGTCAACAGGTCAGTTGACCTGCTGATGTCAGCATGAAGTCATGATGACGTTATCAATTACTATTCTGGATAATGTTGATTTAAAATGATTAAATAATTCCAGAAATTGCTAAAATCTTTAGAAATTCATATAAAATAATCCGTAGCTCAGATCGAAAAACTTTGTACATGAAAGTTGCTCAGAACGACGAGACGAATCCAACCGTGCTAACTGTTTCCGTGTCGAGACTTTCTACGGAGGTGAACCCGCAACTTTTAGCCTGTTTCCGGTAGATGAATAATGCATAACTACCGGCTAATAAATCCAACTTAAATCCTAAAATAGCTAATATGACTTAGACATGCTTTTAGGCAACCCTACACTGCACGTTTAGCATAGCATGCTCTGCGTTGCATATGTTTGCTGTGTATTTATCTGTTTCCTCCCCCTCTACTCGCTCGATAGAGCCCAGTACCGACACAGCTCCGGAGCCCGACGACACCGTTGATGACCTTGCCTTTGCCGCCGAGAAACCAGGCAAGCACCCCCCTTTGAACATTCTGATATTGCCTATTCTCTTCTCTCTTGTGCTTGCATTAGAATTGCTGCTGCTACTGCTTTACCTATTCTGATGTATAGCCTGTTTATTGTAACCTGCTATTGAAACCTTACCTGCTTATCCTAAACTGCTTATTATAGACTGGATAGAGACCCAGTGACCCCACTTGTCTCGATTACCCCGCTGGATTATCAGAAGACTCGACAACCAAGCCCCAGCACCGCACATCACCCCCTTAGTTGTAACGACACTGCAGCGTTACTATCGAGTGCCGAGGGTGATACCTCGTGTAGTACTCCTGATGTTAACTCTGTAGAGTAGCTATTTGGTCATGGTCATCGAGGGTGATTCCTCCTTCTCCACTTCCGATATGACCCGGTCGCGCAACACTTCAAGTGTGAACCTCGAGGGTGATTCCTCCGAGTTCACCTTGACAGATACATCGAGTAGGAATCCAACAAGGGTAATACCTCAGATTCCCTTGATGTTATGGACACACGGACACTTGGACTGTACTACCGATACTTGGAAAGGCGAGTCGACCCTGAGGGGTACCCGCGAGTGACGTGGAGATGGGTTGCCCTAGAGGGTGCCCGAGTGATGAATACGAGGCGTGGCCGGTCATTCTTGGCCCTTGCCGTAAGTCCTCGAGACGGGGTGACGGGCTCACATCGCTCGTGAGTCTATGCTCGTTACAGCACCCCCAATGTACTAACGATTTGGATATGTGATCTGAGTGGGCCTTTGGCCCGATAGCACTAACCATCATGTGGGAAATGTTATGGGCACTCTGCATCATATGCATTAGCCGAAAGCTCTATCAGACATCTAGTTCAGCATGGCGGCACGGACGGACCGGCGCCATCCTGTAGTGGTGGTGCCTGGCTTCATCGTGTGCGCAACGACCCGGAGTGCACAGGGCGATGGCCCAAGACCCCTGAGTGCTTAGGATATAGACCGACAGGGACCTCTCTACTGAGCTCTAGGTAGGGTTGCGGTGTGTCGTTTGGCCGAGGCCGGGCATGACCCAGAAAAGTGTGTCCGGCCGGAGTTAAGCGAGCGTGGTGGGTAAGTTGGTGCACCCCTGCAGGGAAGAACTAATCTATTGATAGCCTGTCCTAAGGTAACGGACATTCGAAGTTGTATCCCGATCGATACAGCTAGAACTGGATACTTGTGATGAGTATGGCTTTGGGATTACTTTCTCGCAGGGAGCCGAGAAAGGATCTCTGGCCGAGGTTGATGACACTATGGCTCTGGGATTGTTTTCTCGCAGGGAGTCGAGAAAGGATCTCTAGGTGAGGTTGAGTCTTAATGATACTACTACTCTATACTGTACTACTCTACACTCTTCTAATGCTGCAAGACCGTTGAAGATGCTAGTCTTCGATAGGACTAGGCCTTCTCTCTATTCTGGCATATCTGCAGCCCAGTCCACATGTATAGCCTACCTTTGATAATGTTGCATATGTAGTGTAGATCCTTGCTTGCTGAGTACTTTGGATGAGTACTCACGGTTGCTTTACTTTCTATTTCCCACATATCCTTTTGATGCAACCAGATGACGGAGCCCCTGAGACAGCTGCCCCCGCCGATGATCGCTACTACTACCCCGGGGGTGGATACTATTATGAGTTGGCCGACGACCAGGAGTAGGTTCGGAGGGTCCCATGTAGGAGGCCTGCGCCTTTCGATCATAGCTTTTGTTTTGTCCAGCCTTGTTAAAGGCTTATCTCTCTATCTTATGTTTGTACTCAGATATCTAACGCTTCCGCTGATGCTTGTTTGGCATCAAGCTTATGTATTCGAGCCCTTGAGGCCCTGGCTTGTAATATAATGCTTGTATGATTTTATTTATGTTTTAGAGTTGTGTTGTGATATCTTCCCGTGAGTCCTTAGGCTTGATCGTGTGCATTTGCGTGTATGATTAGTGCACGATTGAGCTGGGGGCGTCACAAGTTGGTATCAGAGCCGACTGCCTGTAGGAACCCCCCCTTCCAACTCCTTGGCCGAAGTTGAGTTTAGTATCCGAAAACTGTTTTACTAACTTGGCTGTGTGGCTTACGGGCCCACGTCACCAATTGGGTGGTATTAGGATCCTTTATTCCTCGTCTTTACTCTGGGACTCTGACGTCTCTTCTATTCAGGTTAAATGAATTTTTCTAACGCCGACACTTAGGATCTCGTAAATCTCGTCTACCCGGAGAGCTGGATATCTGTGCTTAATTCCTTACCATTGATCTGATTAGTCTGATAATCATTTTCCTTTCCATTGTTTTGTTTAACCTTTCTCTCTGAGTTGTATTATACTTCTCATTGCCATTTGACAATCCTGAATTTCCTCTATTTCAGATGGATCGTTTGTTTCCACCACACCCTACGACGCAGCTTGTGCTTCGCACTTAGGCTCGTGGTGGTTTTTCAGCTGTCCTGATCGCCCTCCTGACCAGGCTGGGCTACCGTTGGTACCCCGAGTAAATGGTCTACGAGGACTACCGCGAGTTCAACCAGGAGCAGTACCATGCTGATGTTCGTATCTATGATCAGCGCGATGACTCAGACACTGAGCTACACCTTTTCCACGGTATTGGCGTGACGATTGAGATGGCAGTACATGATGCCGCCTACTCTGCTGTCGCACGTCTCTGAGGAGAGTTCAGCGATAGCTTGGATGCCTCTGAGTTCCGATACATTCCGTATGCCCCTGCTGGAGATGCTACTGGATACTACACAGCTATCTGTGCCCTGTACGAGCATCGTCGATACGACCCGCACGTTCTGATTCAATGCACTCAGGCTCTGGATCGCACTGTTCGGGCTCTTGCCGTCGAGTTGGTTGCCACTCGAGCACGCCTCTACGATGCTATGACGCAGTTGCTACCCGCTGTTCATGCAGGGATACATCCAGAGTACATCCTTTACCCGAGCAGGACTCACATGTATGCTGGTATTGATTGGCCTGCTGTTGGAGGTCACGCACCTCCACGTGGACCTCTTCTTTCAGCTCGAGATCAGGTTCTGCATCAGAGTGCACATGGAGCGCAGGATCCTTCCGTGATGAACATTCGTCGTCCGCACGTGCAGTTACCCCGTTTCAGTGGATCTTCACGAAGTTGATGTAGCCTTTGCTATGTCTCGCGGTGTACTTTCTTACCGCGTGCCTGCGCGCCGCCTACCATGTCTAGCTTTTGAATTTGCGCCATTATGCTATTCGCATGTACCCGACTCTGTGTATGGATCTGTATGTCTTAATTGACTACTGTTAAGTATCTATGACACTGCTTAATTATTGTCGTGTTACATCATGCTTGTCGCTAAACACTCGCAACTGTTTTTACTAAACTACCCCTATTGGAACTTAGCAGGATGGTTAGACCAGGTGGTCGTGGTCGTGGTCGTGCCCCTGAACGCCCACCACCGCCAGACTATATGGCAGCTATGATGCAACAATTCGAGCTTAACTGCCTGTTCATGACTGGGATTATGACTCAGTTTCCGCATCAGAACAACCAGAACCAGAACCCTCTTTCAATAACTCTGCCGGAATTTATGCGTCTTAACCCCACTCAGTTCCGCAAGTCTGAGAAACCACTGGATGCTGATGACTGGATTCGTGATATCACTCACGAGATGGAGTCTGCAAATGTCTCCCCTGCCAACTTTGTCGCCCTCGCGTCCTTTTTCTTAAAGGGTCCCGCTGCTCAATGGTGGGACACCCACAAACGTACACTGCCTGCTGGAACAGCCGTTACTTGGCCTGAGTTCCAGGCTGCCTTTCGTGCCTGATATATTCCTCAAGGAATCATGGACTGGATGAAAACCCAGTTTCGCAACCTCACTCAGGGCAACAAGACTGTCGAAGCTTATCAGCGGGAATTCCTTGACCTGTCCCGCTATGCTGAAGAAGACATCACCACGGATGCCCGTAGAGAAGAGAAGTTCCGTAATGGACACCACCCAAACATCGAGCTTGCACTCGCTGCTCAAGACTCCACCGACTTTACTAATCTTGTGAACAAGGCTATTCTGCTTGAGACTGCTCAAATGAAGCATAAGGAGTCGCAGAAGCGCTATCATGATGTTGGCTCATCTTCGGGCTCAACACAGAAGCGTCGAGTCTGGATTCCCAACAACGTGCTCCGTCAAGCTCCCCCTGCCCCAGGTAACAACTATACTGCACCACGTGTTCCACCCAATGCTCCTCTTCGTCCTAAAGATGGACTGTGCTTCAAGTGTCGCAAACCAGGCCACCTTGCTAAGGACTGCCGCCAGACTCAGAATCAGTTGGCTTTCCCTCGTACTGGCCGTGGCAATGGTCGTGGCAATGATCAGGCCCGCAACTATAATACTGGGTCTGCTGCTCATGGTCGTGGACACGCTTACAACATTGATATTGAAGAAGCCCAGGATCCACCTGCCACTGTGATGGGTACCCTTCTCATTAACTCAATACCTGCTTCTGTTTTATTTGATTCAGGAAGCATCACATTCTTTCATCTCTGCAAAATTGCATTCATGCATGGCACCCATTATGGGAAGATGCATACTCCGTTAGTCGTTATAACTACCGGAGATCATTGTCACGCTGACGTGATACCACCTAACGTTACCGTCGAAATTAAAGAATTGGAATTCCTTGCCACACCCATCACCTTCGAATCTCCCACCATAGACATCATCATCGAAATGGATTGGTTCAAGGCTCACTACGCCTCGAGCAATTGTGCCACTAAAGTTGTACATCTCATGCACCCAACCGCTGGGCTAGTGAATTACCGTGCCCAGATAACTCCAAATGCTGAGGCTAAAATATACACCTTGAAAGTGTTGAACACTTCTCCGCTTGAGGGGATCGAAAACATTCCAGTCGTTCGAGATTTTCCGAACGTTTCTTTGAAACAACTTCCAAGGATACCCCGCTCTCTTTCAGTCTTCCTCTTAATTTTCGGGACGAGAATTCTTATTAGTGGAGGAGATTTGTAACACCCCCAGTGGTTAACTACAGTAATCCCCTTTTGATAATGCCATGTCATCATGATCAACAGTGCCTAAACATCATTAGGATCATATCCCTTTTCAATTCAAATTCAAATGGAAATTCAAACTAAAAGTGAAAATAAAAGTTGTTCAAATCCAGGAACTAAAATGTTCATAATATTGAAAATAATCCAGAGGCAATTCTAAAATTATAATCAACTTATACTAAATTAATTATGTGACTCTAACAGCAACAAAACAGAGATATTTAATCCATATTCATTTAAATAAAATCCAAATGAAAAGATATGGACCTCGAACCTTTTTATAATAGAGCTAGAAATAGCACTATAAATATGTGTCTAGTTCACCTATTTTACAAAAGTCATTTGGTTTAAAAAGAAAAGACAAACAGAAATAAGAAAAGAAAACAGAACAGAGAAAAGAAGAAAAAGAAAACGGCCGCAGCGCCTGGGCTTAAGTGGCACAGTGCTGCCTAGCCCGCCTGGCGTTTTCCCCTACCTCCTACTGCTCCTCCCTGCACTGCTGTCGCCCGCGCGCGCGCACCGCACCCCGGCCCCCCTGCTCGCCGCTCGACACCGCACGCCGCGCTCGCCGTGGATAAGGGCGAGCCCCACGGACCCCCTGGCTCCTCCCTCGCCTCGCTTGCTCCCTCTCTCCCTCGTTCCCCTCACCTCACCCACCACCGCCATGGCTACGCCTCCCTAGATCGCGCGTCCATCGAGCCCTCCTCGTTGCTCCGACGTGTCTAGCAGCCTCCCCGATGTCGACTACGTCGGCTACGCCGGCTAGAACAAGCCGGGAGGCCCTCCTCCATCGCCATCGCTGCCATCTCCGCCGCCTCTGCCCGGTGGTCACCGTCGTCGATCTGCCACCCCAAGTCTTCCCCGAGCCCACACTAGCACATCTACAGGGCGCTGTGAGCCCTTCCTCCCTCACCCTTTCTCCCTGTGCTCTTCCCCTCGCCGTAGCCGCCGCTCCATCCGTGGCCGTACTAGACGCCGCGGGGCTCGTTGCCAATGTGTTGTCGGTGACCAAATGGCCCCGTGGCCGTGTCCGCTAACTTCCCCGCATCGCGTAGGGCCTCGCGGCGTAGTTAGTTTGCTCGCGCGCGTGCTGCTGCTGCGTCTTCTTCACCACCGGAATGCCGCCGTCCGCCATCACCGTCGTAGCGCTCAGCTCCGGCCACCATCACCACTGGACGCGGCATGGAGTGGGCGTCCCAGTGCAACAAACCGCGCCTAAAATCGTGCACCGTAGACGGATTCCGAGCTCGCCGGAGTTCTGCCATCGCACGGCCTCGTTGGAGAGCTCCGGTGACCGATTCTGAGCTGGCGCCCGACGTGGCGCAGCAGGCCCCACCGCTCAGCCACTGACCATGGGCCCCACTTGGCCCATTGACCTAGTCAACGCTGACTGGGCTGGCCCCGTGTCACTGACATGTGGGTCCCGCCCATTTAAATGAATTAAAATACATAAATAACTATTAATTAAATTGTTAATTAGATTAATTAGTTAAATCACTCACTGATAGGTGGGTCCACACCCCTAACTAATTAGTTTAGTTTAAATTAAACACTGGATTAGCTCTGTGACTATGACAGTAGGGCCCCACATGTCAGGTTTGACCTGTCAACAGGTCAGTTGACCTGCTGATGTCAGCATGATGTCATGATGATGTCAACAATTACTATTCTGGATATTTTTGATTTAAAATGATTAAATAACTCCAGAAAATGCTAAAATCTTTAGAAATTCATATAAAATAATCCGTAGCTCAGATCGAAAAACTTTGTACATGAAAGTTGCTCAGAACGACGAGACGAATCCAACCGTTCTATCCGTTTCCGTGTCGGGACCCTCTACAGAGGTGAACCCGCAACTTTTAGCCTGTTTCCGGTAGATGAATAGTGCATAACTACCGGCTAATAAATCCAGCTTAAATCCTAAAATAGCTAATATGACTTAGACATGCTTAGGCAACTCTGCACTGCACGTTAGCATAGCATGCTCTGCGTTGCATATGTTTGCTGTGTATTTATCTGTTTCCTCCCCCTCTTCTCTCTCGATAGAGCCCGGTACCGACGCAGCTCCGGAGCCCGACGACACCGTTGACGACCTTGCCTTTGCCGGCGAGCAACCAGGCAAGCACCCCCCTTTGAACATTCCGATATCGCCTATTCTCTTCTCTCTTGTGCTTGCATTAGAATTGCTGCTACTACTGCTTTACCTATTCTGATTCGTAGCCTGTTTATTGTAACCTGCTATTGAAACCTTACCTGCTTATCCTAAACTTCTTAGTATAGACTGGATAGAGACCCAGTGACCCACTTGTCCTGATTGCCCCACTGGATTATCAGAAGACTCGACAACCAGGCCCCGGCAACGCACATCACCCCCTTAGTTGTAACGATACTGCAGCGTTACTATCGAGTGCCGAGGGTGCTACCTCGTGTAGCACTCCTGATGTTAACTCTGTAGAGTAGCTATTTGGTCGTGGTCATCGAGGCTGATTCCTCCTTCTCCACTTCCGATACGACCCTGTCGTGCAACACTTCAAGTGTGAACCTCGAGGGTGATTCCTCTGACTTCACCTTGATGGATACATCGAGTAGGAATCCAACGAGGGTGATACCTCGGATTCCCTTGATGTTATGGACACACGGACACTTGGACTGTACTACCGATACTTGGAAAGGCGGGTCGACCCTGAGGGGTACCCACGAGTGACGTGGAGACGGGTTGCCCTGGAGGGTGCCCGAGTGATGAATACGAGACGTGGCCGGGCATTCTTGGCCCTTGCCGCAAGTCCTCGAGACGGGGCAACGGGGTCACATCGCTCGTTAGTCTATGCTCGTTACCGCACCCCCAATGTACTAACGATTGGGATATGTGATCTGAGTGGGCCTTTGGCCCGATAGCACTGACCATCATGTGGGAAATGTTATGGGCACTCTGCATCGTATGCATCAGCCGAAAGCTCTATCAGACATCTAGTTCAGCATGGCGGCACGGACGGACCGGCGCCATCCTGTAGTGGTGGTGCCTGGCTTCACCGTGTGCGCAACGACCCGGAGTGCACAGGGCGATGGCCCAAGACCCCTGAGTGCTTAGGATATAGACCGACGGGGACCTCTCTGCTGAGCTCTAGGTAGGGTTGCGGTGTGTCATTTGGCCGAGGCCGGGCATGACCCAGAAAAGTGTGTCCGGCCGGAGTTAAGCGAGTGTGGTGGGTAAGGTGGTGCACCCCTGCAGGGAAGAACTAATTTATCGATAGCCTGTCCTACGGTAACGGACACTCGGAGTTGTATCCCGATCGATGCAACTAGAACTGGATACTTGTGATGAGTATGGCTCTGGGATTACTTTCTCGCAGGGAGTCGAGAAAGGATCTCTGGCCGAGGTTGATGACAGTATGGCTCTGGGATTGTTTTCTCGCAAGGAGTCAAGAAAGTATCTCTGGGTGAGGTTGAGACTTAATGATACTACTACTCTATACTGTACTACTCTACACTCTTCTAATGCTGCAAGACCGTTGAAGATGCTAGTCTTCGATAGGACTAGGCCTTCTCTCTATTCTGGCATATCTGCAGCCCAGTCCACATATATAGCCTACCTTTGATAATGTTGCATATGTAGTGTAGATCCTTTCTTGCTGAGTACTTCGGATGAGTACTCATGGTTGCTTTGCTTTCTTTTTCCCCCATATCCTTTTGATGCAACTAGATGACGGAGCCCCTGAGATAGCTGCCCCCGCCGATGATCGCTACTACTACCCCGGGGGTGGATACTACTACGAGTTGGCCGACGACCAGGAGTAGGTTCGGAGGGTCCCAGGTAGGAGGCCTGCGCCTTTCGATCGTTGCTTTTGTTTTGTCCCGCCTTGTTAAAGGCTTATCTCTCTGTCTTATGTCTGTACTTAGATATCTAACACTTCCGCTGATGCTTGTTCGGCATCAAGCTTATGTATTCGAGCCCTCGAGGCCCTGGCTTGTAATATAATGCTTGTATGACTTTATTTATGTTTTAGAGTTGTGTTGTGATATCTTCCCGTGAGTCCTTAGGCTTGATCGTGTGCATTTGCGTGTATGATTAGTGCACGATTGAGCCAGGGGCGTCACACAAGGTAGCCCAATCCTTTTGTGGCAAAGGACTGGCCAAAACGGTCTCTTATAATAAGCAAAGCATTCTTGAGGGTACACGGGAATTTCATCATATCACTTTCATCATGTTGGTTTGATTCGTGTTCGCTACTTTGATAATTTGATATGTGGGTGGACCGGTGCTTAGGTGCTGTTCTTATTGAACAAACTTCCTACTTATGATTATCCCCCTCGCAAGCATCCGCAACTACGAGAAAAGTATTAAGATAAGATCTAACCATAGCATTAAACTTTTGGATGCAAATCGGTCCCTTACGAAGTAGCGCATAAACTAGGGTTTAAGTTTCTGTCACTCTAGCAACCCATCATCTAATAACTACTCCACAATGCATTCCCGTAGGCCCAAGTATGGTCAAGTGCCATGTAGTCGACGTTCACATGACACCACTAAGGGAATCACAACATACATATCATCAAAATATCGAACACAAATCAAGTTCACATGATTACTTGCAACATGACTTCTCCTGTGACCTCAAGAACAAAAGTAACTACTCACAAATAATAATTATGCTCAAGATCAAAGGGGTATTAAATAGCATAATGGATCTGAACATATAATCTTCCACCAAATAAACCATATAGTAATCAACTACAAGATGTAATCAACACTACTAGTCACCCACAAGTACCAATCTAAGGTTCCGATATAAAGATTGAACTAAGAGATGAACTAGGGTTTGAGAGGAGATGGTGTTGTTGAAGATGTTGATGGATATGGCCCTCTCAAAGATGGGAGAGTTGTTGGTAACGACGATGGCGATGATTTCCCCCTTCGGGAGGGAAGTTCCCTTGGCGGAATCGCTCCGCCGGAGGGCAAAAGTGCACCTGCCCAAGTTCCGCCTCGAGATGGTGGCGCTTCGTCCCAAAAATCCTCTCCTAATTTTTTCTAGGTCAAAATGACTTATATACCAGAAGAGCGGCACCGGAGGTGGGCCGAGGAGGGCACAACCCACCAGGGCGCGCCAGGGCTCCTTGGCGCGCCCAGGTGGGTTGTGCCCACCTGGTGGGCCCCCTCTGGTAGTTATTTGCTCCAATATTCTTCATATATTGCAAAACAATTCTCCGTAAATTTTTATTTCATTTGGAGATGTGCAGAATAGGAAACTCTGACGTAGCTTTTTCAGGTCCAGAATTCCAGCTGCAGGTATTCTCCCTCTTTGTGTAAACCTTGAATGTTATGAGAGAATTAGAATTACTCCTAAAAGCATTATTACGCATAAAACATTATAAATAACAGTAGGAAAACATGATACAAAATGGACGTATCAGGGGCACGTTAGAGCTATGGGCATACGTTGTTTGTTTGATTGACTCTAGCGCAAGTGGGAGACTATTGGAGATATGCCCTAGAGGCAATCATGTATGATGATATTTCCTATGTGTTTATGAATAAAGATAGTCCTTGGACATTATCAATGATGTGTATCAACAAGTACGTGACTTGTTTGTGGGACTATGCATTGTATGATGACTGTCCGAAAAGGTCCCTAGTCGAAAGGGCTGTGTGGACGTGCAGCCCACTAGAGTAGCATATGACACGGTGGATGGCTCGGTCTCACTAGCCATGGAGCATTGGATGCTAACCAGATAATATGGACTCGGAAGGATCTGGTCAGATTCGACGTAGTCAGATCCGAGTCGAGATAAGGTTCGAGTCGGACAGACCCACCTATGAGACACGCAACGATATGTCATATGTGAGTCTCTAGTACAACATACATTCTATGTCCTAAGACCTGAGCTCGCGCATGTACTCGGGATGGCAATAGTCCTGCTTTGGGCCGAACAAACGCTACTCCGTGACTGGGTAGTTACAAAGGTAAGTTTCAGGCTTGTCCAGGCCCATGCTACGAGACATGGTCGAGCAAGATGGGATTTGCCCCTCTGACCAGGAGAGATATACTCTGGGCCCCTCATGTGATACGACCAAGATAAGCATGGCCATGCGACATGGATTATGAGATAATCCAGTTTGTGGTCGGCATCACTGGAACGAGAAAGAGGTCGGCCTAGCACAAGGATGACAGACTCGCCTCGAGCCCGACAACATATATCGTGTGGCAAAGGGAACAGAAGTGTGACATGTTGTACAGGTTCGACAACCGGCTTCATTGTCTACTTGGTGGTCGGCATGCCTTGCTAGAGGCCGCTACCAACCGAGTAGGTCGGTGATGATCTGACCTGCGACCAAGCCGACTTGAACCTAAGGGGTCGCGTGCTTAAGGGAAGGAACCTGTGAGGCCGGATTGGACTCCACGAGTCAGATATGGTCCTACTCGGACTCGGATCCAGGCCGAACAGATTTTAGGCTTTAGGGTCCATGCGAGGCCCAAGGGTTGAGCCCGTGGTGGACGCCTATATATAGTGGAGGTGCGGCACACTCATTTGGTTGATCATTTTGGCGCTCTCACTAGGGTTTGCATGTGTTGCGAATAGCCACCTTCACTCACCGCCGACTGTGTGATCGGACCTAGCAGTCCGCCGCATGGTGTTCCTCCTGCACACGCGGATACCGTTAGAGGCGGTGCACTTGCGCCGCTCCGGTGAACCAGTACGCGGGACACGACGACCGGATGTTCGAGGGAGATCGTACAAGGAGACGATCCACACGGACGCGCTGCCGCAACTCTTCTTCCGCTGCACGGCACTGCGCGTCTAGTGGTAAAGATCTGTGATCCATTCCTGTAGAATGTTCTTGGTTGTTCTGCGTGTAGGAAAATTTTAATTTGCAGTCGACGCATCCTACCATAGAACCCAACAATTAGTTACAGTTGCAAGGATCACAGGGAAATCCGCAAAATGTAGTTGAACTTGAATGTCATCCGTCCACATCAGCCAAAGACCTCCTGACTTGCCTTGCCTCTTGAGGGCACTACTACACTATCTACAATCTCAAAATGATTAACAAGTGATTGCTTGTATCTGTGTTGGTATTTCCCCGAAGAGGAGAGGATGATGAAGCACATCAGCAGTAAGTATTTCCCTCAGTTATGAAACCAAGGTTATCAATCCAGTAGGAGAACCAAGCAACACTATGTAAACAGCACCTGCACACAAACCACAAAAACTTGCAACCCAACGCGTAAGAGGGGTTGTCAATCCCTCCTCGGTATTGAGATAGATTAAATTTTATGAGATTTGATAAATAGATCTAACTAAAACACACACAAAAATGCAGCAAGGTATTTTTGGTTTTATATGATAGGAAAATAGACCCGGGGGCCATAGATTTTACTAGAGGCTTCTCTCGAGAAAATAGCATACGGTGGGTAAACAAATTACTGTTGGGCAATTGATAGAAAAGAGAATAATCATGACGATATCCAAGGCAATGATCATGTATCCAGTCCAGCGGCCGGTTTATTACATCAGTGAAGTGCTCATGGAGTCCAAGCAAAGATACCCACATTAGCAGAAGCTAGTGTTTGGGGTGTTCATGGCCAGTCGCAAATTTAAGCATTATTTCCTTGGACATCCGATCATAGTGGTCAGTTCTGCTCCACTTGGTGACATAATTCAAAACAGAGAGGCTACTGGCTGGGTTGCTAGGTGGGCAATTGAACTTGGGCCACATCATCTAAAGTACGTACCTTGCACATCCATCAAATCTCAAGCTTTGGTGGATTTTATTAACGATTGGACAGAGTTACAAGCACTTGAGGAGAAGCTTGATAATACATATTGGACTATACATTTTGATGGGTACAGGCAGTTGGAAGGATTGGGGGCTGGAGTTATTTTGGAATCTCCACAAGGTGATAAGTTCTGTTATGTTTCCCTGTATCAATAATGCAGCTGAGTATGAGGCTTTGTTACATGGGCTCCGCATGGCCAAAGAGATGAACTTGAGCCGGGTTAGGTGCCTGGGCGACTCAGATCTGGTTGCATAGCAGGTTTCAGGGAAGTGGGACTCTAAAGACCCGCTTATGGTGGCTTATCGTCAGGTAGTCGACAATGTTGCTGGTCACTTTAAGGGTTACCAGGTGGATCACATAGACTGGAGGAAAAACAAGGTGGCTGATGCATTATCTCGGCTTTGGTCTCAATGTAAGCCGGTGCCTCCCAATGTGTTCCTTGATGTATTGCACAATCCTTCTATTAAATTACTTCAGAGGAAGATCTTGCCATTCCTGACCCGGAGGGACAGCTGGTGGGGGCTCTCCGTGCCATCCCTGATTCGACGATGCCTTATCTAGCTTAACTGACTCGGGGCGAGTTACCTGAAGATGAAAATCTGGCTCGACAGACCACAAGGCGGTCTAAGTCCATGACTATTGTTAATGGCAAGTTACACAGATGCAGTGTTACTGGTGTGTTCCAACATTGTGTGTCCCCTGAATAAGGCTGTGAGATCTTACCAGAAATTCATGCAGGTGATTGTGGCCATCATGCCAGGTCACGGTCCTTGGTAGCAAAGGCTTTTCGTCATGGATTCTTCTGGTTGACGGCTCATGCTGATGCAGAGGACATTGTTAGTAAGTGTGATGGATGTCAGAAATTTGGAAGGCAAGCTCACGTGCCGGCTCAGGAGTTACGGATGATCCCAATCACTTGGGCGTTTGCGGTCTGGGGGCTTGATATGGTTGGGCCTTTCAAAAGGTCTAAAGACAAGAAGATCCACCTTTTAGTGGCGGTTGACAAGTTTACAAAGTGGATTGAGGCAGAGCCAGTTCACAACTGTGAAGCAGCAACTGCAATTCAGTTTGTTAAAAAGTTTATCTTCCGCTTTGGTTATCCTCATAGTATCATCACTGATAATGGCACAACTCTGTCTAAGGGCGCTATGAAAGAGTTCTGTCAGAGAGAGCACATCCGCCTTGATGTATCTTCAGTTGCTCATCTGTAATATAACGGTCAGGCTGAACGTGCTAACCAGGAGATATTATGAGGGATCAAGCCCCGGATTCTGGTTCCTCTGGCACGAATGCCGAGTTGTTGGGTTGAAGAGCTCCTTCAGTCCTTTGGAGTATCAGGACCACCTCCAACAAATCAACAGGCTACATGCCCTTCTTCATGGTTTACGGTGCAGAGGTAGTTCTCCCAAGCGATATTCGTCATGACTCGCCCAGGGTGGCGGCCTATGTTGAAGCAAATAATGAGAAGGCGCGTCAAGACGCCCTGGATGCCTTGGAGTAAGAACGTGATCTTGGGGCGGCTCGCTCGGCGATTTATCAACAAGACCTGCGTCACTATCACAGCCACAGAATCAGAAGCCGGACGTTCCAGGAGGGCGACTTATTGCTCCGTTTGATTCAAGATCAGACAGGCATGCATAAGCTTTCCCCTCCTTGGGAAGGACCTTTTGTGGTTAGCAAGAACGTTAACAACGGGTCATATTATCTCATCGACATATGTGAGCACAACAAGTCACGTACCTCAGAAGAGGAGACAAACAGGCCTTGGAATATTGCTCATCTTCGACCTTACTACACTTGAGCCTCTGGCTCTCATAATTGTAAATACCTTTTCAATGTATATATCTTTTATGATCAACATAATAAAGTCGGCATCCCCAAATTTCGGGGCCGCTGTCGTTTCATCTCATATTTGCTGAGCATGAGTCTTGATTAATTGATCATAAGGGCACTAGGGGGGTTCCAACTCATTGAGTTTAGCTTACAAAACCCTTTTGACCCGGTGAAATGCCACATTATTGGTTAAACCTGTCTGTATGCTTGATGCTACTCTGAACAAGATGACCCGTCGTACTCTTGACAGTCAATCTTTTATGACCCTAAACTAGTCAAGGTTAAAACAACGGTTTAAATTCATGTCAGGGCCAGCTTACTGATAGCAAGGATAAACCAAGGCTATAATGCCACGCTTCATGAAAGCAAAGATTAGAGCCTTAAAAACGGCCTATCTTTTCGGTCGAGTTTTCAAAACCGACTTATAAATTTTTTAATATGCATATTTCTGTCTTCACAGAAATGTTATGTTTTTTCATATGCAGGTTGCAAGTCCCTGGATCAGAGAAAATCTGGGTTAATAGTTGCTCACAATTGAGCTTATTATGGCCATGAGCCGCCAAGTGATCTTTTCAAATATTTCATGACCATGAGTCATTGGGTTTTAACCCGCCCTGGCATTTGACTTTCAGTCGCCAATACAAGTATTGATGGATTACTTCCAGTTTATATGGCAAAATGTCAAATCAACACCCGAATTCAAAGATGGTGCAAAGCAAAGTTGCATATATAGTTTGATCAGGAATAGAAAGAATCTTGATCACCCAGTTGTTTGATCATCAGTTCAAAAAACATGCACGATGGCATGGCAAGACAATTTACTATTTTAAGCTACAGCTATTACAAGGCTACAAGGTAGCCCAAAAGTTTTAGCATAAAGTCTGAAAGGAGTTAAATCACTCCTTTGAACCAGCCTCTGAGCCGTCCGGGTTATGACTAGCCAGATTAACATCATCCTGGTGTCTTGCAGTGGAAGCTTCTGGGTTATCCCGTGCCAGCTCTTCGTCGCTTGCAATCTGAAGGTTGTCCGACGTCCAGTCGATACCAGTTAATGCCTCAAACTTTGCTTCATCATTCAAGACAAGAGAAGGGTCAATGTCAGAGGTAAAAATATGCTTATGCCTTTGAGGAGTTAAATCCACAATGTCGAAGGAGGGCGGCTTGATGCGAGTGTTGTTGTTGTTGTCATAAGCCGGCTGATACTTCGTCAGATCCAGCTCTTGTGCAAGTTGACACACCAAAGGCCGCATCTCTTTGACACATCTGGAAAAATCTGCTTCATTGAAGACCGACCCATCATGAATATATTCTGGACACCCGCCAGCCATCTCTGTAGGGTCCAGCTCCGATTGGTAAGCCTTTGCTCGGCTTAGTGCAGTGATGGCTCCTGAACGGGCGGCTGATAGTTTCAGTTCTTCCACTTGCTTCGGCACTATGGATAATTGATCCAGCACAGTGTTCATGAGCGGTGGTGGCTTCTTGCCATTAGATACAGCCACAAGTGTCCGAAGGCTGTCGACATATAACTTCTCTGTTAAATAGTAGATGGCTTTTAACTTGGTCACCACACTTTGCCCAAGGCTGGCACTTCTGGCACCTATTTTGCATTCAAAAGCAAGAGTTGTCAAGCGAGTTAGTATCATATTTGTTAAGTCGCCAGGTGAGTTATTTCAATTTCTTACAATTTTTACCAAAGATGGCGGCAGTCATTTGAGAGATATGATGCTTTAAGCCAGCCAACTCTACAGCCACTGGTTTAAGTTGGTTCTCAGCATCCTCTGCACGCTTTGATAAGGCGGCTTTTTCAATTTCTAAAGCAGATCTGTCAGCATCAAATTTGGCCTTCATTTTTCTAACTCCTCCAAAGAAGACATCAAGCTCGATTCAGCTTTGGTGCATGCTGCTTGTTCAGATTTTAAGTTCTTTCTTAAGCCGGCCAAATCTGACTCGCCGAGGCTTAATGCTTCCTGCATAGTTAAACAGAGGATTATCATTCAAAGAAAACACTAAGGGTGTTGGTTTGGTTAAGATGGCTTTTGGTACACATGTTAGGATAAGACTATTTAAGTCCCAAACACATTGCAAGCAATATCCTTGGCACTTGGGGGCTAATGTACATCATTTTTATTTCAATGTTATATTGAAGAAGACCCGGCTTACCGTATAAAGCTAAGCCGGCCCTTGGGGGCTACAGGCGATTTCTTCTAAGAGGTTGTGATCAAAGACCCGGCTCACCTTACAAAGCCAAGCCGGCCCTTGGGGGCTACATGATGCTTCTTTTTTAAGCAAGTTCAAAGAACCAGCTTATCATTGACATGATAACCCGACCCTTGGGGGCTACAAGTGATTCTTCAAGGAGGTTATATTTGAAAGAACCAGCTTATCATTTATATGATAACCCGCCCCTTAGGAGCTATAATTGGGAATTTATAGAATTCATTTTCAAGTCTTTACCACACTCAAAGATTTTCCTATGGTTAAGACTTGGGGGCTACATACAAGGATATAATAGGATAAAAAGTTAAACATACCTCATATTTTTGCTTCATGATCTGTACCAAGCTGGCCTCCATATCCCGGCTTGTATTCAACCAGCTCAGGTACCCTGCGTACACCTCTTCTGTGCTAAGTGCCTCACAGTTTGCAGTTCAAGTTTTTCTTTGCCCTTTTCTAGTAAGGGCGATTCTTCTTTTGCTGAGTGCTTAGGTAGCACAGTGGAGGTCTTGGGTGTCATCTGACTCGCCCCAATAATGGCAATGTCTTCAGTATTTTCCTCAAGAGGGGCTTCTTCAGTGGGCTTGACAGGAGTTGAAGAAGGAATTGGACTTGGCAGGTCACGATTATCCGCCGGGTTAGCCTCAATATCCATGGCTTCAGAGGCAGTCACATCAGCTTGTGGAGGCGGCTCATTATTCTTGTTGTGATGCTCTTCAGGATTTTTGTTGTTGACATCAGGGGTTATCAGCACCTGTTCCTCTGAGTCAGGAACGTTGGGAGCCTTGGAAGAATTGCCAACCTTTCTCTTCTTCTCCTTGGCCTTGACCCTATAATCGCATTGGAGTATTAAGACATATATGACAAATAAGTTTTAGATTACAAATAAAGGTAAATACTCACCCTTGGTTTACAATGAAGGCAGGCAACTGGGTTTGAGATGAGCGGCCTAAAGATGGTGGCGACTCCTGGTAATTGGAGTCGGAAGGGTTAAGAGGATGTATTATAAGACCAGCGTTGGGTAAAGACAAAGTTGGATAGTATGGCACCTCAGCAGGCCGCTTACGGGCAGAGGGTTCATGACTTAACCCGGCCACTAAATCGCCTGAGCCGCCACTTCAAGTCTGGCGTCTTAGGTCATGCTGAGTTTTCTTCAAAATAAAGTGTGGATCTAAGTGAGCGTCTGGGTGAGAAAACTTTACTTTCTGGACAACCCTCCGTATCCTCTCTGGAGGTGTGGAGTCTGAGCCGGAAGAGATAGGAATTACCTCAGAGTCGTCATCCTGGCTTGTGGCGAACTCATCCTGAGAACAAGAGGCCTCAGCTAATTCAACAAAGAGTCAGCCAAGAGAATCAAGTTCTACCTCAGATTGATTATCGACGTTAGCTGACTCGCCCACGGCAGCTGGCTCAGCTACGGCAGCTGGCTTGTTCTTCTTAGACATTGGGCCAGTCCTGGTCTTGGCCACAACAATTTTTTTCTTTCTTTTCCAAAAAGCAGAGTTGGGTTGTATGATAAAAAAGGATTGATCAGTGAGACACAGAATAAAAACCAAGGATGCTTTAGCCGAATATAAAATAATACTTACAGCTGGGGCCGGGTTAAGTTTGAAGAATGGTGATAGTCCTATCTTGTTACAATTCTCTTGAGACTCCCAAGTAAAGAATTTACAGCTTGAAAAACTTTTCGGCAGTGAAGTTATCAGAGCTATACCGTTGAGGATCATCTGACTCGCCTATGTATTCATACATCAAACTGGGTCGGCGGCATAAGGGAAGAATTTTTCATGAGACCTAGCAGCGGGCTAGGTCAACTCCAGTTAACCCATTTGCTAACAGAGCTGAAAATTTGGGATAATATTGGAGTGCCTCAGTATGTTCATCTGGAAGAAGTTTGCTTGGTGGGTCAAAATCAATAGGGAGGCGATCAACCCGGTAACCCGGTAGAGGGTTCTCATTGGCTGGGGCGGTGTTCTTGCAGTAGAACCAAGTTTTTATCCATCCTTTAGGATGGATTAGTAAGGTGGTTGTAGGAATGTCGCCATCTCTGTGTCTCTGGATTTAGACCCTGCCTAATTCCTGAGTCAGACCACTTGTGCACTCAGTCTGTCTGTTTATATAAAAGAATTCCTTGAAAAGAGCAATAGTGGGCTCTACTTGCAGATAAACTTCACAAAAGATTTGAAAGTGGCAAATGTTTGTTACTGAATTTGGGCCTATATCTTGAGGATGAAGGTTGAAATAGTGCAAGATGTCTCGAAAGAACTTTGACCCAGGCGGTGTGAAGCCCCTAAGAATATGATAAGTAAAGACTACCACTTCTCCTTCGCCAGGATTGGGGACATTCTCTCATGGGCTGACACGCCAGCCAATCTCTTCCTGAGTCGCCAAGAGACCTTGGTCCACATAATCTTTAAGGATCACCTCAGTAACTAGAGAAGGACCCCAATTGCAAAGAGTAGTTTTTGTCATGTTGAGCCGCCTAAAGGACAATGGAACTACAGAACCAGAATATAAACAACTTCTGAAACATTGGCGAGTTACAGCTACGTTGGTAAGTCGCCCGAGATGCAAGGCGAGTTATATAAAATTTGGGATTGTTGAAAATTCTACTAAGTGTGGAGCAAACAAGTTTTGCAATCGAACATCTACATTTATGGATCTACGGGCAGTTCAAAAAAGAAAATTAATTGCAAAACCTAAAAGGTGGAGACAGTAGAACTAGCAGGCTACCCATTGATTTTAGAGGGGATGCAAGTTGTCTAAGGTGTAAGATGGGGTTATGTTTGATGAGGCACGCCCTGGTGGGTTGTGCCCCCCTCGGGGCACCCCCAGGTGCTTCTCTGGCCCACTGGATGTCTTCTGGTCCATAAAAAATCCACAAAAAGTTTCGCGGTGTTTGGAATCCATTTGATCTTGATTTCCTGTGATGTAAAAAACAAGCAAAAACAGCAACTGGCACTGGGCACTGGGTCAATAGGTTAGTCCCAAAAAATGATATAAAGTTGCTATAAAATGATTGTAAAACATCCAAGAATGATAATACAACAGCATGAATACTTCATAAATTATAGATACGTTGGAGACGTATCAGCATCCCCAAGCTTAATTCCTACTCGTCCTCAAGTAGGTAAATGATAAAAGAAATAATTTATGAAGTGTGAATGCTAGAAAAGTGCATAAGTTTGATGAATGATAATTTCAATCACTTTTCCTAGCATCGTAACAGCAATTCTTTCTTATAAAACTTCTCATGTTAAAGTAGCAACCAATTCACATGTTAAGGTTCAAACAATGAATTCTCTTGAAACTCAACAACCTATGTTCTCAGTCACCAAACAATTGCAATTCAACCTATTCAATAGAGTCTAAGTAAGAGCTCCACATACTTAACCATCATATTGTCTTCTATGATTGCTAACACTCACCGCATACACATGAGCAAAACATTTCAACCGGACACATACAAAGATGGGGGCTTATAAATTTCGCCTCCCAACGTATTCACCTCAAGGGTGATGTCAACAATAATAACTCATGCTACCCATATCCAACTGGATATATGTGCCTAGATCTTTCCTCACCACATGATGCTTGCCAAAAGAGAAAAATAAAAAGGAATAGAGAGAGAAAAACTTTGACTCTTGCATAAAAGTAAATACATAAAAGTAAAAGATAGGCCCTTCGCAGAGGGAAGCAGAGGTTGCCATGCGCTTATTTGTTTGTATGCTCAACCCCTCAGTGCAAAAGAACATCACGTTACATTGCCCCTTGTGATGGCAACCTTTATTATGCAGTCTGTCACTTTTATTTCTTTACCATCACAAGTTCGTACAACGCTCAGTTTTCTCTTACACTAAATGATCTTACACTTTTAGAAGCAATTTTTATTGCCTTATTGCACCGATGACAACTTACTTGAAGGATCTTACTCAATCCATAGGTAGGTATGGTGGACTCTTGAAAATAAGATTTGGGTTTAAAGGTTTTTGGATGCACAAGTAGTATCTCTACTTAGTGCGGAATTTTTGGCTAGCAAAGATGGGGGGCAAGCACCACATGTTGAAGGATCTATGACAATATAACTTCTATGTGAATATGAACAAACATAAATCATTACGTTGTCTTCCTTGTCCAACGTCAACAATTTTGGCATATAATATTTTGATGGGGGCTCACAATCACAAAAGATTTCCAAGATAGTGTATTTGCATGTTAAAGTTCTCTTCCTTCTACTAATCATTCATGAATTGCTTGTATGACCAATATTGTGATTATCAAGCCTCAAAAGATTTCACTTTCTAAACCCAATGTGAAGCTACCACTAGGCATGATATGAACATATAATTTCAACTTCATGATATTCAATTCATTCAACAATTTACTCATAGCATATAAGTGAAGCACAAGAGTAAATGACAAGCTACTCCAAAAAGATATAAGTGAAGATCAACCGAGTAGTTAAGTAAATAGGTAGCTAATTGTGGACTCTCTCTTATTTAAAGACTTTCAGATCTAAGTATTTTATTAAAACAGCAAGCAAAACAAAACAAAATGACATTCCAAGAATAGCACAACTCATGTGAAGAAGCAAAAACTTAGGCTCAACCGATACTAACCGATAATTGTTGAAGAAGAAAGGTGGGATGCCTACCGGGGCATCCCCAAGCTTAGATGCTTGAGACTTCTTGAAATATTATCTTGGGGTGCCTTGGGCATCCCCAAGCTTGAGCTTTTGTGTCTCCTTAATTCCTTTTATATCACGGTTTCCCTAAATCTTAAAAACTTCGTCCACACAAAACTCAACAAGAACTCGTGAGATAAGTTAGTATAAACCAATGCAAAAACCTTATCATTCTCTACTGTAGCAAATCACTAGAATTAATATTCAACATTGCATACTAAATGCCTCTTCATATTTAATACTCCTATCCTCAAATATAATCATTAAACAAGCAAACATATGCAAACAATGCAAACATAACAGCAATCTGCCAAAACAGCACAGTCTGTAAAGAATGCAAGAGTATCAATACTTCTTAAACTCCAAAAATTATGAAAATTTACCACACTATAAAATTTATCAGAGCTTATTTTTCAAAAAGTTTCAACATTTTATCACATTCTGAATTTTCTGGATAATTATTGCAACAGCGATAAACTTTCTGTTCTGAAACAGCAACTCATATATTTGCAAAATAAGCATGGTGATGGCTATCCTTGCCACTTTTATTGAAATAAAAGATGCAAAACATTATTATAACTAACAGCAAGCAAATCCTAATAAAATAAAATGACTCTCCAAGTGAAACTCATATCATGTGACGAATGAAAATATAGCTCCAAGTGAGGTTACCGATAATGTTGGAGACAAAAGAGGGGATGCCTTCCGAGGCATCCCCAAGCTTAGTTGCTTGGATCTTCCTTGGATATTTAACTATGGGTGCCTTGGGAATCCCCAAGATTAGGGTCTTGTCAGTCCTTATTCTCCTCATATCAACATCTCACCCAAAACATGAAAACTTCAATCACACAAAACTTAATGGAACTTCGTGAGATAGGTTAGTATGATAAATAGCAAACCATTTCACTTTGCTACTGTCAAAGACAAGATTCATAATTATTTACACACAATTACTACTGTAGAGTATCATTTGTAGAATTTATATTAAGCAATATAAGCCATAGAAACTAGAAAACAAGCAAACTATACATTGAAAACAGAACAGTCTGTAGTAATCTGTACTCCAACCATACTTCTGCTACTCAAAAAATTCTGAAACATTAGGAAAATGTATATAATTTGTATATCTATCACCTGTAAAAAATTCAGATCAAAAGCATGTTCCAGTGAATTTTCAAAATTCCTGTACTGAGCGCAAAAGTTTCTGTTTTTGCACAAAATCAAGTCAACTATCATCCATACTATCCCAAAGGCTTTACTTGGCACTTTATTGAAACAAAAGAAATAAAACATTATTACTACAGTAGCATAATCATGTAAACACATAAAAACAGTAGGGGTAAATGTTGGGTTGTCTCCCAACAAGCGCTTTTCTTTAATGCCTTTTAGCTAGGCATGATGATTTCAATGATGCTCACATAAAAGATAAGAATTGAAACATAAAGAGAGCATCATGAAGCATATGACTAGAACATTTAAGTCTAACCCACTTCCTATGCATAGGGATTTTGTGATCAAACAACTTATGGGAACAAGAATCAACTAGCATAGGAAGGCAAAACAAGCAAAACTTCAAGATTTTCAACACATAGAGAGGAAACTTGATATTATTGCAATATGTAAAAGCATAAGTTCCTCTCTCATAATAATTTTCAGTAGCATCATGAATGAATTCAACAATATAGCTATCACATAAATCATTCTTTTCATGATCCACAAGCATATAAATTTTCTTACTCTCCACATAAGCAAATTTATTCTCATGAATAGTACTCGGAGCAAACTCAACAAAATAACTATCATGGGATTCTTTATTGGCATAATAAAATTGAACAATAAAATTATGATGACAAGTTTCATGGTTATCATTATTCTTTATAGCACACATGTAATCACCATAATCATCATAGATAGCAACTTTGTTGTCATAATCAATTGAAACCTCTTCCAAAATAGTGGATTCATCACTAAATAAAGTCATGACCTCTCCAAATACAATTTCATAATTATCACAATAAGATTAAACACCCTCCAAAATAGTGGGATCATTAATACCTAGAGTTGAAACTCTTCCAAACCCACTTTCATCAATATAATCGTCATAAATAGGAGGCATGCTACCATTATAACAAATTTGCACATCAAAACTTGGGGGACTAAAAATATCATCTTCATCAAACATAGCATCCCCAAGCTTGTGGCTTTGCATATCATTAGCATCATGGATATTCAAAGAGTTCATACCAACAACATTGCAATCATGCTCATCATTCAAAGATTTTTTGTCAAACATTTTATAAATTTCTTCTTCTATCAATTGAGCACAATTTTCCTTTCCATCATTTTCATGAAAGACATTATAAAGATGAATAATATGATACAACCTCAATTCCATTTTTTTTGTAGTTTTCTTTTATAAACCAAACTAGTGATAAAACAAGAAACTAAAAGATTTGATTACAAGATCTAAATCTATACCTTCAAGCACTCACCTCCCCGGCAACGGCGCCAGAAAAGAGCTTCATTGACGGGGTGTGAGTGCCGCTTACCTAACCTCCTCGGCAACGTCACCAGAAAAGAGCTTGATGTCTACTACACAACTTGTTCTTGTAGACTCGTGTTGGGCCTCCAAGCGCAGAGTTTTGTAGGACAGTAGCAATTTTCCCTCAAGTGGATGACCTAAGGTTTATCAATCCGTGGGAGGTGTAGGATGAAGATGGTCTCTCTCAAACAACCCTGCAACCAAATAACAAAAAGTCTCTTGTGTCCCCAACACACCAAATAGAATGGTAATTTGTATAGGTGCACTATTTCGGCGAAGAGATGGTGATACAAGCGTAGTAATGATAGTAGATATTGCTTTTTGTAATAGGAACAATAAAAAACAGCAAAGTAGCAATTGATAAAACAGAGCACAAATGGTATTGCAATGCTTGAAAATGAGGCCTAGGGTCCGTACTTTCGCTAGTGCAATCTCTCAACAATGCTAATATAATTGGATCATATAACCTTCCCTCAACGTGCGATGAAGAATCACTCCACAGTTCCTATCTAGCGGAGAACATAAGAAGAAATTGTTTGTAGGGTACGAAACCACCTTAAAGTTATTCTTTCCGTTTGATCTATTCAAGAGTTCGTACTAAAATAACGCAAAGTTATTCTTTCCGTTCGATCTATCCAAGAGTTCGTAATAAAATAACACCATATGATACGCATCAACCAACTCTAATGTCACCTAGATACTCCAATGTCACCACAAGTATCCATGAGTTAATTATACGATACGCATCAAACAATTTCAGATTCATAATACTCGATCCAACACAAAGAACCTCAAAGAGTGCCCCAAGATTTCTACCGAAGAAACAAAGACAAGAACATGCATCAACCCCTATGCATAGATTACCCCAATGTCACCTCGGGAATCCGTGAGTTGAGTGCCAAAACGTATATCAAGTGAATCAATATAATACCCCATTGTCACCACGGGTATTCGTATGCAAGACATATATCAAGTGCTCTCAAATCCATAAAAGTATTCAATCCGATAAAATGAAATCTCAAAGGGAAAACTCAATTCATCACAACAAGATAGAGAGGGGAAAACACCATATGATCCGACTATATTAACAAAGCCCGCGATACATCAAGATCGTGACATCTCAAGAACACGAGAGAGAGAGAGATTAAACACATAGCTACTGGTACAAACCCTCAGCCCTGAGGGTGGACTACTCCCTCCTCATCGTGGTGGCCGCCGGGATGATGAAGATGGCCACCGGTGATGATCTCCCTCTCCGGCAAGGTGCCGGAACAGGGTCTAGATTGGATCTCATGGATACAGAGGCTTTGCAGCGGTGGAACTTCTGATCTAGGGCTAGCCCGAGGGTTTTTGGAATATTTGGTGATTTATAGGGCAAAGAGGCGGCGCGGGAGGCCACCGAGGTGGGCACAACCCACCTGGGTGCGCCCTGGTGGGTTGTGCCCCCCTCGGGGCACCCCCCAGGTGCTTCTCTGGCCCACTGGATGTCTTCTAGTCCATAAAAAATCCACAAAAAGTTTCGTGGCGTTTGGACTCCGTTTGATATTGATTTCCTGTGATGTAAAATACAAGCAAAAACAGCAACTGGCACTGGGCACTGGGTCAATAGGTTAGTCCCATAAAAATGATATAAAGTTGCTATAAAATGATTGTAAAACATCCAAGAATGATAATATAACAGGATGAATACTTCATAAATTATAGATACGTTGGAGACGTATCAGTGAGCTCTACCGAAGGCGCCCAAACGACACTTCACTGCGATGCATCTCCAAGCAGCAGGGATGCGAGCTGCTGGCTGATATCCACGGCGGGGATTGTGGGCATCACTCTTCATCGCGCACCCTCGTGGGCAAGGCGTTCCACAGCGGTTTCTACTGGCCCACGGTGCTCAACGATGCCACTGAGCTGGTGAGATCCTATGAAGCCTACCAATTCCACGCCAAGCATATCCACCAGCCCGCCTAGGGCCTCCAGACCATTCAACTCTCATGGCTGTTCATAATCTGGGGGCTGGATATCTTGGGCCCGTTTCCCCAAGCAGCCGGGGGCTACCGCTACCTCTATGTCGCCATCGACAAGATCACCAAGTGGGCAGAGGTGGAGCCCGTGCGCACCATCCCAGCGGGCTCGGCCGTCAAGTTCATCAAGGGCCTCGTGAGCCGCTTCGGGCTCCCCAATCGTATCATCACTGACAATGGCTCTCAATTCACGAGCAACCTCTTCAAAACATATTGTGCTAACCTTGGAACGCAGATATGCTACGCTTTAGTGGCGCACCCGCGGAGCAACGGCCAGGCCGAACGCGCCAACGCAGAGGTCCTGAGGGGCCTCAAGACAAAGAGCTTCAAGAAGAAACTCGAGGCCTGCAGCAGGGGTTGGCTCGATGAGCTTCAGTCCATGTCGTGGTTCATCCGCACCACCGCGACAAAGCCCACCGGCGAGACCCCATTCTTCCTCGTCTACGGGGCTGAGGTGGTCCTCCCGCATGAGGTCAGACATCCCTCCCCGCGGGTCTTGGCGTTTGACGAGGCACGCCAGGATGCCTCGGGGGGGATGGACCTCGTGCTCGGGGAGGAGGGCCGCCGCCAAGCCTCGCTCCGTGCCGCGAGGTACCAGCAGGCACTGCGGTGGTATCACTGCCGTAGCATCCGCTCCAGGACCCTCAAGGTGGGTGGCCTCATCCTGAGGCGGGTGCTCTCCAGGGAGGGGCTTCACAAGCTCTTGCCCATGTGGGAGGGCCCATTCAGGATCGCCCGTGTCTCCATGCCTGGCGCCGCGCACCTGGAGACGCAGGACGGGGTCCCCATCCAGAACGAATGGAACATCCAGCACCTCTGGAAGTTCTATCCATGAACAAGGCCATGCGCCTCTCAAGTCTCCGCCTGTGACACTCTTACGTAATAATGAGTGGGGCTGTACATGCCCCGGAGTCTCCTGAGCGCCGCCCTTGGGCCTCACGGGCGCTCCCACCCACGTCCTAGTGGAAGCCCCATACTCCGCGCTGGCGGGAAGACCATAAGACTAGTGTAGGTGCCGGACGTGACTGTTCTTTTGCTTGCTTTCTGTAGCTGGTTTGCAACTTCTTGGAATGAAATTTGAAGTTCTCGCGTCTTTATTTGAAAGGGTTGGGAAATTTTTCTCCTCGCAGCACTCGCTCTTTCAGGCCTTGTTTTAGGAAGAGTGGCAGTTGCCCGTCGCTCTTCCTCGCGCATCTCGTGCATGGGGGCTAGGCACGGTGTGTACGCTTGGTCCCGCCCGCGAACGCAGCTCACCAAAGCCTTGGTATCTTGGCCTCTGGCGTCTTAATCCTCGTGTGACGCCCTCAAATGAGCTAACGGACACGCACGCCCTCTTGAGTCCGTGCCTTCGGGCATCGCGACGCGGCGTACCAGCGACCCACGCTCGGGGGCTCGCGCGGGGAACGGCACCTCCAGAGGTCCCCTAACCCCACGGCCATCGGCTGCCTCCCGAGGCTTGAGGACTGCCAAATCCTCAAAAAGGAAACCCTGGGCGCGCAGGAGGCTCCGGAAAAGCACGCCCCCGTGGCATGGGAATCTACTTCAAGCACACTAAGCTAAGTCACCTCAGTCACGATCAGCAAAAACCTGTCAATGAGTAGTAACACGGATATCAGGATGCAATATAAAAATGATAAAATAGCGGTGCAAGCGCCATGGTTCATTGCATGCCCCCGCAGGGCTCTCTACTTCTTGATGCAGGTAAAAGAAAAGAAGAAAAAAGGCCGCGCGACCACCACGGCTCCCGAGTCCCGTCTCCAGCCACGCCCGCGGTCAGTCGGAGTCCTCCTCCTGCTTCATCGGGGCGTGGCAGCGAGGCGGCTCTTCTCCTTCCCTGGTCCGAGCTCGACGGCGTGGCGGCTCGTCGTAGTCGCTGTCGCTCGTGCTCTCACCAGCAGAGGAGCCGCCGCCGCTGGAGGCGTTGCGGCCGTCGCCAAGGGCAAGCTCACCGCCAGAGATGGTGCCGCCCCTCCGGCCGCTGTCGTCGGAGGGGTGAACGTCGTCGTCGTCGCTGTCGCTCTTCAGACAGCACCCCAGGCGCCGGCCGTCTTCCCCGAAGGCCCTGACATAGAGAGTCGCAGCGCCGTCATGCCTGAAGTGGAGGGTACACCTCCTGTGCAGGGCGCGTGCACGGGCGAACGGCTGCCACCTATAGTTCAGCGACACGTTGCCGGCGGGGGTGACCTCGACCTCCACCCAGGAGGCCTTGCTGCAGCAACCATCGGCTTGCAGCCAGAGGCCGCCAGGTCCCCCGGCCGGCAGCGCGCCCGCTGATACGTCTCCAACGTATCTATAATTTTTTATGGTTCCATGCTGTTATATTATCATTCTTGGATGTTTTACAATAATTTTATAGCAACTTTATATCATTTTTTGGGACTAACCTATTGACATAGTGCCCAGTGCCAGTTGCTGTTTTTTGCTTGTTTTTTAGTTCGCAGGAAATCAATACCCAACGGAGTCCAAACGCAGCGAAACTTTTTGGTGATTTTTTCTGTAACGAAGACACAAGTTGGGCTAAGAAAGTACCTAAGGGGCGCTCCGAGGGGAGCACAACCCACCAAGGCGCGCCTGGGGGCCCAGGCACGCCCAGGTGGGTTGTGCCTACCTCGGCCACCTCCCGCACCACCTCTTTGCTCTACAAATACCCCAATATTCCAGAAACCCTAGGGGAGTCGATGAGAATCAATTCCAGCCGCCGCAAGTTCCAGAAACCACAGATCCAATCTAGACACCATCACAGAGGGGTTCATCATCCTCATTGGTGCCTGTCCAATGATGCGTGAGGAGTTCATTGTAGACCTACGGGTCCGTAGTTAGTAGCTAGATGGCTTCCTCTCTCTCTTTTGATTCTCAATACAATGGTCTCTTGGAGATCTATTTGATGTAACTCTTTTTGCGGTGTGTTTGTTGGGATCCGATGAACTTTGGGTTTATGAGCAGATCTATGTTTTTATCCATGTAAGTTATCTGAGTCTTTTGATCTCTTATATGCATGATTACTTATAGCCTCGTATTTCTTCTTCGAATCTTTGGTTTAGTTAGGCCAACTAGATCGATTTTTCTTTCCATGGGAAGAGGTGCTTTGTGATGGGTTCGATCTGACGATGCTTGATCCCAGTGACAGAAGGGGAACCGACACGTATGTATCATTGCAAGGATAACAAGATGGGGTCTATTTCTACATAAATAGATCTTTTCTACATCATGTCATCGTTCTTATTGCATTACTCCATTTCTCCATGAACTTAACACACTAGATGCATGCTGGATAGTGGTCGATGTGTGGAGTAATAGTAGTAGATGCAGGCAAGAGTCAGTCTACTAATCTTGGACGTGATGCCTATATAATGATCATTGCCTGGATATCGTCATAATTATTTGAAGTTCTATCAATTACCCAATAGTAATTTGTTTACCCACCGTATGCTATTTTTCTCGAGAGAAGCCACTAGTGAAATCTACGGCCCCAGGGTCTATTTTCTCATCATATATTTTCAGATCTATTTTGCTATTTGCCTTTTTATTTATTTGCCACTTTTATTTTCAGATCTATATTTCTAAAAACCCAAAAATATTTTGCTTCACTTTATTTTATTCGCGATCTATTTATCCAATCTACTACAATCTATCTCCCGTCCGTTTGCCAATTTCTGACGCCGTTACACGAAAGGGATTGACAACCCCTTTAACACGTCGGGTTGCAAGTATTTGTTCTTTGTGTGCAGGTGCTATTTACGTAGTGTTGCTTGGTTCTCCTACTGGTTCGATAACCTTGGTCTCATCACTGAGGGAAATACCTACCATTTCTATCCTGCATCATCCCTTCCTCTTTGGGGAAATACCGACGTAGTTCAAGCCAACATCAAAAGGAATTTCTGGCGCCGTTGGTGGGGAGACATCATCAACATCTACCAAGTTCCTAATCAAAAATCTCATCTCCTTGCAATTTACATTATTTGCCATTTGCCTCTTGTTTTCCTCTCCCCCACTTCACAAAAATTTGCCATTTTATTTGCCCTCTTTTTTGTTCGACTTTTTCTCTTCAGATCTCATGTTTGCTTGTGTTGCCATGTGCCTTCTGTTTGCTTGCATCTTCACTTGCTAAAAATCTATTGATATGGATCCTCATCCACTTGCTAATCCTTTCAAAAGATCCAATTATGATGAACCAATTGCTAGTGAATTGATTTCACTAGATTATCTTTATGAAGTTTTGCTTGAGATTTATGAATCTGAAAATTGTGATGAAGTGTTAAACGAAGGAATTTATAAAGTGGTTCATGATAGCTCCTTGAATGAAAAGAATGAGTACATTGATGTTATTATAAATTCTATTAATGTCAATTGTGCTAATAATATGCAAAACCCCAAGCTTGGGGATGCTAATTTTGATATGTCTACTACTTATTGCAATGATCATGATTGGGGTGATTCTTCTTATGATCTTGAAAATTTATTTAAGCCTCATGATGAATATGTTTACGATAATATTGAAAGTGGGTTTGGAAGAGTGTCAACTCTAGGTAATAATGATCCCACTACTTTGGAGCATGATCAATCTTATGAAATTTTTGATAAAAGTGGGCTTGGAGATGTCAAGACTTTATTTGATGATCCCACTATTTTGGAAGAGTGTCAACTTTGCATGCATGTGGATCATGTAGAGAATATGTTATGTGATAGCTATATTGTTGAATTTGAATATGACCCCACATGTAATTATTACGAGAGAGGAAACTATGGTTGTAGAAATTTTCATGTTACTAAATTACCTCTCTTCATGTTGAGATTGTCTATGTTTTATCCTTCTTCCTTGCATTTGCTAGCTATTTCTTGTCTTGATAATTTGTTTGCTTATAAAATTCCTATGCATAGGAACTATGTTAGACTAAAGTTTGTTTGTCACATGTTTTATGATGCTCTCTTTGTGCTTCAATTTTTTGTCTTTCATGTGAGCATCATTAAAATTACCAATGCCTAGCTAGGGGCATAAAACGATAGCGCTTGTTGGGAGGCAACCCAATGAATAAAATTTATTCTTGTCTTTCTCTTTATGTTCTTGAGTGTTTGCACAATTATTCTACTGTTATGATTGTGTTTTTTGTGTTTTAATTAGTGTTTGTGCCAAGTAAAGCCTTTAGGATAGCTTTGGTGATAGTTGATTTGATCTTGTTGGAAAACAGAAAATTTTGCGTCCAGTAAAACAATTTTGAAAATTCACATAAGCAACGAAAAATTCTGAATTGTTTACACAAGATTGATATACAAATTTCTTCTATTGTCCTAATTTTTCAGAATTTTTGGAGTTACAGAAGTATGAGAACAATTCGTATCTTTGCAGACTGTTCTGTTTTTGACAGATTCTGTTCTCTTTGCATTGTGTGCTTGTTTTGATGAATCTATGGTTTGTATTGGAGGTTATGAGCCATGGTAAAGTTAGAATACATTATATATAATTCAAGAACAAAATTTGAATGGGTTTTCTACAGAACTTAAAGTAAAGATTGGTTTTCTTATACTAACGGATCTCACGAAGGTTTTGTTGAGTTTTGAGTGATTGAAGTTTTCAAGTTTTGGGTGAGATTACGATGGATGAAGGAATAAGGAGTAAGAAGAGCCTAAGCTTGGGGATGCCCCATGGCACCCAAGCCATTATCCAAAGATAAGCAAGCAACTAAGCTTGGGGATGCCCGAGTGCCATCCCCTCTTTCTTCTAACGACCATCGGTATTTTACTTGGAGCTATATTTTTATTCGTCACATATCATGAGTTTTGCTTGTAGCGTCTTGTGCTATATGAGTCTTTGCTTTTTTTTCTTTTTAGTTTGTGTCATCTATCCTTGCTGGACACGCCTATTTGAGAGAGCCAAAATTATGCTATGACTTTTTAGAATTACTCTCTATGCTTCACTTAAATCTTTATGAGCTATGGAATTGCTCTAGTGCTTCACTTATATCTTTTTGAGCACGGTGTGCTTTAGTATTTTTGAAGAATTGCTCTCATGCTTCACTTATATTTATTTGAGAGTTAGTAATTTTTTTCAGAAATTCTCTCTTGCTTCACTTAAATTATTTTGAGAGAACAAAATTTTATGCTCATGTTCTTCACTTAGATTTGTTTGAGCTATCAAAAGCAACACATTAAACTAGTCCCAAAGTGATAGATATTCAAGAGGGATATAATAAAAACTTTCAGGAAGATCATTGGACAAAATAAACTTGATTCCTTGTAATAGTTTTGCGATATGTTGATATAATATGTGAGTCATGTTGATGAGTAATTATGCTTTAGTAAGAATATTGGTGTTAAGGTTTGTGATTCCCTATGCAAGCACGAAAGTCAATAGTTATGCAATGAAATTACATCCTACTTGTGGTGCATTATTCGATGTTAGTTACGCTTAATGCTCGCTTATGAGATTTTTCGTTTCTTGGTTGGATGCTTCTCAATCTTTTGCTAGCCTTCATTTGCACTAAGTATGATCACTACTTGTGCATCCAAAATCCCTAAACCAGTTTTGCCATATGAGTCCACTATACCTACCTATATGCGGTATTTCCGTGCAGTTCTAAGCAAATTTGTATGTGCCATCTCTAATTTCAAAATAAATTTCTCTTTTGTGTGCTCGTACCGCTCATGAAACGGTAGGGGGTGTCTAATATATTTCCATGCTAGATGTGTTATTCTCAAGATGAGTGTTTATTCACTTGTCATTGCATGAGAGTACGGCAAAGGTATTAGGGATGCCCAGTCCTGAAATGAAAAATGAATTTACTTTATGTTGTCAAATAATAAATTCCTTGGAAAGTGTTGGTATGGAGGGCACCCGTGGATAAGGCTAGCCATGGAAAGTGAAAGTATGGTGGAAAAAGGAATAAACGTTATTTTCTGTTTGGGAACCGCCTATGATATATCTAGCATGGAAAGTATTGGGAACTACTCGATCGTTTTCGTTGACAGGAAAAGCATGCCACACAAAATGTTTTATCTCTACTTTTTTCGCTTTGAGCTCTGGCACCTCTACAAATCCCTACTTCCCTCAGCGAAGGGCCTTTCTTTTACTTTATGCAATTTTTATTTTGAGTCTCCATCTTCTCTTATAAAGCACCAACTAAGGGTCAGTATGATCGTACTTGATCATTGGGTGTAGCTAATATGCGAGTGTGTTTCATGAATGGATCAATGATTGAGCATAATGGGCTAGGGATAACTTGCTTTAGTGTTGATATTTTGAAAGACTTGGTTGCTTGTTGATATGCTTGAGTATTGAAATCTTCATGTCAAAACTAGACTATTGCTTTGAATCATATAAAAGTCCAAATGTCCAAGCTACAATGAAAAGAATATGTGATGAACATGTTAGGCAGCATTCCACATCAAAAATTCTGTTTTTATCATTTACCTACTCGAGGACGAGCAGGAATTAAGCTTGGGGATGCTGATACGTCTCCAACGTATCTATAATTTTTTATTGTTCTATGCTGTTATATTATCATTCTTGGATGTTTTAAAATCATTTTACAGCAACTTTATATCATTTTTTGGACTAACCTATTGACATAGTGCCCAGTGCCAGTTGCTGTTTTTAGCTTGTTTTTTACTTCGCAGGAAATCAATACCAAATGGAGTCCAAACGCAGCGAAATTTTTGGTGATTTTTTCTAGACCAGAAGACACAAGTTGGGCCAAGAAAGTACTTGAGGGGGGCTCTGAGGGGAGCACAACCCACCAGGGCGCGTCTGGGGGCCCAGGCGCGCCCAGGTGGGTTGTGCCCACCTCGGCCACCTCCCGCACCGCCTCTTTGCTCTATAAATACCCCAACATTCCAGAAACCCTAGGGAAGTCGACGAAAATCAATTCCTGCCGCCGCAAGTTCCAGAAACCACAGATCCAATCTAGACACCATCACGGAGGGGTTCATCATCCTCATTGGTGCCTCTCCGATGATGCATGAGTAGTTCATTGTAGACCTACGGGTCCGTAGTTAGTAGCTAGATGGCTTCCTCTCTCTCTCTTTTGATTCTCAATACAATGGTCTCTTGGAGATCTATTTGATGTAACTCTTTTCGCGGTGTGTTTGTTGGGATCTGATGAACTTTGAGTTTATGATCAGATCTATGTTTTTATCCATGAAAGTTATTTGAGTCTTTTGATCTCTTATATGCATGATTACTTATAGCCTCGTATTTCTTCTTCAAATCTTTGGTTTAGTTAGGCCAACTAGATCGATTTTTCTTGCCATGGGAAGAGGTGCTTTGTGATGGGTTCGATCTTACGGTGCTTGATCCCAGTGACAGAAGGGGAACCGACATGTATGTATCGTTGCTATTAAGGATAACAAGATGGGGTCTATTTCTACATAAATAGATCTTGTCTACATCATGTCATCGTTCTTATTGCATTACTCCATTTCTCCATGAACTTAATACACTAGATGCATGCTGCATAGCCGTCGATGTGTGGAGTAATAGTAGTAGATGCAGGCAGGAGTCGGCCTACTAATCCTGGACGTGATGCCTATATAATGATCATTACCTGGATATCGTCACAATTATTTGAAGTTCTATCAATTGCCCAACAGTAATTTGTTTACCCTCCGTATGTTATTTTTCTCGAGAGAAGCCACTAGTGAAATCTACGACCCCCGGGTCTATTTTCTCATCATATATTTTAGATCTATTTTGCTATTTTCCTTTTTATTTATTTGCCACTTTTATTTTCAGATCTATATTTCTAAAAACCCAAAAATATTTTGCTTCACTTTATTTTATTCGTGATCTATTTATCCAATCTACTACAATTTATCTCCCGTCCGTTTGCCAATTTCTGACGCCGTTACCCGAAAGGGATTGACAACCCCTTTAACACGTCTGGTTGCAAGTATTTGTTCTTTCTGTGCAGGTGTTGTTTACGTAGTGTTGCTTGGTTCTCCTACTGGTTCGATAACCTTGGTCTCATCACTGAGGGAAATACCTACCATTGCTGTGTTGCATCATCCCTTTCTCTTTGGGGAAATACCGATGTAGTTCAAGCCAACATCACCCGCAAAGAAGCGTGGGAACTGGAACCAGATGCCTGTGGGCCTCTCTTCCCATAGCACGAACTCCGGGGATGTGTCGGCCGAGTGGGATCACGGGCGCGGTGGCCGGACGGCTGTCGCGTGCCTTCCCCCTTCGCTGCGGCAACCCCGGCCGCGGCAGCTTCCGCCACGGGAGGGAGCACCCCCGCGACTGCCGGAGGCGGTGCCAGCCTTCGAGGGAGTGCGCCCACGCCCTCGGGGAGCCACCGCTGGCATCGCGGCGTACTTACGGGGTCGGCCACGGCCCCTCTAGGGCGGCTGCGAGCCTGGCCCTTCCTTGGGGGCCTTTCCCTTCTCCGCGGCGGAAAATCTCCTCACTGGCGCCATGAACGCTCTGGCAAGGTGGTGGAACAAAGGAGAAGGAGAAGCAAGAAGCAAGAAGATGAAAACGAGCTAGGGGCTCCGCCCCCTCTTCCATTTATAGCCGGAAGAAGGCTAAACGCCGGCCCCTCACGTTCCGAGCAATGATGGCTGATCTGCATGCACCTGGCAGTTGTGAAGTCGTGCGGTTGCCGAGGTGGCGTGGGGAAGTGGAGACGCCCATGTTCCATCAAGCACCACACATCGGCTCAGTCCGCAGGCAATTGGGGCCGCGGCGCTTCGCCCTTTCCCTTTGGCTTCGCCTCGAAGCCAAGTCCGAGCGCGCCTTGGGCCTAGGGGCTACTGTCGGTGTTCTGGGAACCGGGGTACCCAGACTTGCCTGCCTGCGGCCCATGGTGTGGCTCCATCGACGGCCTGGTATGGCCCAGTTCCAACACCAACACGACAAGATCCTCACGAGGGGCCAAGCCTCGCGAGGCAGACAGCGCCAAGACCTCCTGAGGGAGCGCCCCCCCCCCCCAGGCTGCCTCCTGAGGAGCGGAGATTTCTATGCAGGTATCCAACCTCATGAGGTTGCGGTGACGCAAGCCATGACGACCAAGGCCAGGCGGGTGCTAGTAGGCGCAGAAGAGCAGGTTTCCTCTTTGGTGCAAAGGAGGCAAGCGCAGGCGTGGGTTCTCGAGGAATCATGCAAAGGTTTCCATTCCGGTGCAATGAGACCAAGACCGCCAGGACGGCAGGACGGATGTCATCGCCAAGCCCACCATGGCATCACGGCGAGAAGCTTTGCAGGCGAAGACCGCCTTTCATCAGGATAAGATGTAGTACTTGTCCCCTTTCAAATTGGCCATTGTGGAATCCCTTCCCGCCTATGTTTTGGGGGAAGAGGACCAACGCCACTATAAGTATAGGTTAGGCACCACCATAGAGGGGGATCGGATCCTTTCCAGCCTCACCCCAGAGCAGACCTTACGAGGTTGTTCTTCCCTTGTACTAGTTCATCTCCAGCCCCTCGTGAGGCAAATCCACCACAAAGTAGGATTAGGGTCTTACACCACAAGGTGGCCCGAACCTGGGTAAACTGCCGTGTCCATCTCCTTCCTTGATCCATTGAGCTAGGCTGTAGGGCGACGGGTTGGTTGGTTGGATAGGTTGAGTACTTCGCACACGCCCCAGAGTTTGAACCTTTCTTGTGTCTGCGGAGCCCTGAATCCGACATAATGACTTCACATATAAGAAGTATAGGTGGTAAAATTTATTGAAAGTTAGCAAACACAACATTTGTCACTTGGACAATTCATGAAAGAATATTGAAGGGAGAGAGGTTCCACGTATAAATATACTATCTTGGACATCTTCTATGATTGTGAGCCCCATTAATTATTTTCAAACTTGAACAAATTAGTTGAAGTTGCACAAGGAAGCCATGGTAATGAGTTATGTTTGGGTATATTTGTTTAGAAGTTATATTGTTATGGATCCTCCAACATGTGGTGCTTGCTTAGGATCTTTTGCTAGCCTTCACCTGTACTAGTCCAGAATACTGCTTGTGCATCCACTTACTTAAACCCAAAGTTATTCCATATGAGTCCACCATACCTACCTATATGCGGTATTTACCTGCCGTTCCAAGTAAATTTGCATGTGCCAGACTCTAAATCTTCAAATAATAATCTGTTTTGTATGCCCAAATCACTCATGAAGCGATAGGGGGTGGCAAGTATCTTCCATGCTAGGTGGGTTATTCTCACGATGATTGTTTATTTGCTTGCATTCACGAGAAAGTGGCTGGTAATTGGGATGCCCATTCCTATGATAAAAATCAAAATCAAAATATAATAATAAAACAAAACTCCCCCGGATTATTGTTGGTATGGAGGGCACCCGAGGATTCGGCTAGCCATGGCTTGTGTTTGTTGGTGGAGGGGGAGTAAAACTTTACCTTTCTGTTTGGGAACCGCCTATAATGTGTCTAGCATGCAAGTCGTTACGTTAACAATGAAAGCATAACTCTCAAAATTATATTCATCTCCGTTTTAAAAGCTTCGAGCTCTGGCACCTCTGCAAATCCCTGCTTCCCTCTACGAAGGGCCTATCTTTTACTTTTATGCAAGAGTTAGTAGTATTCCTTCTCATTTCAACCTCAATTATTCTCTAGTTGGCAAGTATCATGTGGTGGGGAAAGATCCAAGCATATATGGCCATTCAAATATATTTGATCATGAATTATTATTGTTGACAATTATCGATATGATAAATAAGTTGGGAGGCGAAACATTAAGCCCCTATCTTTCCCTATGTTCGATGGATGCTATTTGTTCTAAAAATATGCTTTGAGTGTCAGCAATCATGGAAGACTATATGATAGTTGAGTATGTGGAATTTGCTAAATCAAAGCTCTTACATAGACCCTTCCTGAAAATAAGATGAATTGCAATTATTTGATGATTGAGAACATAGTTTGTTAGTTTTCAAGAACATTTATGGTCTATGCTTTAACATGTGAATAACTTGTTACTTGATCATAAGAAGTTTTATGAGATGAACTACTATTCATGATATATATTGATGCTAGAAAAAGTGTTTGGAACTATCATTGATCAAACTTATGCACTATGCTAGCATTCACACTTCATAAATTATTTCTTTTATCATTTACCTACTCCAATGTATCTATAATTTATGAAGTATTCATGCCATGTTTACAACAATTTTCTATGCTTTTGGTATGATTTGAATAGAACTAACCCCGACTGACGTTGTTTTCAGCAGAACTACCATGGTATCGGTTTTTTTGCATACATAAAAGTTCTCGGAATGGGTTGAAAATTTACGGTGATCGTTTATGGACCAGAAGAGACCCACGGAGCACCAGAGCTGGACCAGGAGGTGACCGAGGAGGCCACAAGCCTGGGAGCATGCCCACCCCAACAGGGTGTGTCCCCCGAGCTTGTGGGGCCCTCGGGCACCCCATGACTTGATTCCAACGCCAAATACTCCTATATATACATTAACCTCTGAAATGAACCCTAGGTGAGAAGTTCTGTCACTTCAACCCTTTGTATCCACGAAAACTCAATCGGGACCCCGTTCTGGCACCCTGCCGGAGGGGGAAATCATAACCGGAGGCCATCTTCATTATCTCGGCGGCCACCATGATGAGGAGGGATTAGTTCACCCTAGGGGCTGAGGGTATGTACCAGTAGCTATGTGTTTGATCTCTCTCTCTCTCTCTCTCGTGTTCTTGATTTGTCACGATCTTGATGTACCGCGAGCTTTATTAATATATTTGGATCTTATGGTGTTCTCCCCCCTCTACGTTCTTGTGATGAATTGAGTCTTGCTCTTTGAGGTTTCATTATGTTGGATTGAATATTGGATTTGGGAACACTTGATGTATGTCTTTCATATGGATACCCGTGGTGACAATGGGGTATTATATTGATTCACTTGATGTATGTTTTGGCACTCAACTCGCGGATTCCCGAAGGGACATTGGGGTAATCTATGCATAGGGGTTGATGCATGTTTTCGTCCTACGTTATCCGATAGAAACTTTGGAGTGATTCTTTGTTGCACGTTGAGGGATTGTTATATGATCCAATTATGTTATCATTGTTGAGAGAATTTGCACTAGTGAAAGTATGAACCCTAGGCCTTGTTTTCAAGCATTGCAATGCCGTTTTTGCTCACTTTTGTTACTAGTTACCTTGCTGTTTTTATATTTTCATATTACAAAAACCTATGTCTACTATCCATATTAGACTTGTATCACCATCTCTTCGCCGAACTAGTGCACCTATATAATTTACCATTGTATTGGGTGTGTTGGGACATAAGAGACTTTTTGTTATTTGGTTGCAGGGTTGTTTGAGAGAGACCATCTTCATCCTACGCCTCCCACGGATTGATAAACCTTAGGTCATCCACTTGAGGGAAAATTGCTACTGTCCTACAAAACTCTGCGCTTGGAGGCCCAACACGAGTTTATAAGAAGAAGGTTGCGTTGTAGACATCATAACCCTTTCTTTGACTGATCCATTTTGAACTTCTTCAAAACTTTGTCAAGGTATGTACTTTGTAAAAGTCCTATAATTAGGCGTCTTGATCTATCTCTATAGATTTTGATGCCAAATATGTAAGCAGCTTCACCGAGGTCTTTCATTGAAAAACTCTTATTCAAATATCCTTTTATGCTTTCCAGAAATTCTATATAATTTCCAATCAGCAATATGGCAACCACATATAATATCAGAAATGCTACAGAGCTCCCACTCACTTTCTTGTAAATACAAGCTTCTCCGTAAGTTTGTATAAAACCAAAAGCTTTGATCACTTCATCAAAGCGAATATTCCAACTCCAAGATGCTTGCACCAGTCCATAGATGGATCGCTGGAGCTTGCATACTCTGTTAGCATCCTTAGGATCGACAAAACCTTCTGGTTGCATCATATACAACTCTTCCTTAGGAAACACGTTAAGGAATGTCGTTTTGATGTCCATTTTCCAGATCTCATAATCATAAATTGCGGGAATAGGTAACAAATTCTAACAGACTTAAGCATCGCTATGGGTGAGAAAGTCTGATCGTAGTCAACCCCTTGAACTTGTCAGAAACCTTTTGCGACAAGTCGAGCCTTATAGACTGTGACATTACCATCAGCGTTTTCTTCTTCTTAAAGGTCCATTTATTCTCAATGGCTTGCCGATCATCGGGCAAGTCCACCAAAGTCCATACTTTGTTCTCATACATGGATCCTATCTCGGATTTCATGGCCTCAAGCCATTTGTTGGAATCTGGGCTCATCATAGCTTCTTCATAGTTCGTAGGTTCGCCGTTGTCTAACAACATGACTTCCAGGACTGGATTACCATACCACTTTGGTGCGGAACGTATCCTAGTCGACCTACAAAGTTTAGTAGTAACTTGATCCGAAGTTTCATGATCATCATCAATAGCTTCCTCTTCAGTTGGTGTAGGCATCACGGGAACTGCTTTCTGTGATGTGCTACTTTTCAATTCGAGAGAAGGTACGATTATGCTACTTCTTGAGCTTGCATTGATTTTTCCCTTGAAGAGGAAAGGGTGATGCAGCAACGTAAAGATAAGTATTTCCCTCAATTAAGAACCAAGGTATCAATCCAGTAGGAGGCATAAGCAAGTCTCCAATATATGCACCTGCACAAACTAACAAACACTTGCACATAACGCGAAAAAGGGTTGTCAATCCCTTCACGGTCACAAACAAGAGTGAGATCTAATAGAGATAGGTATAAAAGATAAAGAAAAGGCAAAATAAAGTAAATATAAACAAATTGCAGCAAGGTATTTTTGGGTTTTTTGGTTTATAGATCTGAAGATATATGATGGAAAATAGACCCGGGGCCATAGGTTTCACTAGAAGCTTCTCTCTTTAAGAAAACATACGGTGGGTGAACAAATTATTGTTGAGCAATTGATAGAAAAGCGCATAATTATGAAGAAATCTAAGGCAATGATCATGAATATAGGGATGACAAGATGTAGAGGGATAAACTCAAGCAATATGATATAAACCCCATCTTTTTATTCTTAATGGCAACAATACAATACAATACGTGCCTCGCTACCCCTTCTGTCACCGGGTGAGGACATCGCAAGATTGAACCCATCACAAAGCACCTCACCCATTGCAAGAAAAACCAATCTAGTTGGCCAAACCAAATCGATAGATCGGAGAGAAATACATAGCTATCTCAATCATGCATAAAAGAGTTCAGAGAAGACTCAAATAATATTCAAAGATAATTTGATCATAAATCCACAATTCATCGGATCTCAACAAATGCACCGCAAAAGAAGATTACATCGAATAGATCTCCAAGAACATCGAGGAGAACATTGTATTGAAGATCAAAGAGAGAGAAGAAGCCATCTAGCTACTAGCTATCGACCCATAGGTCTGTGGTAAACTACTCACACATCATCGGAAGGGCAGCAAGGTTGGTGTAGAGGCCCTTCGTGATCGAATCCCCCTCCGGCGGAGTGCCAGGAAAGGCCCCAAGATGGGATCTCACGGGAACAGAAGCTTGCAGCGGCGGAAAAGTATTTTTGGTGTGCCCTCTGGTATAGGGGGAATATTTGAGGATTTATAGTGCAAAGATTAGGGTTGGAAGGTCTTCGAGGGGTCCACAAGCCCTGGGGGCGCCCCCCCGGGGCGCGGCCCTACGGCTTGTGGCCGCCTCTTAGGTCTTCTGGCCTCCTCTCCAAGTCTCTTGGGTTTCTTCTGGTCCAAGAAAAATCACCGTAAAGTTTTATTCTGTTTTGACCCCGTTTGGTATTCCTTTTCTATAAAAGACAAAAACAAGGAAAAAACAGAAACTGACACTGGGCACTAGTTTAAAAGGTTAGTCCCAAAAATAATATAAAATAGTATATTAATGCATATAAAACATCCAAAACAGATAATATAATAGCATGGAACAATAAAAAATTATAGATACATTGGAGACGTATCAAGCATCCCCAAGCTTAATTCCTGCTCGTCCTCGAGTAGGTAAATGATGAAAATAGAATTTTTGATGTGAAATGCTACCTAACATATTTGATCAGCGCGGTCCTTGCCATCGCACGTGAGATCAGTTCACTGGCCGACAGGGCTCAGCGCAACAGGGAGAAATGCAAGCTTCTCAGAGATCACGTGGGATCGATCATGCTCCTCCTCAGGGAGCTGCAGAACAACATGAAACCGGAGCTGTGGATGAAGGACTTAATGGAAAATCTAAACGATGCTCTCAGAGATGGGAGATCCCTTGTCGAATCCTGCCAAGAGAAGAGAACCTGGTCACACGTCTTCAAAACCGAGAAGAAGGCCAAGAAGTTCGATGCCCTTGACCACCGGATCTCCAGGATCCTGGAGCAGTTCCACCTTGTCAACATGATCCTCATTGTCAGGGTGAACAATGAGCGCTTCTTCCAGAATGTGCTCCGGAAGCTACTTGAAGATGGTGCTTGCAAACGCTTGCCGCAGGTACTTTAATTCTAAGAAAACTTTACCACTACGTCTCAATCGTCTCGATCAGGCCATTCCCATCTCAATCGTCTCACGACATATCCAACCACGTCATGCATGTTTAATTAACAAGTATAGGAGCTTTATTAATTCTTTGACCTCTCAGGACGTAAAGGAGGAGCTCAAGTCATCTATCAAGAAGCTGACTAACACAGACAATATGTCACCCAACGCACAAGAGTTGCTGGAATGGATAAAAAGGGACATCACATACACATACAGGTAACTTATATATTCTGATCGAGAAATAAACCCCACAAGTTCCTTCCCAAAAATTCAACCAGAGGGATCGATGTCGGCTGCAGGGATGCTGCGACCAGCGGATCGTCAGGAGCACAGGCATCATCAACTGGCGACTATCTCATGGTGGACATCTTTGACCTCACGGAACAAATCATGCAGGAGGCGCGTGTAGGGTAACGCAGCAGAAAACAAAAAATTTCCGACCTACGCACCAACCCAGGACCACTATGAAGACTGCATACAAGGTTTCGATCTTTTCGTTACCGACTCGTAGCGCAGCGGAAGTAGAGTCGATGACGATCGGCGGTGCAGATCCCCGCAGCTAGGATTTTACAACCTCCCAACCGCGAGGATGTACTCCCGCATCTGCCCCTCGGACAGCCCTCCGGGAGGCGGTCGGACAGTCCCTTGGACAGTGTCACGGACAGCCCTTCGGGAGGACCCTCGAAACTTGGATGGTTACTCGGACAGCCCTTCGGGAGGACACTCAAACAGCCCCTCGGGCAAAAGGATGAAACTACGACCTCTCTACGGGGTTGCACACATACGGTGTCATCTATCCGGCAGGGCTTCGCCGTCCAGAACTAGTTCCCACCGGAACCCAGACAGCCTTTCGGCACTACTAACTATTTCGTGGGAGGGAGAGAGAATGCCAGATCATGCATGGCTTGTGTGAGAGAGTTGGAGTGGGGATGGAGAGCTCCTCTCCACCTCCTTTTATAGGGGAAGGAGGGGGTGGTGGTGGCTGAAATTTCAGCCCACCAAACAAGCACCCACCAAACAAGGAAAACATCTTCCCACCAAACATGGAGAAAACATGTTCCCTTGTCCATGGTGTTCCCACATGGGGCCCCACCTTCCTCCCAACACTTTCCACCATTTGTGGGGGCTGCCCCCCACCATGGGCCCCCCCCAACATCTTTGTCCAGCCACAAGGGGCTGCCCCCTCAAGGGGGGCGCCCCCAAAACAGCCCCCACGATCCATGGGATCTTGTCCACTCACGCTGAGACAAGATGTTTTCTGTGACTATTACTTCTGAAAAATTCCGGAAGGTCCGATAACATTTCCGGCACCCTCCAAAATTATCTGGACGCGCTCCGGAACATTTCCGGCATGATGATTTAATTTAAAACCATCTTCGTTTACTCTGTAAACAATTCTGGCAGCTCCGAAACTTCTTTTTGGTTTTTTCTCTGAAAAAATTCCAGAAGTTACCAGACCAATCTGGCAACCTCCAAAACGTTCCTGGTGCTTGCCGAAACCTTTTTGGATCAATGGTTTTATCCAAAACAACTTTTTGGTTTTACCAAAACTTTTTCGGTGTTCTCTTCGGAACTTTTCCGTTGTCTCTGAAACTTTTCCAGTGACTTTCTCTTGGACTCCTTGTCTAGTATTCAGCAGATAGATGACCCTTAAGCGTGTGACCCTATAGGTTTGGTGAAGTATAGACATGACCGGAACATTTTCCGATCAATGATCAGCATCGGAGCCGTGGACACCCATATTGACCCCTATACCCACACGAATAAATATTCGAGTGAACCTCCAGTTGCCATGTGCTATTCCTGTTGCTTCACGATATGTTACAAATATTCGAGGTAAGACATGTTGGCAATCTCGTGGATCAACAACTTGTCCACTATGCTAGTTACCTTGTTACCGGTATTGTTCTCTTTTCTCGTTCCCGTGTTCCGGCATCCCTGTGATCAAATCACATTGTGTCTGGCCAGACGAAGATGGATACCGTAACACCGAGAGGGCCCAGAGATATCTCTCCATCGTCGGAGGAGCAAATTCCAATCTTGAGCTATCAAGTTACTTGACACACTTTTCCATGAACCCGTAAGCCGCCGTAATAGCCACCCATTTACGGATGACGTTTAACAAACCCCAAAGTTCATGAAGCAAGTACGAAGAAAGTCGATACTCTCATGGTCTAAGAAATTATGCAAACATTAACCATCTCTGTGTTATTAACCATTAACTTGTGACGAATGTATCTTATAGCATAACATCAATCGGGTCGATTCAACACAAGTGTTCTCCTAACATTGTGCCCTCAAAAGTTACTGGCATAGACATGCCCATGATCAGGAAAACAGAACCAGCATGCAACACTTGAGCTAGTCTTAGAGGCTAGACAAGGAATACATTTTACCGTTTATTATTCCACACGTGCATATGAGTCTTCCTCCGAGCCTCGTGGTTATTGCAGACTCGAGAACCATAGCAGTTATAGCATGGAACATAAACCTAATTACGAACAGGGAGATAAATAATAACATTTATTATTGCCTCTAGGGCATATCTCCTACAGACTCCCACTTGCACTAGAGTTAATAATCTAGTTAATGCTACTGCACTTCACACCTGTGGCACACCGGTGTAAATATGCTTCGCTTGTGGTATAGCCTGATGTCCAACGGATCTGACGACTTCAACTCCGTGTGTATCTTTGCATATCCTCGCGTTTTCACGCTTTCACAAAATTCATATTTTATGTGGACTTGGCTTTGTATATGTGTGAATCATTGGTCGAAACCTAATTCCTCAGACTGAGCTATGGAGCAACTATCTGCAATAGTGTCCCATTGACCAAAGCCTTCTTGGAACCATACTAAATTCATGAATGAACTATATGATTCAACAACTTCTTTGTCGCTTCTAAAGCGTCAACATACTTAGCCTTTGTTACAGAATTCGCCACAGTATCTTGTTTGGAACAATTTCCAACTACCGTGCCACCATATTATGTATTACACAAAACCCTTTATTTAAATCAAAAATCGCATGGAGAAATGATGAAGACTGTATTGATGTAACATTTTACAACGAACTCTTCATGATCTCCACTTGCGAGAAAACATGTCATCGGTGCTACTCTAGCACTCAATGACACTTTTCACTGTTGTCCTATGATCAGTAATTTTGATCACTTTGGTATCTATACTCGCAACACCTTGGGAGTATCGGACATATCTGGTTTTTTTACATACCATGGAATATATGATTAATCCAAGCACAAGAGTGTGTGGAATCTCCATCATGTATTTTACTCATCAGTGTTTTGGTACACCGAGTCTTGCAAAAACTCTTTCCATGTGACTTCGGCAAGAATCACTCCTTGGCGTTTTAAATACTAAAAAAATTTAGCATCTTGTCAATATGTATTCATTGCTTAGCCCCATTAGGTAAATCTATCTCCATAGATCATTATGCCTAATATTAAGCCTATTTAGCCTAAGCACTTCATCGAAAAACTATTTTCAAATGAAATCCTAATTCGTGTCAAGAAATTTATTTCCAATTAACAATGTGTCAAGCACACAACGTTTTTAGAAATATTATTATGCTCCCACTTACTTTCTTGAATCAAAAGCATCTTCGTTACCCATTGATGAAGTCAAAACCCTTTTGACCATTTCATCAAAACACGAAGATTCCAACTCCATTTTGCTCTCTTCTGTCCATTGCTGGAACTCTGAAGTTTGCATACTTACTAGCATCCTCTGGACTGACAAAATACCTCGGACTGTAACACATGCAAGTCCTTGGTTTTATTTCCATCATATGGAAATCCTTTCGTCATCCTTTTTTCATATCTCATGATTTGAAATATGTATTAATTGCTAGTTCAACCCGAACCGACTTTAAGCATCGCTACAGTGAAACAACCTCATCGTAGTCAACTCCTTGAACTTGTTATTGCAACAAGTCGAGCTTTATGGATAAGACATTTTTATCCGTATCAGTTTTTAGTTCCATAAAATTTGTTAGACTCTAAGTCTTCCGAAAGGTGTATCAAAATTTTAATCTTGAAACATTTATATATGGAAACTATCTCAGATTGTATTGGCATTTAGCCAATTCCGGAGCCAGGGCCCATCAACGCTTCCTTGTGTATCGTAGGTATACTGTTGTCTAACAACAATATCTCGTTTGCGCACCTGAGAGGTTTGCACGAGCATTGCCTACGTGGTTCAGCTGCAAGTTTGACCGAAGTCCATACATTTTATTGTAGAGACTTCCGTATCAGTCGCAGTAGGAAACTCTAGAATTACTTCCATGGTCTCTTTGCTTTGATCTGATGACGAAGATACTGTTATCTCGTCGAGTTGCATTGTTCTCCCACTCACCTTTTTGAAAGAACTATTTTCTTCAAAAAGCGTACCGTTCTTTGTGGCAAACCTATTTGCCTCGGTATTGTGAGGGAGGAATACCCAATTACATGGGATAACCTACAAAGTAGCACTTGTCTGATTTGGAATAGGTTTGTAACCTTTTACACAAGCCCCATATTCCAAATGTTAAGAAAAGATATAACATGGTTGGGCGTACCATACCTTGGCGTCATTTCAACAGACCTGATGGGGCTCTTTTTAGTGTAAAAGCCGCAGTCTCTAAAGCATCACTTTAAAAGGGATAATGTCAAATTTATTTATGTCATCTTTGATCTTACCATGTCATAAATGGTTCGATTACATCTTCACGGACTTTCTACTTGCAGTGGTGTTCCGGGAGGTGCAAGTTATGAAACCCCTTTCACAACTCATCAGACATTCGCTAAACTTGTAACTCAAATATTTCGTTCTGCAATCGAATTGTAGAAACATAATTTTCTTGTTACAATAACTTCTACTTCATTTTTGAAAACCTTTCAAACGATTTCAAAAGATCCAGACTTACGTCTCATCAAGTAAATATCCATATATCTACTTGAGTCATTTCTGAAGATAGATAAATCCACTACTTGCAACAACATTTATTGAACTACACACATCAAAATGTATGATTTCCAATAAGTTTGTTGATTGTTCCATATGGCCTGTGAACGTTATTTTAGTCACTTCACTTTTCGGAGGAAAGTTGCTAGTGTCAGATGATTCAAAATCAAACGACTTCAAAATCCATCATAATGAAATTTTCCATGCTGGTTTCTCCAATGTGACCAAATGCAGTGCCACACTTGTGTGATATTCTTTTAGTCTTGCGACATTTAGCGCCAGTGTTATGGATGTATCATATTACCATCAATATTCATAACATACTCCAATCTCGGATGGAAGCATGGCCCTTTATGTTATTCATAATACTGAACAACAATTGTTCTTTTATGAACAACTCTTTTGCAACAAACATTGTGCAATGGGCTAGAGTGTGTAAAACTCTAAAATGAATTATGAAAGTAAATCCAGAGGTAATATATTATTATCATTATTCATAACATACATCTCATTCTCAATGAAAGTATGGCCTTTATGTTATTCATAACATCGAACATAAAAAGTTCTCTTATGAACAACCTTCTTGCAAGATACCTTATGCAAGGGGCTAGAGTGTATGAAACTCTAAAATGAATTATGAAAGTAAATACATAGGGAATACACTGATGGAAGGTATAGTAACTATTACTATGTTCCCAGCGTGTATCAAAACCTCATTCCTGGCTAGTCTTTTAGGCCGTAGTAGTTCTGACATCGAGTTGCAACAGAATGCAATCGAGCGGGTATCTTTGTGATTAACTCACAATACCCAAGAATTAGTGATTAACATGTATAACCATAATTCCCAAGAACTATATCTTTGACCAGCCTTCCATACATCAATAACTTGTATGACATTCATACATGAGCTGGATATTCCAGTCTTCTTTCTTATTGCCTTTATACTTCTAACAGTTTAACTTTTAGTATTTCTCCTACTCTCAGAAGAAGCACCCAACTTAAGAGTGGCGTTAGCCCCGGACTTCCTAGGCGTGAAAGTTTCACTAACACCCTTCGGACACTTCCTTTCTCTTTAAGTTGTTGTTTTATTCACCTTTCATCATATGACAGGCGTTCTTCTGGATCCCTTTCTTATCAGTCTAATGCATAGTAAACACCTTTACTAATAGTTTGCAAACAAACATTGCTTTGTTTGTATCTGAAAAGGATTTTCAGATTCCATGAATATCACATAACTATCCCAAAACTTTCGAAGTTTGGGTCTCATGGAAGCAAACATATTGCACTTTGACTGAAACGGAATTCTAGCTTTTGGATCGACGGACGAGAGTCTCATCATCCATAGCATTTGTGGGAGGATACCGAAAGTATGCGATAGGACAAAATCCTTTGTGGCACTCTTGAGGACAATCCTCACATTACGTTACCAACCATAAAGTTTTAACCAGATATTTAACAGCTATTCAATTTTAACAGGGAAGGTGGAAACGCGAGCCATTATTCTACAACTATTTTGCAAATCACACTTAGACAATGTCCAAAATTAATTGCACTGAGAATTAAAAAGGTTAATTCATCAGTGCGCTCCCACTCAAATCAATATCTCTCATAATTGATTGTGAGTGATTCAAGATCCATATTACAATTCAACGCCAAGGATGTATCCATCTCAAGTGACAAGAATTGCAATTGGTAGGCCAACTTGCCAATCACATCTCCATGTGACTCTTGTTCATCTTTCGATGGGCGTGTTCCGAGCTCAGGATGCTCCTCCAGAACGTCAAGTCAACCAAGTGATCTTTCTGCGAGGTCTCAACTCACCCGCCTCACATTTCCCTAATCGTTCGTACCCATGTATCCATGTGATACCCCGAAAAGTTAGGTGCCGTGACGGTGCTACACTTGGGAGAACACTAACTACTTGATAATTTTGTGAGAGATCACCCTAATAAAAAGCAACTACCACGCAATCAAAAAGGGTGCATCATAAGGGATAAACATCTCAGGCAATTCATAATAGCATGATATGGTATAGCCCTTTCTGACGGAGAAGTCTTGTATTTCTTCGTCTTCGGCATTCGCGTCGGTGTTCACCTTCGTGAAGATTGCCACCACCTTGTCGATGCACCAAATAATATTGCTATCTCTATAGCTAATAAAATAAGTGCATTACAAAAGGTTGACACACAGGTCATTAAAGTGCAATCATATGGCTCCAGCCATCATGCCGAATCATGACACGCAGGTCATGTTAATCAATTTACATTATATAGTCATCTCATACATAATCAAATTAATATGAGCACTGCTATACCACATCACATGCACATCCTGCAAAACCAAGTTAGACGCCTCTAGTCAGTTCAGCAAAAACTTGTTTTACGTGGCTTCTAAGGTTTCGAAACAAACCGAAGCTACCAACGTCGATCATCAAGCATGATAATCCAAGTTGCTAGATTAACATCGCGGGGTGTATGAAACACGAGATAATAAAATCTCGATCCCCATACTGAACTTCGTCATACGCATGACCCCCATGCAAATCATATCTGCATTGCCCTTTCGTCTGCGAAACATCCATTTTTTTTTAACTATGGTGGAACCCAAAGAACTGTTAGCACTTCGTTGATCTGTCAATCAGCATACTCAGGAGCAGCATGAAAGGATCACGGATTGCCAGAACTTTGTGAGATTCCACCATGCCGTCAAGATCAGGATTATGCAAATTCAAGGGAAGCAACTGGAACATCGGGTAACAGATTTCATCTGCTACCCGCACAAATAATTTTCAGTAATAGAACTCATCTACTACCTAATTATATTGTGCAACACCCATACATCTCTATGTATTCTAGATCGCAATCTGCATCTATGCATAGCACGGCTCTTGATGCCACTATAGGGTAACGCAACAGAAAACAAAAAATTTCCGACCTACGCACCATCCCAGGACCACTATGAAGACTGCATACAAGGTTTCAATCTTTTCGTTACCGACTCGTAGCGCAGCGGAAGTAGAGTCGATGACGATCGGCGGTGCAGATCCCCGCAGCTAGGATTTTACAACCTCCCAACCGCGAGGATGTACTCCCACATCTGCCCCTCGGACAGCCCTCCAGGAGGCGGTCCGACAGTGTCACGGACAGCCCTTCGGGAGGACCCTCGAAACTCGGACGGTTACTCGGACAGCCCTTCGGGAGGACACTCGAACAGCCCCTCAGGCAAAAGGACGAAACTACGACCTCTCTACGGGGTTGTACACATACGGTGTCATCTATCCGGCAGGGCTTCGCCATCCAGAACTAGTTCCCACCAGAACCCACACAGCCTTTCGGCACTACGAAACTATTTCGTGGGAAGGAGAGAGAATGATAGATCATGCATGGCTTGTGTGAGAGAGTTGGAGTGGGGATGAAGAGCTCCTCTCCACCTCCTTTTATAGGGGAAGGAGGGGGTGGTGGTGGCTGAAATTTCAGCCCACCAAACAAGCACCCACCAAACAAGGAAAACATGTTCCCACCAAATATGGAGAAAACATGTTCCCTTGTCCATGGTGTTCCCTCATGGGGCCCCACCTTCCTCCCAACACTTTCCACCATTTGTGGGGGCTGCCCCCCACCATGGGGGCCCCCACAACATCTTTGTCCAGCCACAAGAGGCTGCCCCCTCAAGGGGGGGCGCCCCCAAAACAGCCCCCACGATCCGTGGGATCTTGTCCCCTCACGCTGGGACAAGATGTTTTCCGCGACTATTACTTCTGAAAAATTCCGGAAGGTCCCAGAACATTTCCGGCACACTCTAAAATTATCGGGACGCGCTCCGGAACATTTCCGGTATGGTGATTTAATTTAAAACCATCTTCGTTTACTCTGTAAACAATTCCGGCAGCTCTGAAACTTCTTTTTGGTTTTTTCTCCGAAAAATTTCCAGAAGTTACCAGACCAATCTGGCAACCTCCAAAACGTTCCCGGTGCTTGCCAAAACCTTTTTGGATCAATGGTTTTATCCGAAACAACTTTTTGGTTTTACCGAAACTTTTTCGGTGTTCTCTCCGGAACTTTTCCGTTGTCTCTGAAACTTTTCCAGTGACTTTCTCTTAGACTCCTTGTCTAGTATTCAGCAGATGGACGACCCTTAAGCATGTGACCCTATAGGTTCGGTGAAGTATAGACATGACCGGAACACTTTCCGATCAATGATCAACATCGGAGCCGTGGACACCCATATTGACCCCTATACCCACACGAAAAAATATTCGAGTGAACCTCCAGTTGCTATGTGCTATTCCTGTTGCTTCGCGATATGTTACAAATACCCGAGGTGAGACATGTTGGCATTCCCGTGGATCAACAACTTGTCCACTATGCTAGTTACCTCGTTACCGGTATTGTTCTCTTTTCTCGTTCCCGTATTTCGGCATCCCTGTGATCAAATCACATTGTGTCTGGCCAGACGAAGATGGATACCGTAACACTGAGAGGGCCCAGAGATATCTCTCCATCGCCGGAGGAGCAAATCCCAATCTTGAGCTATCAAGTTACTTGACACACTTTTCCATGAACCCGTAAGCCGCCGTATAAGCCACCCATTTACGGATGACGTTTAACAAACCCCAAAGTTCATGAAGCAAGTATGAAGAAAGTCGATACTCTCATGGTCTAAGAAATTATGCAAACATTAACCATCTCTGTGTTATTAACCATTAACTTGTGACGAATATATCTTATAGCATAACATCAATCGGGTCGATTCAACACAAGTGTTCTCCTAACATTGTGCCCTCAAAAGTTACTGGCATAGACATGCCCATGATCAGGAAAACAGAACCATCATGCAACACTTGAGCTAGTCTTAGAGGCTAGACAAGGAATACATTTTACCGTTTATTATTCCACACGTGCATATGAGTCTTCCTCCGAGCCTCGTGGTTATTGCAGACTCGAGAACCATAGCAGTTATAGCATGGAACATAAACCTAATTACGAACAGGAAGATAAATAATAACATTTATTATTGCCTCTAGGGCATATCTCCTACAGCGTGGATGGGCAACGGGGGCGAAATCGAGCGACTTGTGCATCTCGTGCAGCAGGTAACCAAAATTATTCAGCATCTCCAGACTTCCGAGCTGTCGCTGGACCCCAGTACGAGGCGGACGCTTGAGGAGCTAAAAGCAGATCTCGTGGGGATCTCTGACAACATCATCTGGTATAACCGCAAGGAGCACAACAAAGTAAAGAGGGTCATGCTCTGCGGCCTGAACAACGCCTACGAGGCACTCAAGGATGCCTACAAGATCAAGTATTACATCCAAGTCCTCGCAATTGCCTTGCGTCAGCTATATGAACGTAATTAAATGCATATATAGACAGATGTTAGGCTGCCGGCCAGAACCACTCCCTCCGATTCTAAATATAAGTCTTTTTAGAGATTTCAATAAAATACTACATAAGGAGCAAATTGAGTCAGTCCTTGCTCTAAAATATATCTATATATAGCCGTATGTAGCTTGTATTGTAATCTCTAAAAAGACTTATATTCAGAAACGGAAGGAGTAACAAAGAATGAATGATACAGAAGCGGTGCAATGGAACTCCTGTTCCTAATAATAGGTTGAGATCTAATAAGAGACTCTGTTTTTTAACTTGTAAAGCTTGTACAAGTGCGTCTTCATTATGTACAATCCCTGCATTTTTGTACTTTTCCTCTTTTCGCAATGATACATTGTAACATTGTATGTATTGTAAACAGGGCAAAGTGTGCAACGGAGGGTAGAAACATTTTCATTCTTAGTAAACATGGGTGTACTTTTTTATTTTGCGGGGAACATGTGCGTGTGTTGTATGCAGCTTATAAGAGATATAAATGGACACAAAGACTTTATTCTTCTTGGGCCATAAATAGTGTGCGTGGTTCTATCCCTCCCTATTTAAACTGTGTTGAGGTTCCAAAGTTCTAGCCTAACTGTTTTATTTTTAAATGAAGAATCCGACCTTCAATATATAAGATCTAGATTTGGTCTATTAATAATCTGACCTGGTGCCAAGTACAACGAAATTTAAAAACTAATTTAAACCCATATCTTATATAGAGTTTCAATATAAATAGTTGGCCTACTACATTTCAATATATCTGCTATCCCAGAAGGAGGTGAACAATAAAGCGGTTCAAAGGGCTTGCTGCAAAGATGGCACTGCATATTCATTGGATACCATTACAGACCCAACCGGTTGCTTGGGTATTCCCAGGAATACCCTACACTATTGAAAATTTCTTTTGTAGGTATATTTTTAATACTTATATACATTCCAAATATTGCAAATTAGGTGCAAAAGGCAACCAAGTAATCTTTGAAAAAGAAAAAAAAATACTCGGTTGAGTTCCTGCTCCTGCGTCCGCCACTGATTGGATGCTTACTGTTTGCAAAGAACGAATACGCTAAGGCCTGAAAGACAAGCACCTCCCCAATGATTAGGACAATGCGTGAGCTCTACTGTTATGTTTTTTTAGTATACCAAATTTAAGTCCACCAGCAATTTCAATGCATATCTTTTTAATCTACTATATCTAAATTGGAGCACCCCACTACTAGGAATTCTCTAGCTTCTCCTTAGGCCACATCACCCCAATTAATTGTAGCCATTGATTCAGGGCATATATTATTTGTAGCCATACGAATCAAGTTGAAGGCAACCACCTCGTCGCAATGGGGGACTGTGCACAATTCGGTGCATTTTTTTAGGCAAACACAATTGGGGGACCTCCTATATGCCGCTAACTGCGACAAGAGATTGACGTTTCGCACAGGGCGGCTCACGTGGGCCGGCACAATCTTTTTAAAAAGTCAAACATTTAGTGAACCCAAAACATTTTTGAAAAAGGAACAAATTTGAAAGGCAGAATGAAATTTTAAATTAAGAACAATTTTTTGGAACTGCAAACATTTTTATGAAAACAGGAACAAAAAATTATAACAGGAACATTTTTTGAAATTACGAACATTTTTCCAAAAGCCCAAACATTGAGTAATTTTTTTAAGATGTCTAACCGCAAATTTTGAGTAATTTTTTTAACGTACGATTTTTTCACAAACGCAATTTCTGAATTTCCCAGACATTTATTTGAAAACATGAACGTTTTGGAATTTGTGAACAATTTTTTAAAGCACGGACATTTTTTGAATCTTGAGAACAAATTTTGAAACGGAGAACAAATTTTGAAGCGTGAACAATTTTTTAAAGCACGAACATTTTTTAATCTTGAGAACAAATTTTGAAACGGTGATTTTGCAAAATCCCGAACAAATTTGGTAGCGTGAATTTTTTTTAATACATGAATAAAAAATTGAAATCTGGTACATTTTCTGAATTTTGAAAGTTTTAAACTTTTTTGTGTAACAAGAACAATTTTTGAATTTGAGAATTTTTTTCGAAAACTGAACATTTTTTGAATATTTTGAAAAAAGTTTGAAAAAAAAGAGAAGAACATAAATGGAAATAAAAATCAAAGAAAGAAAATTTGTTGAAAAGAGAAATTAACTTGAAAAGGAAAACTGAAAGAAAACAAAAGAAGTAACAAAACGAAAAGAAAAAAGAACCAGACCAAGGAAGAAAAAAAAAACAGAAAGAGTAAAAAAAGAAAAAGATAAGCAAAAATAAAAAACCAGTTCAAGAACCTTCTAGATGGTTCCCAAAACCAGTAAGAACCGGCTGGGAACGCTCTAGAAGGTTCCCAAAACCGGAACCTGTACGTAGATGGGCCGGCCTAAATCGCTCGGCTAGTCGCATCCCCTGTGCGATTCGTCGACAGTTTGACTCAATATGCGTCAAATAGGTTTTTCCCACAATTCGGTGCATGTTATCCTTCCATCTTCCCGAGCCCCGCAATCAAGTCCAAGTTAATTTGGAAGCCCAAACGAGCAGGTTGGGCCTTCTCCGGCCGTCTCATATTCTTCCCCTTCGTCTTTCCCAAATTTAGGGCATCTCTTCCGTTTTATCCTCATTCCCTTCCTCTCCATTAGGAGTTGAGCCTTCTAGAAGGAACTCAGATCTGGTTGCCCGCCACATCTGCCGTGGAGTGCAGCGGGTGGAACTCAAATCAAAGTCAGCACCGAGCGCAGGAGAAGCTATTGGGTGGTGGGCGGACATGGTACAAGAGCAATCTTGCCGCTGCTCTGTAAGAGGAGGACACAGCTGCAGCAGCACCCGATTACGGGGAGGAGGAAGGAGGCCAGCTAGGCGGGGAGGCCGACGGCGGAGCTGACCAAGGTTTGGGAAGGGGCCATGACTTCCATTAAAAATCACCAGGCAACAAGGTTACGCACTCCTGCTAACTGGGAAGAATTACTTCCGGTACTGAATCAATCAGTTATCGATATAGATGCTCGCAAACATTTGTTTTAGTCGTCCACTCATGACTGAGCGATTTACTGTTTCATTCCATTTTGTTATTCTCACTCTCCTTACCAATTTTTGTTCACTTGCAGGTCTTTTGGATTTTGAATTTTTGATAGCACTATGGGATCATCCTCATTGGTTTCGTTGTCCGAGTGTTTATCTTGCAGTGTTTCTGATCTATATGCAGGGAAGATGACTTCTGGATATGCTCATTTTCTTTTTTGATTACACTGCATACTTCAGGATACATTCAGGTCGGTACCCCTTGGGAGATACGAGCAAGTACGGGCACATTAATATTTTATGTTTTGCTAGATCTTTACTAGCATGCAAAGTTTCTTTATTATTGGATGCATGTCGTCAGTGGTGGGATGCATCTGCCAGCCCTTGGCTTGACGCCCCCAAATTGCTTGCTTTGCAATGATGGAAAGTGTTTCAGTTATTTTAGTATAAATTGGCCACACACTATTTCAGAGAAGCTATTTTGGTGTGGATCAATCTGAAAAAGTTTTTTGGTTCATCTGTCTATTTTTGCAGGGATAAACTTTATTAATGGAAGCAACATATGTTGGAGAAAGTGGGTTCAGCTTTCATTTCAATAGCTTAGAGCTATCCTATCCGACCTATGAATGATTCAGGGTGGACACGGTTCGGGCCGGTCTGGTGCCAGTACAAGCCGTCGTTTCGACCGGCCGCCGGTGGTCTGGCTCGGACCGGACCGAGCAGTGCAGCGGTCCTGATTTCAGGGACCGGACCGGCAGACGTGAAGCTCGGTGCGGACCGGCGGTCCTCACGGCCCTGTCGACGTCTAGTCACTGCCATGTGGGCCCAGGATATCGGAGAGGTCGTCGGAGCAGTAGCACTGTGGCCGGAGCCGGAGAAGAAACACCTGAGGCGTGGCGGCACGAGGGAGAGGCACGGGAGAGAGAGCGAGTGGCACGGCCGCACGGCGGAGAGGGCGAGCAGCCGCGCAAGGGAGCGGCGGCGCGAGGCAGAGGCATGGTGACACGAGGGAGAGGGGGGCGGTGCCCGGGAGAGGAAGCAGCCCGTGCGGCGCCATGGCATGGACGAGGACGGCGGCTAGGTCACGCATGCACGCACGGTGTATATGTATTGGGCTCTCCTGATTAGCTTTAATTGTGCTGTGCCTTCGGTCCTCCGAGCCGGACCGAGCTTTTATCGGACCGGACCGACCAAATTTCGTCTCCTTTTCACGGACCGGACTGGACATGTTATTTAGCGAGCCAGGACCGTCCGGTCCGGTCCATAACGGGCCGCGAGCCGGGCCAAAAGCCTGTTCACCATGTCCACCCTAATGAATGATATGTATAAACTGCGCCCCCGAGTTCTGATTCATATGCATACATTCTTAATTCTCTAGCATACAAACATTGCGGCCATGTTCTTGAAATGTCACATACTAAAGAAATCTGCTAATCTTGTTATCCTGAAGGTGCAACTCTATTCAATTCTAGCTTTCCACCCTGGATGGTTAAACATTGAGATGTTTATATCATGACTGAAAGGGAGAAGTTGAAGTTCGATTGCATGTTAGAGGATCACAAAAAAGGGTTGTACCCAAATTGCGAAGATGGCAACACAAAGCTCGGTACCGCACTGGAATTGCTGCAATGGAAGGCAGAGAATGATGTAACTGACAAGGGATTTGGGAAGCTACTGAAAATAATGAAGAAGAAGCTTCCAAAGTATAACGGACAGTACATACGAAGCAAAGAAGGTTGTCGGCCCTCTAGGATTGGAGGTGCAGAAGATACATGCATGTCCTAATGACTGCATCCTCTACAGCGGTGAGTATGAGGAATTGAACGCATGCCCGGTATGCGGTGCATTGCGGTATAAGATTAGACGAGATGACCCTGGTGATGTTGAGGGCGAGCGCCCCAGGAAGAGGGTTCCTGCCAAGGTGATGTGGTATGCTCCTATAATACCACGGTTGAAACGTCTGTTCAGAAACAAAGAGCATGCCAAGTTGTAGCGATGGCACAAGGAAGACCGTAAGAAAGACGGGAAGTTGAGAGCACCCACTGACAGGTCGCAATGGAGAAAAATCGAGAGAAGGTGGGGGGACTTTGCAGGTGACGCAAGGAACGTATGGTTTGGTTTAAGTGCAGATGGCATTAATCCTTTTGGGGTGCAGAGCAGCAATCATAGCACTTGCCCCGTGAATCTATGTATCTATAACCTTCCTCACTGGTTGTGCATGAAGCGGAAGTTCATTATGATGCCAGTGCTCATCCAAGGCCCTAAGCAACCCGGCAACAACATTGATGTGTACCTAAGGCCATTAGTTGAAGAACTTTTACAGCTGTGAAATAAAAAAGATGTACGTGTGTGGGATGAGTACAAACACGAGGAATTTGACCTACATGCGTTGCTGTTTGTAACCATCAATGATTGGCCTGCTCTTAGTAATCTTTCAGGACAGACAAACAAGAGATACCACGCATGCACGCACTGTTTAGATGGTATCGATAGTATATATTTGGACAAATGCGGGAAGAATGTGTACCTGGGACATCGTCGATTTCTTTCGACCAACCATCTCTGAAGAAAGAAAGGCAAGCATTTCAAACGTGAGGCAGATCACTGGAAAAAGCCCATCCTCCGTACTGGTGATGCCATACTTGATATGGTCAAGGATTTACAAGTGATCTATGGAAAGGGTCCTGGCGGACAATCTGTTCCGAATGACGCTGAGGGACGCGCACCCATATGAAAGAAAAAATCTATATTTTGGGACCTACCCTATTGGAAAGACCTAGAGATCTGCTCTGCAATCGACGTGATGCACCTGACGAAGAATCTTTGCGTGAACCTGCTAGGCTTCTTGGGCGTGTATGGGAAGATAAAAAATACACCGAGGGCACGGGAAGACCACTACAAGAAATCTGTTAATACGTGACGGATTTAATCTGTCATGGATCAGTGGAAAACTGTCATGGGTGTCCATCCATGACGGACATGAATTCCGTCATGTATATCACGTCATAATTTGACATCGTATCGTCCTTGACGGTTCTCGACCGTCATGGATCTACCCTAGGCATGCTTAACTGACATGCTTGTAACGGCGTTCACATGTTTGCCACGTCATCATTTGACATGGATCTAACAAGGCAACCCATGTAGGAATCAGCCCAATTAAAATTTGGGCCCACCAAATTTCAACAAGGTCCAAGAGAGACAGCCCATATAGCAATCAATGCAATTAAAATGTTGGCCCATTAAACTATGGTCCGTCCAAGGCCCACTAATTCACTACAAGCGATACACTCACCTCTCATCTCATTTCTGTTGGTCCATGGAAATTTTAAGCCAATATATTTTGTCAGAAAAATATATGCTCATTTCATTAAATAAAATATAAGTTACATAAACTAACAGCGAAATGCACCTGTATAAAGCAAAAAAAATCTTTCCCTCAAAAAAATCCCTAAAAACATAAAATTGCAAACATCTCCTGGAGAACACTAAGCTACTCTCCAACTCGCCAGCGGCGCTCGCCATACGTCAACTAGGGTTAAATCCCCGTGCCTTTGTGGACATGGATCCTACCGTACCCGCCAAATTGATCAGAGGGAGACACCATTTTCGCAACCATCTTGACTCGAACCATGATCCTGACCGGAGCTCTGTCTCCACCGATGAAGAGTCCATGGAACCCATATTACCTGCGTATCGAGAAGCCCTAAGAACGTCTTGGAAAATCGGAAACGAAAGGGATGGGAAAATCAAAAGGAACAGGGGGAGGGAGACCTGGTGGGACATGCAGCTCATAGCTGATAACCCACAAGTATAGGGGATCGCAACAGTTTTCGAGGGTAGAATATTCAACCCAAATTTATTGATTCGACACAAGGGGAGCCAAAGAATATTCTCAAGTATTAGCAGCTGAGTTGTCAATTCAACCACACCTGAAAGACTTAATATCTGCAGCAAAGTATTTAGTAGCAAAGTAGTATGGAAGTAACGGTAATGGTTGCAAAAGTGACAGTAGCAGTTTTGTAGTAATTGTAACAGTGGCAGCGGAAAAGTAATAGAGCAAAGATCAATATGAAACGAACTCGTAGGCAATGGATCAATGATGGATAATTATGTCGGATGGCATTCATCATGCAACAGTTATAATCTAGGGTGACACAGAACTAGCTCCAATTCATCAATATAATGTAGGCATGTATTCCAAATATAGTCATACGTGCTTATGGAAAAGAACTTGCATGACATCTTTTGTCCTACCCTCCCGTGGTAGCGGGGTCCTATTGAAAACTAAGGGATATTAAGGCCTCCTTTTAATAGAGTATCGGACTAAAGCATTAGCACTTAGTGAATACATGAACTCCTCAAACTACGGTCATCACCGGGAAGTGTCCCGACTATTGTCACTCCGGGGTTGCTGGATCATAACAAGTAGTAGGTGACTATAACTTGCAAGATAGGATCAAGAACACAAATATATTCGTGAAAACATAATAGGTTCAGATCTGAAATCATGGCACTCGGGCCCTAGTGACAAGCATTAAGCATAGCAAAGTCATAGCAATATCAATCTTAGAACATAGTGGATACTAGGGATCAAACCCTAACAAAACTAACTCGATTACATGGTAAATCTCATCCAACCCATCACCGTCCAGCAAGCCTACGATGGGATTACTCACGCACGGCGGTGAGCATCATAAAATTGGTGATGTAGGATGGTTGATGATGATGATGGCGACGATTTCCCCTCTCCGAAGCCCAAAACAGACTCCAGATCTGCCCTCCCGAGGAAAAATAGGAGGTAGCGGCGACTCCGTATCGTAAAACGCGATGATTCCTTCTCTCTGATTTTTTTCTCCCCGAACGTGAATATATGGAGTTGGAGTTGAGGTCGGTGGAGATCCAGGGGGCCCACAAGGACAGAGGGCGCGCCCCCACCCTTGTGGACAGGGTGTGGGCCCCCTTAGGTTGATTCTTTCGCCAATATTTTTTATTTATTGCAAAACTGATCTCCGTGAAGTTTCAGGTCATTCCGAGAACTTTTATTTCTGCACAAAAATAACACCATGGCAATTCTGCTGAAAACAGCGTCAGTCCGGATTAGTTCCATTCAAATCATGCAAATTAGAGTCCAAAACAAGGGCAAAAGAGTTTGGAAAAGTAAATACGATGGAGACGTATCAACAGCCATCCGAGGATCCCGCCGGTCCGATGCGGCGGAAATTTACCAGGCGCATCGCCAGCTGGAGTCTGAAGTGGGACCTCGAGGACGCTCGTAGTCAACGCGCCCGGCCCATCCAGCTTCTGCACGCCCACGAGGGACCTAGTCGCTCCATGCACCAGGCACCATCCACAGCAACGGCACCGGCGCCGCGTGCACTGTTCCGCCTTCAGGGGCATCCTCGCCTACTAGACGAGGCTAACGTCATGGTGGCAGATGGTCGGTGCGAGATGCAGAGAGGAAGATGGTCGTGGATGAAGAGGTTGCGGCGGCGGCTGCTAACGCGGAGGTTGCGGAATGCAGAGGGGAAGATGCTATGGATGGCGAGGTTGCAGTTGCGGCTACCAGCCTTTGTCTTGTTGCAGTGGCGGCCGCCATGGATGTTGAGGGGGGAGGGTGGAGGATCTGGAAGAGAGCCGACCGAGATCCACTTCCTCCCGATGGAAGATAAGCGGCGTCTCTGTCTCGTGGGTGGATCGTGGAAACACAAGAAAGAGGGGAGGTTTCCTTGCCGTTGGATTCGGGAGGATCAGCCGGTGGCTATCTGCGATCCGTGGGAGGGTTGGGACAACCAATCAGAATGCAGGAATTGCCTCATGCGGGATACACTCCTTGTGAACCTTAGTGGGCTTTTATGCGCTTCAGCCCAGCCGACTGAGGCCGGTCTTGAATTCGTCCTAATTTTTTCATTTTTATTAAGGAATAAAAGTACCCTTATAAAGTAACTTGCAAAAAATTTATCATATATATATACCACAATACATTATTTACATGTAAAATACTGCTTATATCAGGCTTGTAGTCTTTTAAATATTTTTAATATGATTTAATATTTTTAATACTTTAAATGAATTTAAGTGCTCTTATTAAAAGTAATTCCATTATGAACTACTTGTATATCAAATAAGGTTTGAACTTTCAGAAATAAATATATATAAAGATGAATATTTGCAGTTTAGCTTTTGTCCTGGAGATAGATGAAAATATAGAATGTTTGTTAGGGATAACTCGAACTTCTATTTCCAAGCTATCGGGAGAAATGATGATGATATCTAAAACTGGTCAGAAATTTATGAAAACCGGTATGGGGTCCTTTCTAGACCTCATTTGTTTGTGTTAAAGTCTTAGGTAACTTCGGAAAATGTGGGCTATAGATTGCTCTCTAAGGTATTCACATCTCGGGAAGCTTAGAAACCAAACTATCTTTCGGACGAAAGGGCATGCAAGTGTAGTTGCACACGAGGTGGACAGTAAACTAAAAAAGCATGTGGGCTGACTTTTGAATTAGATTTGGAACATTATTTTTGGCATATCTGAATGAATTTTGCAATAGACCAATAATTTATTTGAATACATGAATTTTCTTTTGTTGGATAATTATATGTTTTAAAACATTTGAATATTTCTCAAAAGTACAGAAAAGTTTCAAATTTTGAAAAACGGTTAATTTTATGTTCCTATTAACAATTTGAATGTACATAGACACATTTTACGCAAAAAAAATGTTTTTATTCTTCAAATAACTAATAGACGGGACCTTGTTAAGTAATTTGGTTTGTTATGGATAATTCAAACTCTTATTTGTAACCCATCAAGAAATGGTTTATGTTGAGTGTACAAAAAATTTCAATGCCAAGAGATGAAGCATGACCGATTCGCCTTCAAACCTGACCCATTGCCTCTCAAAACCTAGATTCTTTCTTAGAGATGGTCTCGTTTCTAAGCAGCGTATGTCATAACTTTTTCAAAACCTTCTCAAATTTTCACCACATTTTCTGAATGTGATGTGAGGGTACCGTGCCAAATTTCATGTTTTTCGGACTCCATTTGCATTTTTCAGAATTAAGAAAAGGGTAAACACCATGCTCAGGGTCATGTCTTGTCACCCTCATGTTTAGAATTTTTCTTCCCTTTTCTTGCATAAGGCCTACACATAGACAACATAAATATGATTTTCAAACGAATGTTGTGAACTTTTCATTCATCTGCATTTCAAAATTGAATTATATTCAGCAAGTGCCTAGAAATTCACTTAATGACTTAAGTATAGCAAACGGACCCCGGGAAATACCAAATTTTGACAAGGTTCATCTAATGGCATATGTTGAGTGTACAAAAAAGATTCAAGGCTAACGGATGAAGTAGTGATCGCTTCATCTATCGGTTTTCTTTTTTCCTTTTTTCACGTTCAGGTTTATATTTGTTGTCAATTTTTTTAAATATACTGTCTTACACTAAAACGTGTCTAGATACATCCGTGTTTAGAAAAATCAAAGACAAGTAATATGTATCCGAGGGAGTAATAAAAATTTACCATTGCCATCATAATACTTTAAGAAAGTGTTAGTGCGTTCGACAAATGGTCAACTGTTATGGAAAATGTCTCATATCTATTAAAAAATTGTCGATGTGTTGTTAAAAAATGTTCCCCGTGCATTAATAAAAACAACAACGTGTATTTTTAAAAATTGTTGAATGTATTTTCAGGAAATGTTATACATGTATGAAAAACTTGTATAATAATTGTGCATGATTTTTCTTCTGAATGAATATATTTAAATTTATAAAACAATTTTTAGTGCACATTGAACAGTTTAAACCCACGTACAATTTAGGAAAAGTTCATGTTTGGCTCTTCATGGTACACAATAACGAAAATAAATTTACATTTTAAATACAAAAAATTTGTAATTTTAATATGATAAAATGTTAATTTATAAATCAACAAAAAGTTGGAAAAAAAGGGAAAAGGTAGGTAACGCACTAGGAAAATCGCTCAATTTTTTTTCTTATAAAAAGATGTGTGCTATACAGTTGGGCTGGCCCAGTTATGCGCACCGTGCGCCCCTTTTCCCTGTTTTTTATATTATATATATATATATATATATATATATATATATATATATATATATTACAAAAAATACGATGCAAAAAATTGAATTCTTCTGAACAAGTATTTTAAAAAAAATTGAACAGGTATTTGAAAATTGTAGAAGAAATATTTCAAAAATGTTGAACAAATATTTGAAAAATTGCTGATCATGTTTATAATAATGTTGAACAATTTTTTGAAAATCTTGAACAAGTATTTTAAAAACAGATGTTGATGATGTATATAAAAATATTGAGCAAGTAATTGAAAAATGTTGAACAAGTATTTGAAACATGTTGAAAAAATATTTAAAAAAATCTTGAACAGGTATTTGAAAAAATGTTGATCATGTATAAAAAAATATTGAACAAGTATTTCAAAAATGTTGAATAAGTATATAAGAATGTAGAACGAAATACAAAAAAACAAAGAAGAACCAAAAAAATGGAAACTGAAAAAGAAACAAAATAAACCAAAGGAAAAATAAAATGGAAAAAAACTTAAGAAGCAAATGAAAAAACCTGGAGAAGAAACAAACAAAAGGAAACGAAAAAAATAAAAAAGAGAGGAGAAAAACCAGCTTGACTCGTTTCAAGTAGGAGAAAAATGGAAATAAACCGGTCCGTCTCACCTCAAGTATAACGCGCCATAGATTTTGTCAAAATGGTGTACACTAGCATAGTGGCTAGCGGCTCTACTTATTACCCAGGAGGCTTGGGATCAAATCCCACCCCGTGCGCTCCTTTTTCTCTGTAATATTCCTTGTTTTATGTTCGCTCCAATGGGATGACCCATCACTTTTACACGGTTAATCATTAGGTCTCACTTTACAGTTATTATTTTGCTATTTTTTCTTCCAGTCGTAATAACATGTGGGTCTAACACTTTACTCTTTGTTGACATGGGACAATAATCACAAGCGCATTATTCTTTCTATTATTTCTCTCGGTCGCAATGACATGTGGGGCCAACACTTTGCTGTTCACTGGCGTGGCCACGAGCGTATTATTCTCGTATTTCTTGCAGTATTACTATGAGAGTAAATGACACTGACATGCGCGTATTTCTAATAGCTCTGAACGGCACGTGGGTCAAACAAGGAGTATCCACACAACACATAAATAAGAGGAATCCGTGACAGTCCGGATATACTAGTGTATAAGGGAAAAAAGCAAGGTCCAATTGTTCAATCTGTGACAGTTTTTGTCACGGTATCTCAATGTCCGTCGTCAAGAGGTCAATGTTTTTTAAGCTCACTCGCATCAATCGGTGACGGCTACGGTGACGGATTTCCAAGTCGTCACCAGAAATCCGCACGAAAAAGACGGCATGCATCCAAAGCAGTGTCAAGGTCCTACCAGCTACGCTCTTACCAAAGAAGAGAAGGAAATCATCTTTGAATGCCTCCTCAGTATGAAGGTCACGTCTGGCTTCTCGTCCAATATTAAGGGAATAATAAATATCTCAGAGAAAAAATTCCAGAACCTAAAGTCTCATGACAGCCACGTGATTATGACACAACTGCTTCCGGTTGCATTGAGGGGGCTTCTACCGGACAACGTTCGATTAGCCATTGTGAAGCTATGTGCATTCCTCAATGCAATCTCTCAGAAAGTAATCAATCCAGAAATCCTACCAAGGTTAAAAAATGATTTGGTGCTATGTCTTGTCAGTTTCGAGTTAGTGTTTCCACCATCCTTCTTCAATATCATGACGCACGTCCTAGTTCATCTAGTCGTCGAGATTGCCATTCTGGCCCTTTATTTCTACACAATATGTTCCCCTTTGAGAGGTTCATGGGAGTCTTAAAGAAATATATTTATAACCGTGCTAGGTCTGAAGGAAGCATCTCCATGGGCCATCAAACAGAGGAGGTCATTGGGTTTTGTGTTGACTTTATTTCTAACCTTAAGCTGATTGGTCTCTCTCAATCGCGGTATGAGGGGAGACTGACTGAAAAAGGCACGCTAGGAGCGGATTCAATAATATATAGGGCCGGGCATTCTTGGGGTCAAGCACACTACATAGTTCTACAGAATTCTACCTTGGTGACCCCGTATGTCAATTAACACAAGAATATTCTGCGCTCCAAACACCCGGAGCAGTCTGACGCCTGGATTACATGTGAACACGTTAGGACTTTCGGCAGTTGGTTGCAAACACATCTCATGGGTAACAACATTATTGAAGATGAGCTGTACTCGTTGGCCAAGACACCATCTTCGACTGCATTTACTTACCAAGGGTACGAGATAAATGTGAATACATTTTACACGATCGCCCAAGATCAAAAGAGCACCAACCAAAATAGCAGTGTCTGCTTTGATGCAGCAACCAACAGGGGAAAGGACACATATTATGGTTACATAGTGGACATATGGGAACTTGACTATGGACACGATTTTAAGGTCCATTTGTTTCGGTGCAAATGGGTCAATCTGTTAGGAGGCGGGGTACAGGTAGACCCGCAGTACGGAATGACAACAGTGGATCACAACCATCTTGGATACGCAGACGAACCATTCGTTCTAGCCAATGATGTGGTGTAGGTTTTCTATGTGAAGGACATGTCTACCAAACCGAGAAAAAGATAAGATAAGGAAGCGAATACATCATACGATGAGCCAAAGCGCCACATAGTTCTTTAAGAGAAAAGAGACATCGTGGGAGTGGAGGGCAAGACAGACATGTCTGAAGATTATGAAAAGTTTCATGAAATTCTGCCGGGGCCGGGACATCATATATCCCAGAAATTAACCCCTCGTGTCATCACTAGCCCAGGATTACCGTTACTGGTGGACACGTCCTTGTTACAGAATATCAAGCTATTACAAGAATTGGATACAAGCCCATAAAGGTCTAATCATACAACGATGATTCTGGTGGTGGATGACGGAGTTGTCTCGTGGTTCTTCAACGTCGATGGGGCTATATTCCCACAGGAACGGCTGACCTGGATAATTCCTATCCCGCGTTGCTGCTATCCTAGGCTCCGCACGGACGTCGCTGAGGTATTCCTTGTAGAACTCCTGACCTGGCCAAGTAAATAGCGAGGGACATGCCTGTGAGTACGTTTGAATGTACTCGCAAACATCATGAACAAAAGATATACCGAATGCATCAGATAAATTATATGATCATGATGAACCAAACTATAGGCGTATGCTCATGCTGGACTATTATGCAAGCTGACAGGATTTTCAGTCATGGCATGATAAAATATTAGCAAATTCAGAACAATGAGAATATAAAATGTTAATGACAAACAAGAAGTAAATGGAGAATCGGGCGAGACAGGACCGCCCGAGAATCCAGAAGAAAATAAAAGGAATGCCAGTCGGGTGTCTAAAAGGAAATTCGGGCGAGATAGGACCGCCCGAGAATCCAGCGACGCCACGAGAGGTCTTGAAAAGAAATGCCAATCGGGTGTCCACAAGAGTAGTGGCGAGATAGACCACCTGAGAACTCGAGGGACGCCACGAAAAGGTCTTGAAAATAAAATTGAGTGCCCGGGGTAGTCTAGCCAGCCCCTGAGACACTCAGGAAATATAAACTAAGAGAAACGGGTTAATCCACAATAATATACATAACCACTATAATATTAATATGCATAGCAAAATATTCACGGGTAGCATCAGGGTGACAATAATTATCCTGCAAAATAATTCAGGCATAATTTAATTATTTCCTCCGGAGACCGACTCTAAGACCGACACTTGACCAACCCAGACTGTAGTCCTTAACCGCGGACACGGCTATTCGAATAGGTATAAACTCTGCAGAGGGTGTACTCTTTACCCACAAGTAAAGGATTTCTTTAGTCAGCGCCGTGACACTGACTAATTTCCATTACGGTCTTTGGGTTGAAAACACACCTGACCAGCACACATCTGATTAACCGTCCGGATGCCAGGAATCACCCAAAGCATCGTTGCAGAAAAACTCTAAGTCGGGGAGACAACAATCTCGAGTAGCATGGGATCACTATTAATATGCGCGGATTCCAAGGGGTGCCCCCCTCTCGGCTACAACCGAAAACACCCATGCCCCCTGACCCGATGATAGGATTTAGTCCACCATCGTGGAAACCCTCATCGTAGCCCTCTATGTGGTGTTTGCATGGAAAGGGGTTAATAACTTACTGAACCATACCCTACCTGTGGTAGGGACCTGTGGCAGCACGAAACAAGTATGGGGGTTACCGGAACAAGACTCGATCTACGTTCGACTCAGGAGGCTCAATTATTTCCTGCAGTGGTTAGCACAATATGATTCCTCGATAGTACCCAACAGGGTCACCACCTGGCATGTCCCAGCATGCCCTCACTGATCATTCTCGTCACCACGAGATTTTCGGTCTCACGGTCACTTTACTCGTGACTGATATTTTCCTGCAGTTAAGTCCAGACCAACACGAGCATATTTGACAAGGGAAAGTAATCATGCTCACACATATTTCAAGTTTTAAAGATAACAACAGAACAACCATGGTTCATGCATGCAACTATGGCTATATGCTAAATTTTATTTGAATGCAAATTATTCATAACTCCACTATTCATGCAAATAACCAACCATGCATTCACCATATCAAGTGTTCAAGTTGCTTGCCTTGAGCATAAAGAAATATTGGGTGCACTCCAAAAGTTTGAATTATTTCTCTCCCCTCCATTTCCTATTTTCAAAAATATTGAAATTACCACATAAAACCAAAACAGTGCTAAAAAGTTGTTTGGAAAATTTTCAAATAAATACTAAAATAAACTAGATGAAAAATGAAAAATAACAGAGAAAGAATCAATTTATTTGGGGTTCATATGAATTACTTATGGAAATTCTAATTTGAAATAAATGACTAAAAGGACTGTTTAATAGATCCAGTAGGAACAAAACTTAGGAAAAATGTTCACCTAATCTAGATAAATAGAGCATGATTTTATAAGACTGTAGAAATTTTAATCACCAAATTTGGTTTGGAAAAGAGTGTTGTGGAATTAGTTGAAATATACTAGAAAAGAAAAAAGAAATGAAAAGGGAAGCAGTGCGCCCTGGGTGAGATATAGTCGTCTGGCACCTCTGGGCCAGCCCACTGCGGCCAGCGAGGTGATGACGTCGATGGCGCCCACCTGGAGTGCACCTTCTTCACTGGGACACGGATACAGTGCAACCCGTCTCCACTTACGCTGAGCTGGCGTGGACTGAGGGAACGTGGTAGCCCTGATCTAGCTAAGACTTGAGATTCCATTCTATTTCATTCTGATCTCGTTATGAGGAAATAGGTGAGACGAGGCTAAGACAAGATATGGGACTTCCCGCGCTAAGTTGTTCCAATCTCTGTACTTAAGTAATCGAACTCGAAAGTGCTGCTATGAGCTAGATTTGTGCGTACAAGGGTAAAGAAGCGAGCAAGGCTACCTTTCCGCTGGAAATCCTATACCTGAGTGCTATTTGATCAGAGTGAGTTGTAATTGAGCTTGATTTACTTGCTCTTCTATTTGCATTTTTTGTTAAGTATGTGGGTGACTCATCGTCGTGAGATCGGTTGGTCGAAAATTCTTTTCAAGTAGGCCCCGCCTGGCCCACTGGTCAGGTTTGACTAGTCAGCTGTGCACGCGCGTCCTCCCGCGGCAGAGCAGGGGCAGCGCTCCGGCGACCGGCGCCAGAGATCGGCGGCACCGTTCGGAGAGTTGGGACCACCACTGTGTTCAGGAGAATGAGGCGTACCCGTGGGTTCCACTTTTGGTCGCCGGGATGGATGGTGTCGTCGATGGTGAGCTCTCCCGAGAGGCTCCGGCGGCAAATTTGGATCTCTGTCTAAAGGCTAGCTCCGGTGAAATTAACGAGCGGGATGGATCTGCGGGTGCTCATGGAGGATAGTGGTGAAGAGTTTTGGATAGAGGGGCTTCGGTTGTATGGGAATCTCCCGTAGAATGGAGGTGGATGTGTTGGTCGAAAACGGGGAAGATGACCTCGTCCGACTCAGTTGGCCGCTCGAGGATGTGCCTAGAGGTGGAAGAGGTGTTGCCGTGGAGGGGGAAGAGCTCGGGGAGGCCTTTTATAGGGAGGGAGAGGCGGTGTCGTGGCTTACAGAGAACGGCACGGCTGCGGCGGCCATTGATGGTGCCGTGGAGGTCGTTACGGTCAGTGGCAATGGTCAGCAAGGTCGGCGCGGTGTGGATGATCTCGGGTAGTTGGCAGTTAGGGCGAGGGCGAGCTGGCAGGGCCAGGTGGCTCAGGCGGTGCCGTGCCCGAGTCGGTGACCGCGGCAGCGGCTCTGGTCGGTGATCGCCGGCACCAGCGGCCAAGCCTGGGTGTCAGCAAGCTTCCAGAGGGTCGCGGTGATCAAGGGATGGATCAGGACGGGCGAGGGAAGCACCGGAGTGAGTGGCAGGAGCTCAATGCCAGGGGTGTAGTACGCGTGCTCTGGCCGCGCCCATTGCACGCACACCACATGCTCGAACAAATGCCATTGTCATCTTCAGTGACCCAAACGAGCAGGAAAATAATAGGATGATGCTTGCCTGGATGGAGGTGGTAGTGGACATGCTGGTTGGGTCAGGTGATTAAGTTTCTAATGTAACTTAAGAGGATGCCCAACTTCTGTCATGTCTGCAAGGTGCTTGTTAAAATGCAAGAGCTATCGAGAGGACTTTGTTGGAAGTGCGATTTGGCAGGATGGTGTCTCACTGGGTGATAAAGATGGTGGTGGAGTTGTTTTGGCAAAAAGAGAAACTTGATAGTGCAAATTTTACTGAAATTCAGTTCTGGACCCATTTTTGGAGGAATCATTTGGTGAAATAAAATGTAGAATTTGGAGGTGAGCATCTAGACTTAAGGGTTTCTTAGGAACGACTATAAGGTGGAAAAGTTTCAAAATTTTTGGAGCAAGGAAAAATGGGGTTGTAGTTATAACTCGGAAATGGGACAGAAATGAAAAGAGATTGTTTTGCTAAAAATTTACAAAAGACCAAGTTAGATTTTTGCATAAAAGTGATCTGTGGACATCACATGACCTCCCATAATTTTTGTGGAATTTTAAAAGAATTAATTAAAATGGTTGAAGTGCAACAGAGGCATTTCAAGAATTGAAATTGCCTTTAAAAGAATTGTTTTGGGCAAAATTTTATTATGAAAATAATTCCTACTGTTGTTAAGTAATAATGAAATGGTTTAAGAAAACTCCCAAAGCCACAATATTTTTTTCCAAAATTTTCTATAAGGAGGGAAGAATTTTTGGAATAACAGAAACAGAAAATGGTTCTGAAATTAATAAAAGACCTAGTAATATTCAAAATTTTATTTCTGGCCAATAATAAAAATATGATTAAATTTTTGGGGCATTACAAACTCTACCCCCCTTAAGAAAATCTCATCCTCGAGATTTGTTAAGGGCGGAAGAATTAAATGCGTATCAAAACAAACAATAATATGCAAAATGCAAACATAGCAATGCACTTATGACATATGCCCTAAAATATCATACAACGGTTGCGTTATGTAAACTGGCATTAGACACAGCAACAACCATACTCGTGACCATCTACGGTTCTAGATGAGATGTTCCGGCTCTGACCCTGGCTGTGTACTCTTCAAACACTCGACGAGAGTAGCCAGAAGAGAGGGACGGGCCATTCTGCTGGTCGTCCCCTGGAACTCTTGAATTACTACCCAGGACTGCTGACAGAATAACTGATGGTTCTGCACTCCCCCTTACTAGTGGGTGTTGAGCGATGGCTCTCCTCGTAATGGAGAGTTCCCTGGCAACTTGGGTTAGCAGTGACTCTTGTGCGGCCACAAAATGCACCAAGTTTTCCAGGGCAGGGTTTTGCTCGTGCTCGGGGTTGGCAAAATGCATCCCTCTATCATAGCTGGATCTGGATGGATAGTAGAAAAATGAGCGATTGTGAGTTCTTGAATCTTGGTGGCGAAGTTGGGCAATGGCTTTTTCTAGCGGCATACTGGATGGCTTGATATTCACCAGCCATTACTCTTCCCATGAATCGGTGAGAGTGTTCTTGTGCCAAAGTCCTTCCATTAATAGATATTGTGGCCCAAAACTGGGTGAGGCCATTGCGATCCCTTGCTTGGTACACCACATATCGTGGTGATTCTTCCAAACCATGGGCACGTCGGGTGACGTTAGAGAGTATGCGGATGAAGCCATCAAGCTCCGGCGCGGTGGTCTCGTGGTGGATGAGGGAACAAGGCATCTTGGTGGTTTGGATTAAAGTGAGAATGAAGGGAGTGCTGTGCTGAGATGAGGCAGGGCTTCCTTTATAGGCTAGCCGAGTCTTCCATCGCATGCTTGTGGATGGGATAACTTAGGTGTCAGCCACAGGCACACAGCCTATGGGCTAGGTTAATAGGCTGGGCACCGACTGTCAAAAAGATGTCGGCTGGCCACTATGCGGTTACCGGATACGATGGGCTTGACCGTGGACAGGAAAGGATGTGGATGGTGTGGAAACCTAGGGATAGTGACCAGGCTAAGATAGGATTAGCCAATGATCAGCCTAGCTCTGATACCAAGGCTGCCGGGGCCGGGACACGATATATCCCAGTATTTAACCCCTCGTGTCATCACCAGCCCAGGATTACCGTTACTGTGGACACGTCATTGTTACAGAATATCAAGCTATTACAAGAATTGGATACAAGACCTTAAAGGTCTAATGATACAACGATGATTCTGGTGGTGGATGATGGAGTTGTCTCGTGGTTTTTCAATGTCGATGGGGCTCCATTCCCACAGGAACGGCTGACCTGGATAATTCCTACCCCGCGTGGCTGCTATCCTAGGCTCCGCACGGACGTCGCTGAGGTAGTCCTCGTAGAACTCCTGACCTGGCCAAGTAAATAGCCAGGGACAAGCCTATGAGTACGTTTGAATGTACTCGCAAACATCATGAACAAAAGATATACCGAATGCAGCAGATAAATTATATGATCATGATGAACCAAAATATATGCGTATGCTCATGCTGGACTATTATGCAAGCTGACAGGATTTTAAGTCATGTCATGATAAAATATTAGCATGTGCAAAACAATGAGAATATAAAATGTTAATGACAAACAAGAAGTAAATGGAGAATCGGGTAAAACAGGACCTCCCGAGAATCCAGAAGAAAATAAAAGGAATGCCAGTCAGGTGTCTAAAAGGAAATTCGGGCGAGACAGGACCGCCCGAGAATCCAAGCGACGCCATGAGAGGTCTTGAAAAGAAATGCCAATCGGGTGTCCACAAGAGTAGTGGCGAGATAGACCGCCTGAGAACTCGAGGGACGCCATAGAAAGGTCTTGAAAATAAAATTGACTGCCCGGGGTAGTCTAGCCAGCCCCGGAGACACTCAGGAAATAAAAACTAAGAGAAACGGGTTAGTCCATAATAATATGGATAACCACTATAATATTAATATGCATAGCAAAATATTCACAGGTAGCATCAGGGTGACAATAATTATCCTGCAAAATAATTCAGGCACAATAATATTATTTCCTCTGGAGACCGACTATAAGACCGACACTTAACCAACCCAGATTGTAGTCCTTAACCGCGGACACGGCTATTCGAATAGGTATAAACTCTGCAGAGGGTGTACTCTTTACCCACAAGTAAAGGATTTCTTTAGTCAGCGCCGTGACAATGACTATTTCCCATTACGGTCTTTGGGTTGAAAACAAACCTGACCAGCACACACCAGATTAACCGTCTGGATGCCAGGAATCACCCAAAGCATCGTTCCAGAAAAACTCTAAGTCGGGGAGACAACAATCTCGAGTAGCATGGGATCACTATTAATACGCGCGGATTCCAAGGGGTGCCCCGCTCTCGGCTACAACCGGAAACACCCATGCCCCCTGACCCGATGACAGGATTTATTCCACCATCATGGAAAACTTCATCGTAGCCCTCTATGTGGTGTATGCACGGAAAGGGGTTAACAACTTACTGAACCATACCCTACCTGTGGTAGTGACCTGTGGCAGCACGAAACAAGTATGGGGGTTACCGGAACAAGACTCAATCTACGGTCGACTCAGGAGGCTCATGCATCTGCAGTGGTTAGCACAATATGATTCCTCGATAGTACCCAACAGGGTCACCACCTGGCATGTCCCAGCATGCCCTCACTGATCATTCTCGTCACCACGAGATTTTCAGTCTCATGGTCACTTTACTTGTGACTGATATTTTCCAGCAGTTAAGTCCAGACCAACACAAGCATATTTGACAAGGTAAAGTAATCATGCTCACACATATTTCAAGTTTTAATGATAACAACAGAACAACCATGGTTCATGCATGCAACTATAGCTATATGCTAAATTTTATTTGAATTCGAATTATTCATAACTCCACTATTCATGCAAATAACCAACCATGCATTCACCATATCAAGTGTTCAAGATGCTTGCCTTGAGTATGCAGAAATATTGGGTGCACTCCAAAAGTTTGAATTATTTCTCTCCCCTCCATTTCCTATTTTCAAAAATATTAAAATTACCAAATAAAACCAAAACAGTGCTAAAAAGTTGTTTGGAAATTTTTGAAATAAATACTAAAATAAACTAGATGAAAAATAAAAAATAACAGAGAAAGAATCAATTTATTTGGGGTTCATATGAATTACTTATGGAATTTTTAAGTTGAAATAAATGACTAAAAGGACTGTTTAATAGATCCAGCAGGAACAAAGCTTAGGAAAAATGTTCACCTAATATAGATAAATAGAGCATGATTTTATAAGACTGTAAAAATTTTAATCACAAAATTTGGTGTGGAAAAGAGTGCTGTGGAATTAGTTGAAATATACTGGAAAAGAAAAAAAATGAAAAGGGAAGCAGTGCGCCCTGGGCGAGATATAGTCGTCTGGCACCTCTGGGCCAGCCCACTGCGGCCAGCTAGGCGATGACGTCGATGGCGCCCACCTGGAGTGCGCCTTCTTCACTGGGACACGGGTACAGTGCAACCCATCTCCACTTACGCTGAGCTGGCGTGGACCGTGTCACTGACAGTGGGCCTTGCCTGGCCCACTGGTCAGGTTTGACCAGTCAGCTGTGCGTGCGCGTCCTCCCGCGGCAGAGCAGGGGCGGTGCTCCGGCGACCGGCGCCGAAGATCGGCGGCACCGTTCGGAGAGCTGGGACCACCGTTGTGTTCAGGAGATTGAGGCGGTCCCGTGGGTTCCACTCTTGGTCGTCGGGATGGATGGTGTCGTCGACGGCGAGCTCTCCCGAGAGGCTCTAGCAGCTGTGAATTTGGATCTCTGTCTACAGGCTAGCTCCGGTTAAATTAACGAGCGGGACGGATCTGTGGGTGCTCATGGAGGATAGTGCTGAAGAGTTTTGGATAGAGGGGCGTCGGTTGCATGGGAATCTCCCGTAGAGTGGAGGCGGATGTGTTGGTCGGAAACGGGGAAGATGACCTTGTCCGACTCAGTTGGCCGCTCGAGGATGTGCCTAGAGGTGGAAGAGGTGTTGCCGTGGAGGGGGAAGAGCTCGGGGAGGCCTTATGTAGGGAGGGAGAGGCGGTGTTGTGCCTTACAGAGAACGGCACGGCTGCGACGGCCATTGATGGCGCCGTGGAGGTGGTTACGATCGGTGGCGATGGTCAGCGAGGTCGGCGCGGTGTGGATGATCTCGGGTAGTTGGCAATTAGGGCGAGGGTGAGCTGGCAGGGCCAGGCGGCACGGGCAGTGCCGTGCCCGAGTCAGCGACCACGACGGCAGCTGTGGTCGGTGATGGCCGGCACCAGCAGCCAAGCCTGGGTGTCACCAAGCTTCCAAAGGGTCACGGTGATCAAGGAGTGGATCAGGACGCGTGAGGGAAGCTGCGGAGTGAGCGGCAGGAGCTCGATGCCAGGGGTGTAGTACGCGTGCTCTGGCCGCGCCCATTGCACGCACACCACATGCTCGAACAAATGCCATTGTCATCTATAGTGACCCAAACGAGCAGGAAAATAACAGAATGATGCTTGCCTGGATGGAGGTGGTAGTGGACATGCTGGTTGGGTCAGGTGATTAAGTTTCAAATGTAACTTAAGAGGATGCCCAACTTCTGTCATGTCTGCAAGGTGCTTGTTAAAATGCAAGAGCTATCTAGAGGACTTTGTTGGAAGTCAGATTTGGCAGGATGGTGTCTCACTAGGTGATAAAGATGGTGGCGGAGTTGTTTTGGCAAAAAGAGAAACTTGATAGTGCAAATTTTAATGAAATTCAGTTCTGGACCCATTTTTGGAGGAATCATTTGGTGAAATAAAATGTGGAATTTGGAGGTGAGCTTCTGGACTTAAGGGTTTCGTAGGAAGGACTATAGGGTGGAAAAGTTTCAGAATTTTTGGAGCAAGGAAAAATGGGGTTGTAGTTATAACTCAGAAATGGGACAGAAATGAAAAGAGATTGTTTTGCTAAAAATTTACAGAAGACCAAGTTAGGTTTTTGCATAAAAGTGATCTGTGGACATCACATGACCTCCCATAATTTTTGTGGAATTTTCAAAGAACTAATTAAAATGGTTGAAGTGCAACAGAGGCATTTCTAGAATTGAAATTGCCTTTAGAAGAATTGTTTTGGGCAGAATTTTATTATGAAAATAATTCCTACTGTTGTTAAGTAATAATGAAATGGTTTAATAAAACTCACAAAGCCACAATATTTTTCTCCAAAATTTTCTATAAGGAGGGAAGAATTTTTGGAATAACAGAAACAGAAAATGGTTCTGAAATTAATAAAAGACCTAGTAAAATTCAAAATTTTACTTCTGGCCAATTTTACTTAATAAAAATGTGATTACATTTTTGGGGCGTTACAAATTCCTCCCTTCAAAGTGAAGCTGACCCAAGCATCCTGTTAAATGATGAAGATTATCCATGGTTACTTCGCAATAAGCAAGGGACACACGCGAAGAAAAAGTGAAGACTTTCTCTCCACAACTATTCTGATGATGGCTTTGATCTAGAATATCACTGCAGTTACATGTCAAGAAATGAAATGCCTTTTGTAACATATGAGTTTCCGTCCGAAACCCTGATACTTCGAAAGAGATTGTCCATTTTATACACGAAGTGTATCCAGTTTTTCCCGTAACCCTCTCAGCTTTTTAGAACGTGCTATGTGGGTGAAATGATGATACCATGCCAACTTTCAACATTTTCAGAGTTGATTTGTAGTGCTTTTCAATTTCAGTGTCATTTAGCTATAAAAAAAATCAGTAAATGCATGAAAAATAGCAAATGAAGTCAGAAAGGGTTGAAAATTGATGATGTGGCTTTGAATGGTGCATGTTGAACGCACAAAAAGACTGGAGTTGAAAAAAGTTAAAGAAATGAAATGCCTTGGTAACAGATGAGTTTTCGTCCGAAATCGTGATACTTCGAAAGAGATTGTCCATTTTGTACATGAAGTGCATCCAATTTTTGTCATAACCCTCTCAACTTTTTAGCACATGCTATGTGGGTGAAATGATGACACCATGCCAACTTTCAACCTTTTCAGAGTTCATTTGTAGTGCTTTTCAATTTCATGGTCATTTAGCTAAAAACAATCAGTAAATGCATGAAAAATAGCAAATGAAGTCAGAAAGGGTTGAATATTGATGATGTGGCTTTGAATGGTGCATGTTGAACGCGCAAAAAGTCTGGAGTTGAAATAAGTTAAAAAATGCAATGCCTTTGTAACAGATGAGTTTCCTTCCGAAACCGTGATACTTCGAAATAGATTGTCCATTTTGTACATGAAGTGCATCCAGTTTTTGCCGTAACCCTCTCAACTTTTTAGCACATGCTATGTGGGTGAAATGATGATACCATGCCAAATTTCAACCTTTTTAGAGTTCATTTATAGTTCTTTTCAATTTCATGGTCATTTAGCTAAAAAAATCAGTAAATGCATGAAAAATAGAAAATGAAGTCAGAAAGGGTTGAAAATTGATGATGTGGCTTTGAATGGTGCATGTTGAACGCACAAAAAGTCTGGAGATGAAAAAAGTTAAAAAATTGAAATGCCTTTGTAACAGATGAGTTTCCGTCTGAAACCGTGATACTTCGAAAGAGATTGTCCATTTTGTACATGAAGTGCATCCAGTTTTTGCCATAACCCTCTCACCTTTTTAGCACATGCTATGTGGGTGAAATGATGACACCATGCCAACTTTCAACCTTTTCAGAGTTCATTTGTAGTGCTTTTCAATTTCATGGTCATTTAGCTAAAAAAATCTATAAATGCATGAAAAATAGCAAATGAAGTCAGAAAGGGTTGAAAATTGATGATGTGGCTTTGAACGGTGCATGTTGAATGCACAAAAAGTCTGGAGTTGAAATAAGTTAAAAAATGAAATGCCTTTGTAACAGATGAGTTTCGTTCCGAAACCGTGATACTTCGAAAGAGATTGTCCATTTTGTACAAGAAGTGCATCCAGTTTTTGCCGTAACCCTCTCAATTTTTTAGCACATGCTATGTGGGTGAAATGATGACACCATGCCAACTTTCAACCTTTTAAGAGTTCATTTGTAGTGCTTTTCAATTTCATGGTCATTTAGCTAAAAAATAGTAAATGCATGAAAAATAGCAAATGAAGTCAGAAAGGTTTGAAAATTGATGATGTGGCTTTGAATGTTGCATGTTGAGCGCACAAAAAGTCTGGAGTTGAAATAATTTAAAAAAAATGAAATGCCTTTGTAACAGATGAGTTTTCGACCTAAACCGTGATACTTCGAAAGAGATTGTCCATTTTGTACATGAAGTGCATCTAGTTTTTGCCGTAACCTTCTCAACTTTTTAGCACATGCTATGTGGGTGAAATGATGACACCATGCCAACTTTCAACCTTTTCAGGGTTCATTTGTAGTTCTTTTCAATTTCATGGTCATTTTGCTAAAAAATCAGTAAATGCATGAAAAATAGCAAATGAAGTCACACAGGGTTGAAAATTGATGATGTGGCTTTGAATAGTGCATGTTGAACGCACAAAAAGTCTGGAGTTGAAATAAGTTAAAAAAATGAAATGCCTTTGTAACAAATGAGTTTTCGTCCAAAACCGTGATACTTCAAAAGAGTTTGTCCATTTTGTACACGAAGTGCATCCAGTTTTTGCCGTAACCCTCTCAACTTTTAGCACATGCTATGTGGGTGAAATGATGATACCACGCCAACTTTCAACATTTTCAGAGTTCATTTGTAGTGCTTTTCAATTTTAGGGCCATTTAGATAAAAATATATCATTAAATGCATGAAAAATAGCGAAAAGAATCAACTAAAAAGAATCAATAAAAAAGAATAAACTAAAAAGAATCAATTAAAATATTTTGTTATGATCAACTAAAACAAAAACTATAATATTCTTCAATAGCAAAAAGAATCAACTAAAAAGCTTTTATGAACCTCTAGTTATGATCAAAATAATATCAACTTAAAATTATTTAAAATTTATGCAACTAAAATTATCAAAGTATTTTTTGTTAAAAACTCTAATAGCAAAAATAATTTTCATAAAGTATTTTTTGTTAAAAACTTAAATACCAACTAAAATAACAGAAAAAATAAAAAACAAATGCCCGCCTACTAGGCCACAACAGCCTGCATACGACTAGAAACCCAACTACTAGTTGGGCGAGGATGCAGGCCCGCAGGGATAGTAGGCCCCATAGTGCAGTGAGAGGTTCCTTAGGCCTGCTTTCGACAGGAACTCGAAACCAAAGCCGCGGCGAGGCTTATAAACTGGTGCGAGCACCTCTCAACTGGCGTTGTGGGACTAAACTTTTGACACCGTTGTGACAGGCCATTGTTACCGGTTGGTGGCTCGAACCGGGACGAACGGCCCCCCATTCGTCCCGGTTCGAGCCACCAACCGGGACCAATGGCCTGGGCTTCCCGCCCTTTCGCCTGGCGAAATACACCTTTGGTCCCGGTTGGTGGCTCCAACCGGGACCAAAGGGTGGGGTATATAACAAGCACTTAGCAGTTTTCTCCCTTTCTCTCCACCGACGCCGAACACACGACGCTACCAGGCTGCTCCGCCGCTCCTCGTCGCCATCCCTCGCCCCTGACGCCGTCCCTCGCCCCCGACGCCAGCCGCTGCTCCCTGCCCCGACGCGCCAACCCCCAGTGAGCTCTCCCGGCCCCATCCCCTGCGCTATCGTCGCCGCCGCCGCCCCTGCGCTCTGCTAGCCACCGCCACCCCTGCTCTGCTTAGCCGCTGCCGCTGCTCTGCTAGCCGCCGCCACCGCTGCTCTGCTCTGCTTAGCCGCCGCCGCCGCCCCTGCTCTGCTTTGTTCATACAATTTTTTTTTGTTCATAGCATTTTTTTTGTCCATGTATGTACGTATGTATTGATATATGGATGGATGGATGTATATAGAAAAAGTTCATATGATGATTTTTTTTGTTCATAGAAATTTTTTTGTTCGTAGCATTTTTTTTCTCCATGTATGTATGTATGTATGGATGTATATAGAAAATGTTCATATGATGATTTTTTTTGTTCATAGCATTTTTTGGTCCATGTATGTATGTATGGATGGATGGATGTATATAGACAATGTTCATATGATGAATTTTTTTTTGTTCATAGAAATTAGTTAAAATTTACTAAGTTACTAAGTTTTACTTTGCCTAAATCGGGGAGAGGCAACTTTACTAAATGGGCATGATGATAATGAAATTTACTTTAATTATGTAGAGAGGGAGTAACAACTCATATATTTAAAATTTACTCCTGGTCCGCTTGCCCGACCAACTCTCGAGGCCACCCAAACCCTAGAAGAAAGAGCGTTGTCGATCTACCCCCTCCCGCCCTTACCCGTTTTTGTTATGTGTACTACTATTGACGTCTAATTCACCGGTCTTACCTCAGTGAATCGAAGGGGCTTTATTTATTCGGTAGGCGTCCGACATAGCTCAATGATGGGGTATAATGGATAGTTTGATCTCCTGAAGAACAATTTTTTTGCGAAGTGTCCTCTCCTGAAAGTATAACCCCGATAACTTCGACATGAGGGGGGATGTTGGACATGCATGAGAGAGGCGGTCCGCAATATCCTGTCTCGAAAGTATAACCCCCGATAACTTTGCATGATCTTTGCGACTAATCCATTGCTCATATATGCATATGATTCATTGTTGTGATTAGCTAGCTAGGTCTATGTTTGCCACTAATGCATCTCTCATGGTTATATATTGCCATGTTGTAATATTTGCAGAAACTATGGATAGAGACTTAGAAAAAAAAGAGTTGTTGGGGGATATAATCCGTAACGGAGGTGATATCACCTTGTTGTTTCTCAACGACACCGATGGTGACGAAAGAGTGGATGACGGCTCCGGTGATCCAATGGAGGAGGAAGGAGATCATGACAGTTCCGGTGACCGAATGGAGGAGGAAGGAGATCATGACGGCTCCGGTGACCGAATGGAGGAGGGAGCCTTAACAGTTGCAAAGTCCGGCGAGGTATATATATATATATTAATTAAGCCTCTGCTAACTAGATGCATTAATTGTTTTGTGTGTACATATATTAACACTTCTTTCTTCTTTTAGCCCTCTGGATCGAGCCAAACTTCAGCAAGGAGATGATGCCCGAAGAAAAGGTTGTGCCAGGATGAAAGGTTCACGATCGAAGACGTCGCTCCAAATGGTCAACCGATTGCTCCCAGGCGGAGCAAGGACACATTTATACATCAGTGCGGAGTTGTTGTTAGGGATAGCGTCCTGATCAGCATCCAAGAATGGAATAAGAAGAAGGACCCTGAAGTTTCTTATGTCCAGGATAGACAGAAATATGATCTTTGAAGCTCGCTGATGACAAATTTCAGCCTACCGCCAGAGGCGGATCCGAATAAGGTCAAGGCATTTGCTCTTAAGAAGATGGCAGAACTATTCAAGAACTGGAAGAAAGATTTGAACAGAAAATTTGTCGAGAAAGAAGAGACTCCAGAATTCATCGGTCAGTATGAGAAGACAAGAGATCACTGGCCCGCATTTGTGGCCTACAAGAAATCGGAGAAGGGTAAGCAAAGGTCACTAATAAACAAGCAAAATGCTGCAAAGAAGAAGTATCACCATACCACGAGGTCAGGTGGCTACAGCAAAGCCTGGCCGTTGTGGGACAAAGCTGAGCAAGACCTGCTTGCTAAAGGGGTCCAACCAGCGACATTGCATTGGCCAGATCGGGCAAGGACTTGGTTCTTCGGGGTTGGGGGAACTTTGGACCCAGAATCAGGGAAGTGTGTTTGGACGAACGATCAACTTGCAATACCCATCACGAAGCTTGAGGAAGCAATCAAGGCAGCGCAGGAAGGAACGTTCATTCCCAACATAGAGAAGGACGAGCTGACAGAGGCCCTCGGGAATCCTGAACACCCTGGACGAACATGAGGCACATCAGGCTCCGTTCCGTGGGTGCATGGGTTTCCCGATAGCGCTGATTATAGAAGCCGGGAGAGAAAGAAGAAAGAGGAAGCAAGCGAAATGCAGAAGATGAATGAAAGATTAGCGAGACTAGAGGAACTTGAGAGCCAGCGATCTACCGGCCAACCATCTCAGCGGCACGAAGATCCTTCATTCGACACTGCCCCCGAAGCTACCCCACCATCTCAGTGGAGAAGCAGCGTGGCTTCCACGGAGCTCGTTCAGCCTGATATAGCGGCTCCTCGCTACCCCGTGGATAGTATCACGGAGAATGCCATAACCTGACCTTGAAGGTGGCGCTCGGCTCTGTCTTACCTCCTCGAGCTGAGGGAACTTTCCATTGCCGTCCGATTCCACATGGCTTTGCTATTGTCGGGGTGGATGAAATAATGGACGGATTTGAGGGGCTGGAGCTTGAGTACCCTACAGGTGAAGGGGAGATTTTCCTGGAAAATGCCTTAAGGAGTACCTGTCTATGGAGAAAGGAGAACATCAAGCTCCCAAACTGGACGCCGCCGCTGCCGGAGGATGCCCCTCAGCAGACTCCTCACAGTCCAGCTCAGCCATCTCAGCTGCATGAGTCGTCTCCGGCGCGTGGGCTGTCTCCGTCGCCTCATCCGTCTTCGGCGGAGGAGGCCCCTCAGCAGAGTCCTCTTCCGCCTCAGCTGTCTCTGGCGCGTTAGCGGACTCCGCCTCCTCCGGCACATCAGCGGACTCCGCCGCCTCAACAACGGCAGAAGAGAACCGCCGCCGCTCCGGCGGCTAGCAGTACAAAAGGCGGGAAGAAATTCAAAGATGTTCCAAGCCTCAGGGCTCCTCCAAAGTTACCATATGAGAGGACTGACGAGGAAAACAAGGACATTAGTGTTGCCGAAGTGCAGGCCCATTTTGAACGGAAACGTCCAGCTCCGAAGGAAATAATAGATCCGGTGAAAGCGAAGCGCACTCTGGATGCCCTTAAGCGACCACCACCGCCTCCGCCGCAATCCAACTATGACCGCGGTATTGAAAAGACATATGATGAAGCGCGGCGGTCGGGAAGTACTACCAGTGCTTCAAGACGAAGTGGGAAAAAAATTCCCCAGCTCGGCGAACAGGAGAAGCAATCGTGCCCCCCGCTCAAGGTGTCTTGCGATATCGCTAATCATCCGGGGCTATTGCCCGGTACCACTCTTGCTGATTACCTAGGCGATGATGTACAGTTTGAAATGGCTGAGTTAGTAGCACCCTTTACATACAAGCACGGGAAGCCTCTCGTCAAACCTGATCAGCTCCCGCATCTACCAACGATGATGCGAAGATTGCATGACTGGTACTTGAAAACCTGCAGCAAGGATGGGACCGACAGTATTTTGCTGTGAATTAAAGATGAGCACAACTTCATTGGAGTCGACCTGATGCATGTTGAATTTGTGGAATTATTTCAGTTATTCAATCAAGACGCCCTCGACAAACAACTCATGACTTGCTATTGTCTGTAAGTATTACTTTTGTAATTAAGTTTCTAGCTCAGCTCGTTCATTGCATGTATATATAATTATCCTCACTATATTATGCAGATTGAAGATCGTCAAATGCAAAAGAGGAAAAATCTATGACATTGGGTTCATTAGCCCAAATACCGTAAATGAATGGACGGTACAAAACAGAGTTGAAGATACTGAGGAAAACATGCTAAAAGCGTTCCTTCGACATCAAAACAAAAGGGAAATACTCTTTCCTTACAACTTCAAGTGAGTGTTACTCTCTTGTGCATATTCGGTTTTGCTTACTCGATGTTAAGTACTGTAATTGATGAGTTATGCGTGCGCATATTCCACTTTATTCTGCTATCCATTAAGCTTTACAGGGGAGTAATAACTGTCTTAGACTCCAGACGTAAAGATCCTAAGGATTATGCGAACATGAGTGAAATGCTCCAGAAGTAAGTTCAATCATTATCGCACCATATCGGCAACTTTCGTTCATTTCCTGATATCAGGTAATCATTTTCTTTGCGGGGCAGGGTTTGGAAAAAGTTCACCGCAATGGTTCCGGGTCTGAAGATGGAGCTGCGATTTACACACCCCAAAGTAAGTAGTACTAGCTACTTTCGCGCATCTCTCATTGATTTAGTTTCATCAACCATCATCATGCTTGATTATCAGTTTGATTGAACTCTATTCTCGTAAAGTGCTTGCGGCAGGAAGGCAGGAATAATTTATGTGGATACTACGTTTGCGAGTTCATGCTCCACTCGACCTCTGAGCGGGGCTCCTCTGACCAACAATTTGAAGTACGTAAACAATATTCACAATTTAATTTTATTACCATCAATTGTGTTGAGTTTTATTCATATATATGTATTGACCCCCTTCTTTAAATTAGATGCGGCAGATGCGGGAAGAACTCCTACCACATGACCGCATACGAGCAATTCAAGAGGAATTGGCGGGATTCTTTCTTGACCATGTCATACATGACAAGGGAGAATACCATACGGAAATTCAAATGGATTTTCGGTAGATGATGTCAGGGCTCGTAAGAGATGTTATATTGTATATATGTAGTAGCTTCGGATAGATATACGAAAACTACGTGCATGGCATAGTTGCACCAGTTTTTTAGTGCTCGCATGCATCCAGTACGTGAGGCAATAATCAGCTAAGTGTGTGCACATGCACCATGAATCCATGATCACATCAAATGTAATGTAGACCAGTATAACCTGCATTAGAACTCATAAAAAAATCCCAAATTATTATTTTATGTAATAGTGCACAAAATATCGTCGAACAAATGCCCCCTCACCAAATAAAGTTCGAGCGCGAAGCAATCGAACTTAGTTTGGTGAAAACAATTTGTTTTATCCGGCGCATCAACTAATGTGCTGTCATGTTGGATCACCTCGGGAATCAGTGCCTCTGAGTGCCTTCCCGAAGACGATGATTGTATCCAGGAAACGAGCGCAGGGATGTCCATCTACACTTTTATTTTGGAGGGAGCTCATCGAGATTGACTTGGCGAATACTTTTTTTACCCGGCGCATGATTTGTATGTAGCCCGGGTAACTGGTTCGAAGATTCACAACATGCGCGTCGTTCCGAAGATGATGAGCAAACAACATGACTTAATGTAGATATGTCCATCCACACTTGCGTTCTTTTAAGGACCTCGTTGGATCGTATAATGGGCACGATGCCAGCCAAAAAAAGAACCCTGTCCCATCTTCATTCCATGGAGAAACATCATGCCTTATCCTGAAAACAAAAAGAAAACTTTACCAATCTTGCCTCGATCGTCTAGCTGCTACTGTGCCAACCAGCTTGATTGGAGGGTTTCACAGATTCACGCTGGCCGCACTGGCGCGTTGCACTGCTCCCACGATCTCCTTGTGTTGATGTAGGCGAGGCATCGGTACACCGTCGAAATCTCCCCTTCATTGAGCAAATCACCACACCGTTCATGGTGTGACAATTCTGGTGGTACGCCGGGATGCCATTGGGCTTGTGAATGATTGAGGGGTTGATGTTTCCCCCATTATTCATTGTTGTTGAAGACGGGGCCATGGAGATACGTCGGCGCCAGCTTCATAAGCGCAGGTGTTGCCTTCTGGCGCCCATTGTGCCCGTCGGTGTAGACCATTGGTTGTCGAGGTGTCGTCGGCGTTGTCATGGACGCATCAGTATTGCTGCCCCCAAACACCCATGATGTAGTTTGATTTAGTGGTTGGTCGTCGGAATGCCATCGACGATGATAGGAAGTGCCTCTCCATGGCTGCAAAGATGTTGGAGGAGCACACCTAGAAACACCAAACCAAAACAGGCGAAAAAAAAGAAAAAAAAGGTTGTGGGTTTTTTAAAATGTTGGCTTTCCCATTATACACCAGCTATTAGGCGTGATATCCGTGAAGGCAACCGAAGGAACTTTTCATTGGGAACCGTCGAAAGACCTTGACGATTGCCACTCAACAACTTAAATAGCTTCGGTGTATGTGTATGAAGACGACGTGTTTCGGGATGCTTCCGAGAGACAACAGAAATTCATGCTCTAGCCCATCGTCATACTGAGGGTCCCCACAGCTCAACATGCCCCCTGCACACGCCCCATGAACCCAGAGATTTGGGTATGGTAGGTTCAGGGCAAATGGTTTTGGGAGAATGGCTTGGCGATTTTTTCTTTGTGCATATTGAGGGGTGGTGAACAGCTACCTCCCGCCATCCTTCCAGTGGGTTCCTTACTGCTTGGGACCACTTGATTGCTTCTTGAACTGTTGGGATTTTTTTTCTTGAATTTGCTTCTTGGACTTTTGGAATTTTATTATGATTGCTCACACAGATGATTGATTGGTCGCGGACTTCCTAGACTTGCTTTGACATTCGGCTTGAACTTCTTGAGGACTCTTCTTCCAGGATCTCTTAGGGACCCACCTTGGGAATTTGGAAGGCAACTGTTCACCTCTATGGACTAGGAAAAACCCTTTAGCACTTTTTCTGGAGCTTCTGGTGGCGCACCCCTGGGTTGCCATGTGACTACGCACCAAACCAACTTGCGTTGGGTCGGGCAGCCCTCCATGATCTTTTCCAATAGTCTTCCCTGGGGTGCCAGCCTCCGTGAACATGAGGCATGCTAGGAAAAATGAAGAGCGCAGGTCTCGATACTCAGAAGTGCCCAAGTAATTGTCTCCGCTGCCTCCGAAAGCATACACCTGGTACGTGTCGTGCATTGTGGGTGTAGGAGCCGCTCCACCTGCAACTTGCACTAGTAGAAAACAGGGCTTTGGTTCGGGCCAGCCCAGCCCATTAGTCCCGATTCAGTCACGAACCAGGACCCATGGGGAGCATACGTCCCGGTTCATGCGCCCAGGGGGCCGGCTGGGGCCTCGTGGGCATTGGTCCCGGTTCGTCTGGACCCATTTGTCCCGGTTCCTGGCATGAACCGGGACCAATGGGCGTCGCTCCTGGCCCACATCCATTGGTCCCGGTTCGTGGCTTGAACCGGGACAGAAGGGGGGCCTTTAGTCCCAGTTCCACGCACGAACCCGGACCAATGAGGTGGCTATATATACCCCATCGCCGGCAAGCAGAGCACTCCACACTGCTCTATTTTTTCCGGCCGGCGAGGGGAGAGCTTTGTGGTGCTCTAGCTCACCTCCTATGCACATGAGGTGTTTGATGAAAAGCCCGAGCCACACTAGTTAAGCTTTCTCCTCTCGAAGCTCGACCTTCAAGCTCCATTTTCCTCAAGATTTGTCTAGGTTTAGCGGTCCGTCACGTCCCGTCCCCGTCTTCACCGCCGTCGATCGCCCGCGCCGATCTCGTCGCCGGCATAACCGTGGTGAGCCTCTTGTTCTTATCTTCTTTCTAAAAGAAAAAAATTCTTACATGTATGATTTAGATAGATACTTGTCTAATTTTCTTACTTTTATTATTGTTTGTTATTATATAGTGTGATGGTTTTGGTATCCGCCCCCGTCGGCCCTCGTCCTGTCTATGATTCGGATGTGGTATATATTATATTTTATAACTATTTGGTTCATTTATAGTTTATGACAATTATGCCGACCAACGTGACATAGATTTTTTTGTCTAGGAGGTATGTGAACCAGAAATTCCTACCGACCCTATTGTCGAGAGGTTAAATTTAGTTGAAGAAGAAAACAATTACTTGAAGGAAAAATTGAAAAAAATTGAGGAGGAGAAGATGATATTGGAGTTGCATGTTGCGGATGTTGTCGATGATCACAAGATCAAGATGGATGCAATGCGCTTCAAGATTAGAAAGTATAGAAAATATGTCATTCATACCGAGGCTTGGTATCATTATGCCGTTGGATCAATTGTTACCTTGGTTGCGATTATGATCGCATTTGTTGTTGCATTGAAATGTTTTACATAGTTTCAATGTATGGTTTAATTAGATGATCTGGAGAGCTATATGTTGTTCAATGAGAACTATGTATGTACTTTGGTTTTAATGTGATGATGAACTTCTATTAATTTGGTCACTTATCTATTCATGATGTTTTGTAATGGTTTTTTACACACTTAATTATATATAATGCACACAGATGAACCGGCAATGGATGTACGGTGACAGACGCACCTCCGAGTACATTAAGGGCATGCATAATTTTCTCGAAGTGGCTGAGGCAAACAAGCATAATGGTTTTATGTGTTGTCCATGCCCTATATGTGGGAATACGAAGTCTTACTCTGACCGGAAAATCCTTCACACCCACCTGCTTGAGAAGGGTTTCATGCCACACTATAATGTTTGGACCAGGCACAGAGAAATAGGGGTTATGATGGAAGACAGCAAAGAAGAAGAGGACGATGACAACTATGTGCCCCCTGAATACGGTGATGCTGCAACGGGGGAAGCTGAAGATCAAGAGGAACCAGACGATGTGCCCGATGATGATCTCCGCCGGGTCATTGTTGATGCAAGGAGACAGTGCGAAAGTGAAAAGGAGAAGCTGAAATTCGATCGCATGTTAGAGGATCACCAAAAAGGGTTGTACCCCAATTGCGAAGATGGCAACACAAAGCTCGATACCGTACTGGAATTGCTGCAGTGGAAGGCAGAGAATGCTGTGCCAGACAAAGGATTTGAGAAGCTACTAAAAATATTGAAGAAGAAGCTTCCAAAGGATAACGAATTGCCTGACAGTACGTACGCAGCAAAGAAGGTCGTATGCCCTATAGGATTGGAGGTGCAGAAGATACATGCATGCCCTAAAGACTGCATCCTGTACTGCGGTGCGTACGAGGATTTGAATGCATGCCCGGTATGCGGTGCATTGCGGTATAAGATCAGACGAGATGACCCTGGTGATGTTGATGGCGAGCCCCCCAGGAAGAGGGTTCCTGCCAAGGTGATGTGGTATGCTCCTATAATACCATGGTTGAAATGTCTGTTCAGAAACAACGAGCATGCCAAGTTGATGCGATGGCACAAAAAGGACCGTAAGAAAGACGGGAAGTTGAGAGCTCCCGCTGACGGGTCGCAGTGGAGAAAAATCGAGAGAAAGTACCGGACTGAGTTTGCAGGTGACCCAAGGAACGTATGGTTTGGTTTAAGCGCAGATGGCATTAATCCTTTCGGGGAGCAGAGCAGCAATCACAGCACCTAGCCCGTGACTCTATGTATCTATAACCTTCCTCCTTGGCTGTGCATGAAGCGGAAGTTCATTATGATGCCAGTACTCATCCAAGGCCCTAAGCAACTCGACAACGACATTGATGTGTACCTAAGGCCATTAGTTGAAGAACTTTTACAGCTGTGGAATGGAAACGGTGTACGTGTGTGGGATGAGCACAGAAAGGAGGAATTTGACCTGCATGCGTTGCTGTTTGTAACCATCAATGATTGGCCTGCTCTCAGTAACCTTTCACGACAGACAAACAAGGGATACCACGCATGCACGCACTATTTAGCTGACACAGAAAGTATATACCTGGACAAATGCAGGAAGAATGTGTACCTGGGGCATCGTCGATTTCTTCCGACCAGCCATCAATGTCGAAAGAAAGGCAAGCATTTCAAAGGCGAGGCAGATCACCGGAAGAAGCCCGCCATGCGTACCGGTGATCACGTACTTGCTATGGTCAATGATTTACACGTAATCTTTGGAAAGGGTCCCAGCGGACTATCTGTTCTGAATGACGCTGAGGGACGCGCTCCCATGTGGAAGAAGAAATCTATATTTTGGGAACTACCCTACTGGAAAGACCTAGAGGTCCGCTCTTCAATCGACGTGATGCACGTGACAAAGAACCTTTGCGTGAACTTGCTAGGCTTCTTGGGCGTGTATGGAAAGACAAAAGATACACCGGAGGCACGAGAGGACCTGCAACGTTGGCACGAAAAAGACGGCATGCCTCCAAAGCAGTATGAAGGTCCTACCAGCTACGCTCTTACCAAAGAAGAGAAGGAAATCTTCTTTGAATGCCTGCTCAGTATGAAGGTCCCGTCTGGCTTCTCGTCGAATATAAAGGGAATAATAAATATGGCAGAGAAAAAGTTCCAGAACCTAAAGTCTCATGACTGCCACGTGATTATGATGCAACTGCTTCCGGTTGCATTGAGGGGGCTTCTACCGGAAAACGTTCGATTAGCCATTGTGAAGCTATGTGCATTTCTCAATGCAATCTCTCAGAAGGTGATCGATCCAGAAATCATACCAAGGCTAAGGAGTGATGTGGCGCAATGTATTGTCAGTTTCGAGCTGGTGTTCCCGCCATCCTTGTTCAATATCATGACGCACGTCCTAGTTCATCTAGTCGAGGAGATTGTCGTTCTGGGCCCCGTATTTCTACACAATATGTTCCCCTTTGAGAGGTTCATGGGAGTCCTAAAGAAATATGTCCGTAACTGCGCTAGGCCTGAAGGAAGCATCTCCATGGGCGTTCAAACCGAGGATGTCATTGGGTTTTGTGTTGACTTCATTCCTGACCTTAAGAAGATTGGTCTCCCTCAATCGCGGTATGAGGGGAGACTGACTGGAAAAGGCACGCTAGGAGGGGACTCAATAATATGCAGGGACGGGCATTCTTGGTCTCAAGCACACTACATAGTTCTACAGAACTCTACCTTGGTGACCCCTTAAGTCGATGAACACAAAAACATTCTGCGCTACAAACACCCGGAGCAGTGTGACGACTGGATTACATGTGAACACATCAGGACTTTCGGCAGTTGGTTGGAAACACGTCTCAGAGGTGACAACATTGTTTCTGATGAGCTGCACTCATTGTCCAGGTGACCATCTTCGACTGTATTGACTTACAAAGGATACGAGATAAATGGGAATACATTTTACACGATCGCCCAAGATCAAAAGAGCACCAACCAAAGCAGCGGTGTCCACTTTGATGCAGCAACCAAGAGGGGAAAGGACACATATTATGGTTACATAGTGGACATATGGGAACTTGACTACGAACATGATTTTATGGTCCCTTTGTTTAAGTGCAAATGGGTCAATCTGTCAGGAGGCGGGGTACAGGTAGAGCCACATTATGGAATGACAACAGTGGATCTGAGCAATCTTGGGTACACAGACGAACCATTCGTCCTAGTCAATGATGTGGCGCAGGTTTTCTATGTGAAGGACATGTCTACCAAACCGAGAAAAAGAAAAGATAAGGAAGCGAATACATCATACGATGAGCCAAAGCGCCACATAGTTCTTTCAGGGAAAAGAGACATTGTGGGAGTGGAGGGTAAGACAGACATGTCTGAAGATTATGAAAAGTTTCATGAAATTCCTCGCTTCAAAGTAAAGGCTGACCCAAGCGCCCTGTTAAGCGATGAAGAATATCCATGGTTACGGCGCAATAAGCAAAGGACACAAGCGAAGAAAAAGTGAAGACAGATGAAGTCAGAAAGGGTTGAAAATTGATGATATGGCTTTGAATGGTTCATTTTGAGCACACAAAAAGTCTGGAGTTCAAATAAGTTCAAAAAAATGAAATCCCTTTGTAACAGATGAGTTTTTGTCCGAAACCCTGATACTTCGAAAGAGATTGTCCATTTTGTACACGAAGTGCATCCAGTTTTTGCCGTAACCCTCTCAACTTTTTAGCACATGCTATGTGGGTGAAATGATGATATCATGCCAATTTTCAACCTCTTCAGAGTTCATGTGAAGTGCTTTTCAATTTCAGGGTCATTTAGCTCAAAAAAATCAGTAAATGCATGAAAAAGCACATGCTATGTGGGTGAAATGAGTGATACCACGCAAACTTTCAACATTTTCAGAGTTCATGTTGTAGTGCTTTTCAATTTTAGGGCCATTTAGATAAAAAATAATCATTAAATGCATGAAAAATAGCGAAAGAATCAACTAAAAAGAATCAATTAAAAAGAATAAACTAAAAGAATCAATTAAAAATTTTGTTATGATCAACTAAAACAAAACTATAATATCTTCAATAGCAAAAAAGAATCAACTAAAAAGCTTTTATGAACCTCTAGTTGATCAAAATAATATCAACTTAAAATTATTTAAATTTATGCAACTAAAATTATCAAAGTATTTTTTTGTTAAAAACTCTAATGCAAAAATAATTTTCATAAGATTTTTTTGTAAAAACTTAAATACCACTAAAATAACAGAAAAATAAAAAACAAACAATGCCCGCCTACTAGGCCACAACAGCCTGCATACGACTAGAACACAAACTATAGTTGGGCGAGGATGCAGGCCCGCAGGGATAGTAGGCCCCATAGTGCAGTGAGAGGTTCCTTAGGCCTGCTTCGACAGGAACTCGAAACCAAAGCCGCGGCGAGGCTTATAAACTGTGCGAGCACCTCTCAACTGGGTTGTGGGACTCTAAACTTTTGACAACCGTTGTGACAGGCCTTGTTACCGGTTGGTGGCTCGAACCGGGACGAACGGCCCCCCATTCGTCCCGGTCGAGCACCAACGGGACCAATGGCCTGGGCTTCCCGCCCTTTCGCCTGGCGAAATACACCTTTGGTCCCGGTGTGGCTCCAACCGGGACCAAGGGTGGGGTATATAACAAGCACTTAGCAGTTTTCTCCTTTCTCTCCACCGGCGACACACCGACGCTACCAGGCTGCCTCCGCCGCTCCTCGTCGCCATCCCTCGCCCGACGCCGTCCCTCGCCCCCGACGCCAGCCGCTGCTCCCTGCCCCGACGCGCCAACCCCCAGTGAGCTCTCCGGCCCCATCCCCTGCGATATCGTCGCCGCCGCGCCGCCCCTGCGCTCTGCTAGCCACCGCCACCCTGCTCTGCTTAGCCGCTTTCCGCTGCTCTGATAGCCCGCCACCGGCTCTGCTCTGCTTAGCCGCCGCCGCCGCCCCTGCTCTGCTTTGTTTTTCATACAATTTTTTTTTGTTCATAGCATTTTTTTTGTCCATGTAGTACGTATGTATTGAGATATATGGATGGATGGATGTTATAGAAAAAGTTCATATATGATTTTTTGTCATAGAAATTTTTTGTTCGTAGATTTTTTTTCTCCATGTATGTATGTAGTATGGATGTATATAGAAAATGTTCATATGATGATTTTTTTTGTTCATAGCATTTTTTGGTCCATGTATGTATGTATGGATGGATGGATGTATATAGACAATGTTCATATGATGAATTTTTTTTTGTTCATAGAAATTAGTTAAAATTACTAAGTTACTAAGTTTTACTTTGCCTAAATCGGGGAGAGGCAACTACTAAATGGCATGATATAATGAAATTTACTTTAATTATGTAGAGAGGGAGTAACAACTCATATATTTAAAATTATCCTTGGTCCGCTTGCCCGACCAACTCTCGAGGCCACCCAAACCAGAAGAAAGAGCGTTGTCGATCTACCCCCTCCCGCCCTTAACCCGTTTTTGTTATGTGTACTACTATTGAGTCTAATTCACCGGTCTTACCTCAGTGAATCGAAGGGGCTTTATTTATTCGGTAGGCGTCCGACATAGCTCAATGATGGGTTAATGGATAGTTTGATCTCCTGAAGAACAATTTTTTTGCGAAGTGTCCTCTCCTGAAAGTATAACCCCGATAACTTCGACATGAGGGGGGGTTGGACATGCATGAGAGAGGCGGTCCGCAATATCCTGTCTCGAAAGATAACCCCCGATAACTTTGCATGATCTTTGCGACTAATCATTGCTCATATGCATATGATCATTGTTGTGATTAGTAGCTAGGTCTATTTGCACTAGCATCTCTCATGGTATATTTGCCAGTTGTAATATTGCAGAAACTATGGATAGAGACTTAGAAAAAAAGAGTTGTGGGGGATATAATCCGTAACGGAGGTGATATCACCTTGTGTTTCTCAACGACACCGATGGTGACGAAAGAGTGGATGACGGCTCGGTGATCCAATGGAGGAGGAAGGAGATATGACAGTCGGTGACCGAATGGAGGAGGAAGGAGATCATGACGGCTCCGGTGACGAATGGAGGAGGGAGCCTTAACAGTTGCAAAGTCCGCGCGAGGTATATATATATAATTATAGCCTCTGCTAACTAGATGCATTAATTGTTTTGTGTGTACATATATTAACACTTCTTTCTTCTTTTAGCCCTCTGGATCGAGCAAACTTCAGCAAGAGATGATGCCCGAAGAAAAGGTTGTGCCAGGATGAAAGGTTCACGATCGAAGACGTCGCTCCAAATGGTCAACCGATTGCTCCCAGGCGGAGCAAGGACACATTTAACATCAGGCGGAGTTGTTGTTAGGGATAGCGTCCTGATCAGCATCCAGAAGGAATAAGAAGAAGGACCCTGAAGTTTCTTATGTCCAGGATAGACAGAAATATGTCTTGAAGCTCGCTGATGACAAATTTCAGCCTACCGCCAGAGGCGGATCCGAATAAGGTCAAGGCATTTGGTCTTAAGAAGATGGCAGAACTATTCAAGAACTGGAAGAAAGATTTGAACAGAAAATTTGTCGAGAAAGAAGAGACTCCAGAATTCATCGGTCATATGAGAAGACAAGAGATCACTGGCCCGCATTTGTGGCACAAGAAATCGGAGAAGGGTAAGCAAAGGTCACTAATAAACAAGCAAAATGCTGCAAAGAAGAAGTATCACCTACCAAGAGGGTCAGGTGGCTACAGCAAAGCCTGGCCGTTGTGGGACAAAGCTGAGCAAGACCTGCTTGCTAAAGGGGTCCAACCAGCGACATTGATTGGCCCGACGGCAGAGGACTTGGTTCTTCGGGGTTGGGGGAACTTTGACCCAGAATCAGGGAAGTGTGTTGGACGACGATCAACTTGCAAATACCATCACGAAGCTTGAGGAAGCAATCAGGCAGCGCAGGAAGGAACTTCATTCCAACATAGAGAAGGACGAGCTGACAGAGGCCCTCGGAATCCTGAACACCCTGGACGAACATGAGGCACATCAGGCTCCGTTCGTGGGTGCATGGGTTTCCCGATAGCGCTGATTATAGAAGCCGGGAGAGAAAGAAGAAAGAGGAAGCAAGCGAAATGCAGAAGATGAATGAAGATTAGCGAGACAGAGGAACTTGAGAGCCAGCGATCTACCGGCCAACCATCTCAGCGGCACGAAGATCCTTCATTCGACACTGCCCCCCGAAGCTACCCCACCATCTCAGTGGAGAAGCAGCGTGGCTTCCACGGAGCTCGTCAGCTGATATAGCGGCTCCTCGCTACCCCGTGGATAGTATCACGGAGAATGCATAACCTGACCTTGAAGGTGGCGCGCGCTCTGTCTTACCCCTGAGCTGAGGGAAACTTTCCATTGCCGTGATTCCACATGGCTTTGCTATTGTCGGGGTGGTGGAGAAAAATGACGGATTTGAGGGGCTGGAGCTTGAGACCCTACAGGTGAAGGGGAGATTTTCCTGGAAAATGCCTTAAGGAGGACCGTCTATGGAGAAAAGGAGAACATCAAGCTCCCAAACTGGACGCCGCCGCTGCCGGAGGATGCCCTCGCAGACTCTCTCACAGTCCAGCTCAGCCATCTCAGCTGCATGAGTCGTCTCGGCGGTGGGCGTCTCCGTCGCCTCATCCGTCTCGGCGGAGGGGGCCCCTCAGCAGAGGCCTTCCGCCTCAGCTGTCTCTCGGCGCGTTAGCGGACATCCGCCTCCCCTCAGGCATCAGGACTCCCGCCTAACAACGGCAGAGAGAAACGCCGCCGCTCCGGCGGCTAGCAGTACAAAAGGCGGGAAGAAATTCAAAGATGTTCCAAGCCTCAGGGCTCCTCCAAAGTTACCATATGAGAGGACTGACGAGGAAAACAAGGACATTAGTGTTGCCGAAGTGCAGGCCCATTTTGAACGGAAACGTCCAGCTCCGAAGGAAATAATAGATCCGGTGAAAGCGAAGCGCACTTGGATGCCCTTAAGAGACCACCACCGCCTCCGCCGCAATCCACTATGACGCGGTATTGAAAAGACATATGATGAAGCGCGGCGGTCGGGAAGTACTACCAGTGCTTCAAGACGAAGTGGGAAAAAAATTCCCCAGCTCGGCGAACAGGAGAAGCAATCGTGCCCCCCGCTCAAGGTGTCTTGCGATATCGCTAATCATCGGGGTATTGCCCGGTACCACTCTTGCTGATTACCTAGGCGATGATGTAAGTTTGAAATGGCTGAGTTAGTAAGCACCCTTTACATACAAGCACGGGAAGCCTCTCGTCAAACCTGATCAGCTCCCGATCTACCAACGATTATGCGAAGATTGCATGACTGGTACTTGAAAACCGCAGCAAGGATGGGACAGCAGTATTTTGCTGTGAATTAAAGATGAGCACAACTTCATTGGAGTCGACCTGATGCATGTTGAATTTGTGGAATTATTTCAGTTATTCAATCAAGACGCCCTCGACAAACAACTCATTGACTGCTATTGTCTGTAAGTATTACTTTTGTAATAAGTTTCTAGGTCAGCTCGTTCATTGCATGTATATATAATTATCCTCACTATATATGCAGATTGAAGATCGTCAAAGCAAAAGAGGAAAAATCTATGACATTGGGTTCATTAGCCCAAATACCGTAAATGAATGGACGGTACAAACAGAGTTGAAGATATGAGGAAAACATGCTAAAAGCGTTCCTTGACATCAAAACAAAAGGAAATACTCTTTCCTTACAACTTCAAGGGAGGTTACTCTCTTGTGCATATTCGGTTTTGCTTACTCGATGTTAAGTACTGTAATGATGAGTTATGCGTGCGCATATTCCACTTTTCTGCTATCCATTAAGCTTTACAGGGAGTAAGTAATACGTTCTTAGACTCCAGACGTAAAGATCCTAAGGATTATGCGAACATGAGTGAAATGCTCCAGAAGTAAGTTCAATCATTATCGCACCATATCGGCACTTTCGTTCATTTCCTGATATCAGGTATCATTTTCTTTGCGGGGCAGGTTTGGAAAAAGTTCACCGCAATGGTTCGGGTCTGAAGATGGAGCTGCGATTTACACCACCCAAAGTAAGTAGTACTAGCTACTTTCGCGCATTCTCATTGATTTAGTTTCATCAACCATCATCATGCTTGTATCAGTTTGATGAACTCTTTCTCGTAAAGTGCTTGCGGCAAAGGAAGGCAGGAATAATTTATGTGGTATATACGTTTGCGAGGTTCATGCTCCACTCGACCTCTGAGCGGGGCTCCTCGACCAACAATTTGAAGTACGTAAACAAATTCACAAATTTAATTTTATACCATCAATTGTGTTGAGTTTTATTCATATAATGTATTGACCCCCTTCTTTAAATTAGAGCGGCAGATGCGGGAAGAACTCCTACCACATGACCGCATACGAGCAATTCAAGAGGAATTGGCGGGATTCTTTCTTGACCATGTCATACATGACAAGGGAGAATACCATACGGAAATTCAAATGGATTTTCGGTAGATGTGTCAGGGCTCTGTAAGAGATGATATTGTATAATGTAGTAGCTTCGGATAGATATACGAAAACTACGTGCATGGCATAGTTGCCCAGTTTTTTAGTGCTCGCATGCATCCAGTACGTGAGGCAATAATCAGCTAAGTGTGTGCACATGCACCATGAATCCATGATCACATCAATGTAATGTAGACCAGTATACCTGCATTAGAACTCATAAAAAAATCCCAAATTATTATTTTATGTAATAGTGCACAAAATATCGTCGAACAAATGCCCCCTCACCAAATAAAGTTCGAGCGCGAAGCAATCGAACTTAGTTTGGTGAAAACAATTTGTTTTATCCGGCGCATCAACTAATGTGCTGTCATGTTGGATCACCCGGGAATCAGTGCCTGAGTGCCTTCCGAAGCGATGATTGTATCCAGGAAACGAGCCAGGGATGTCCATCTACACTTTTATTGGAGGGAGCTCATCGAGATTGACTTGGCGAATACTTTTTTTACCCGGCGCATGATTTGTATGTAGCCCGGGTAACTGGTTCGAAGATTCACAACATGCGCGTCGTTCCGAAGATGATGAGCAAACAACATGACTTAATGTAGATATGTCCATCCACACTTGCGTTCTTTTAAGGACCTCGTTGGATCGTATAATGGGCACGATGCCAGCCAAAAAAAGAACCCTGTCCCATCTCTTCATTCCATGGAGAAACATCATGCTTATCTGAAAACAAAAAAAAAACTTTACCAATTTGCCTCGATCGTCTAGCTGCTGCTACTGTGCCAACCAGCTTGATTGGAGGGTTTCACAGATTCACGCTGGCCGCACTGGCGCGTTGCACTGCTCCCACGATCTCCTTGTGTTGTGATGAGGCGAGGCATCGGTACACCGTCGAAATCTCCCCTTCATTGAGCAAATCACCACACCGTTCATGGTGTGACAATTTGGTGGTACGCCGGGATGCCATTGGGCTTGTGAATGATTGAGGGGTTGATGTTTCCCCCATTATTCATTGTTGGAAGAAGGGGCCATGGGAATACGTCGGGCCAGCTTCATAAGCGCAGGTGTTGCCTTCTGGCGCCCATGTGCCCGTCGGGTAGACCATTGGTTGTCGAGGTGTCGTCGGCGTTGTCATGGACGCATCAGTATTGCTGCCCCCAAACACCCATGATGTAGTTTGATTTAGTGGTTGGTCGTCGGAATGCCATCGACGATGATAGGAAGTGCCTCTCCATGGCTGCAAAGATGTTGGAGGAGCACACCTAGAAACACCAAACCAAAACAGGCGAAAAAAAAGAAAAAAAAGGTTGTGGGTTTTTAAAATGTTGGCTTTCCCATTATACACCAGCTATTAGGCGTGATATCCGTGAAGGCAACCGAAGGAACTTTTCATTGGGAACCGTCAAAGACCTTGACATTGCACTCAACAACTTAAATAACTCTGTGTAGTTATTATGAAGACGACTGTTTCGGGATGCTTCCGAGAGACAACAGAAATTCATGCTCTAGCCCATGTCATACTGAGGGTCCCCACAGCTCACATGCCCCTGCACACGCCCCATGAACCCAGAGATTGGGTATGGTAGGTCAGGGCAAATGGTTTTGGGAGAATGGCTTGGCGATTTTTCTTTGTGCATATGAGGGGGGTGAACAGCTACCTCCCGCCATCCTTCCAGTGGGTTCCTTACTGCTTGGGACCACTTGATTGCTTCTTGAACTGTTGGGTTTTTTTTTCTTGAATTTGCTTCTTGGACTTTTGGAATTTTTATTATGATGCTCCACAGATGATTGATTGGTCGCGGACTTCCTAGACTTGCTTGACATTCGGCTTGACTTCTTGAGGACTCTTCTTCCAGGATCTCTTAGGGACCCACCTTGGAATTTGGAAGGCAACTGTTCACCTAGGACTAGGAAAAACCCTTTACACTTTTTCTGGAGCTTCTGGTGCGCCCTGGGTTGCCATGTGACTACGCACCAAACCAACTTGCGTTGGGTCGGGCAGCCCTCCATGATCTTTCCAATAGTCTTCCCTGGGTGCCAGCCTCCGTGAACATGAGGCATGCTAGGAAAAATGAAGAGCGCAGGTCTCGATACTCAGAAGTGCCCAAGTAATTGTCTCCGCTGCCTCCGAAAGCATACACCTGGTAGGTCGTGCATTGTGGGTGTAGGAGCCGCTCCACCTGCAACTTGCACTAGTAGAAAACAGGGCTTGGTTCGGGCCAGCCCAGCCCATAGTCCCGATTCAGTCACGAACCAGGACCCATGGGGAGCATACGTCGCGTTCATGCGCAGGGGGCCGGCTGGGGCCTCGTGGGCATTGGTCCCGGTTCGTCTGGACCCATTTGTCCGGTTCCTGGCATGAACCGGGACCAATGGGCGTCGCTCCTGGCCCACATCTGGTCCCGGTTCGTGGCTTGAACGGGACAGAAGGGGGGCCTTTAGTCCCAGTTCCACGCACGAACCCGGACCAATGAGGTGGCTATATATACCCCATCGCCGCAAGCAGAGCACTCCACAGCTCTATTTTTTCCGGCCGGCGAGGGGAGAGCTTTGTGTGCTCTAGCTCACCTCCATGCACATGAGGTGTTTGATGAAAAGCCCGAGCCACACAGGTAAGCTTTCTCCTCTCGAAGCTCGACCTTCAAGCTCCATTTTCCTCAAGATTTGTCGGTTTAGCGGTCGCGCACGTCCCGTCCCCGTCTTCTCACGCGCGATCGCCGGCGATCTCGTCGCCGGCATAACCGTGGTGAGCCTCTTGTTCTTATCTTCTTTCTAAAAGAAAAAAATTCTACATGATGATTTAGATAGAACTTGTCTAATTTTCTTACTTTTATTATTGTTTGTTATATATAGTGTGATGGTTTGGTATCCGCCCCCGTCGGCCCTCGTCCTGCTATGATTGGATGTGGTATATATTATATTTTATAACTATTTGGTTCATTTATAGTTTATGACAATATGCCGACCAACGTGACATAGATTTTTTGTCTAGGAGGTATGTGAACCAGAAATTCCTACCGACCCTATTGTCGAGAGGTTAAATTTAGTTGAAGAAGAAAACAATTACTTGAAGGAAAAATTGAAAAAAATTGAGGAGGAGAAGAGATATTGGAGTTGCATGTTGCGGATGTTGTCGATGATCACAAGATCAGATGGATGCAATGCGCTTCAAGATTAGAAAGTATAGAAAATATGTCATTCATACCGAGGCTTGGTATCATTATGGCGTTGGATCAATTGTTACCTTGGTTGCGATTATGATCGCATTTGTTGTTGCATTGAAATGTTTTACATAGTTTCAATGTATGGTTTAATTAGATGATCTGGAGAGCTATATGTTGTTCAATGAGAACTATGTAGTACTTTGGTTTTAATGTGATGAGAACTTCTATTAATTTGGTCACTTATCTATTCATGATGTTTTGTAATGGTTTTACACACTTAATATAATAATGCACACAGATGAACCGGCAATGGATGTACGGGACAGAGCACCTCCGAGTACATTAAGGGCATGCATAATTTTCTCGAAGGTGGGAGCAAACAAGCATAATGGTTTTATGTGTTGTCCATGCCCTATATGTGGGATACGAAGTCTTACTCTGACCGGAAAATCCTTCACACCCACCTGCTTGAGAAGGGTTTCATGCCACACTATAATGTTTGGACCAGGCACAGAGAAATAGGGGTTATGATGGAAGACAGCAAAGAAGAAGAGGACGATTAAAAATGTGCCCCCTGAATACGGTGATGCTGCAACGGGGGAAGCTGAAGATCAAGAGGAACCAGACGATGTGCCCGATGATGATATCCGCGGGTCATTGTTGATGCAAGGAGACAGTGCGAAAGTGAAAAGGAGAAGGTGAAATTCGATCGCATGTTAGAGGATCACCAAAAAGGGTTGTACCCAATTGCGAAGATGGCAACAAAAGCTCGATACCGTACTGGAATTGCTGCAGTGGAAGGCAGAGAATGCTGTGCCAGACAAGGATGAGAAGCTACTAAAAATATTGAAGAAGAAGCTTCCAAAGGATAACGAATTGCCTGACAGTACGTACGCAGCAAAGAAGGTCGTATGCCCTATAGGATTGGAGGTGCAGAAGATACATGCATGCCCTAAGACTGCATCCTGTACTGCGGTGCGTACGAGGATTTGAATGCATGCCCGGTATGCGGTGCATTGCGGTATAAGATCAGACGAGATGACCCTGGTGATGTTGATGGCGAGCCCCCCAGGAGAGGGTTCCTGCCAAGGTGATGTGGTATGCTCCTATAATACCATGGTTGAAATGTCTGTTCAGAAACAACGAGCATGCCAATGTGATGCGATGGCACAAAAAGGCTAAGAAAGACGGGAAGTTGAGAGCTCCCGCTGACGGGTCGCAGTGGAGAAAAATCGAGAGAAAGTACCGGACTGAGTTTGCAGGTGACCCAAGGAACGATGGTTGTTTAAGCGCAGATGGCATTAATCCTTCGGGGAGCAGAGCAGCAATCACAGCACCTAGCCCGTGACTCTATGTATCTATAACCTTCTCCTTGGCTGTGCATGAAGCGGAAGTTCATTATTGATGCCAGTAATTTCTCCATTGAATGGTTCATTTTGAACACACAAAAACTCTGGAGTTCAAATAAGTTCAAAAAAATGAAATCCCTTTGTAACAGATGAGTTTTCGTCCGAAACCCTGATACTTCGAAAGAGATTGTCCATTTTGTACACGAAGTGCATCCAGTTTTTGCCGTAACCCTCTCAACTTTTTAGCACATGCTATGTGGGTTAAATGATGATACCATGCCAATTTTCAACCTCTTCAGAGTTCATCTGAAGTGCTTTTCAATTTCAGGGTCATTTAGCTCAAAAAAATTAGTAAATGCATGAAAAATAACAGATGGAGTTAGAAAGGGTTGAAAATTGATGATGTGGCTTTGAATGGTTCATTTTGAACACACAAAAAGTCTGGAGTTCAAATAAGTTCAAAAAAATGAAATCCCTTTGTAACAGATGAGTTTTCGTTTGAAACCGTGATACTTCGAAAGAGATTGTCCATTTTGTACACGAAGTGCATCCAGTTTTTTCCGTAACCCTCTCAACTTTTATGAAACTCTAACAGCAAAAATAATAAACTAAAAGAATGAACTAGAAAACTTTAATGAAACTCTAAAAGAAAAAAGAATGAACTAGAAAACTTTAATGAAACTGTAATAGCAAAAGGAATCAACTAAAATTTATGCATACTAACACATTATCAAAGTATTTTCTATTAAAACATTAAAAGTAAAAAGAATTTTCATAAAGAACTTTTTTTGTTAGAAACTAATAGAAAAGGAATTATCATAAGATTTTTTTGTTTAGAAACTAAAATAACAAAAACTGTTTTTGAATATAATGATAAAACACAGTAATATTAAATAGCAGGAAAAAGAATCACTCCAAAATCTATTTTATAGTAAAGTTAATCACAAACTAGTGATTCACACAAATTTCAAAGAATTCAAATTTAAACTATTCAAATTGGAAAACTAATGGCACTAACAACAAGTTTATAATTTTTATTACCTAAAAGAAAAAAGAATCACTGAAAAACAGTTTGTATTTTGTTGTAAGTAGAAACAAAATAAAATAAATAAAGCAAAAAAGAAAACAAAAAAACTAGAAAAAAATGCCACCTACTGGGCCACCACGGCCTGAATACGACTAGAAACCCATCCATGGGCCAGGATTCAGGCCCGCAGAGGCCCAGCAGGCCCACGGGCAAAGAGTAGCAGAGAAGGCCCGAAAGCCTGCAGTTGAGAGGAGCTCGAGAGGGTCGGCGCAGCAGCGCTTATAAACCACTCTCGAGCTCTCTCAACTAGCGAGGTGGGACTAAACATCCCACCGCACCGCGCCAGCGCAAGGCCTTTGGTCCCGGTTGGTAGCACCAACCGGGACGAAAGGGGGGGCATTGGTCCCGGTTGGTGGAACAAACCGGGACCAATGCCCACCCTTTGTTCCCGGTTCGTGCCACCAACCGGGACCAAAGGTCTCGGTTTCCCGCCCATTGGGCTGCTGAAAAGAGACCTTTGGTCCAGGTTGGTGGCACGAACCGGGACCAAAGGGTGGCATTCGTCCCGGTTTATGCCACGAACCGGGACCAATGCTCTGTGTATATAAGCAGGACTTAGGAATTTTTCAGTTTTCATCGACCATTTGCCCCCCGACGACGCCGAGCTCATCGACGCCACCAGGCTGCCCATGCTAGCCGTCGCCGCCTGCTCCTCGTCGCCATCGCCCCGCGCCCCTGCCCTGCCCCGACGCGCCGCCCTTGCCTTGCCCCGATGCGCCGCCCCTGCCCTGCCCTGACGCGCCGCCCCGTGCCCCCTGCCTCGTCGTCGTCGCCCCGTGGCCCCTGCCTCGAAGCCGACCGCCCCGTGGCCCTGCCCCGACGCCGCCCCGCGCCCCCGGCCTGCCCCGACGCCGCCCCGCGCCCCCGACCTGCCCCGACCACGCCGCCGCCACGTTCGGTCCGGCCGGCCTTCTCCTCTCTATTTTTTTTATAGATATATGATGATTTTTTCCAGATTATATGTATGTGTGTATATATGATTATATGTCCTCTTTTTTTTTCAGATTTTTTTTCATGTATATGATGATTTGTTTTTTGCATTTTTAGAAAAATGTATATATGTATATATTGTCTCTGTGTATATATGTCATATATGCAAAAGTTATATTTTTAGAAAATTATCTAGTATGTTCTCTTATTTAGTGCATTTTAGGTTAGTTTCATTTTAGAAAAGTTTTATATATCTAGGAAGAAGGAAGAAGGAAGAAGAAGAAAAAGTTTTATATAGCAAAGTTACCTTTTTAGAAAAGTTTTATATATCTAGCTAGGAAGAAGGAAGAAGGAAGAAGAAGAAAAACTTTTATATATGCAAAAGTTATTTTTATCGGGTATGTCGTTGTCGATATACCCCCTCCCATAACTTCGACATGAGGGGGGGGGGGGTCGAATACCCCCTCCCCGATAACATTTTTTCCCATGTATGTATGTCGTCATTGTTGATATACCCCCTCCCGAATAACTTCCACATGAGGAGGGGGGTCGATATACCCCCTCCCCGATAACTTCGACATGAGGGGGGGGGGTTCGATATACCCCCTCCCCGATAACTTCGACATGAGGGGGGGGGTCGATATACCCCCTCCCTGATAACTTCGAGATGAGGGGGGGTCGATATACCCCCTCCCCAATAACTTCGACATGAGGGGGGGGGGGGGTCGATACACCCCCTCCCCGATAACTTCGACATGAGGGGGGGTCGATATACCCCCTCCCCGATAACTTCGCCGCGTGCTCCCCGGAGCTCGGCCTTGCTCTGCCACTGCTCCATGGTCGCCGCCCCCCGTCGCCCGAACAAGTCTATGTATTATTTTATATCACGGTGGACATATATCAAAGTTTGATCATATGTCAAAGTTTGAATTTTGACATATGCAACATTTGATCATATGTCAAAGTTTGATCATATGTCAAAGTTTGAATTTTGACATATATAGATTTATCAAGAATGCCCCCATTATGGATGTGCACAAGTTGATCCAATTTTTTTTCTGATCTCATCTATATATATATTCTTCTATATGTCACGTTGTCTGTCAAAGTATTGAAGAAATCCATGGCTTCATCATTAGTCGGAAGTAACAGGCGTATGATGCTACGAAGCTCTTCAAAGTTGTTTTGGAACGGAGTTCCTGATAGAATAATTTGCCTTTTGGTACGAATTTCAGCAAAGGCCTTCCAAATAGCGATATTCGGAAGGCTCTTGCTTAACTTTGTACCAAAAAGCGAATTATTCTATCGGGAACTCCGTTCCAAAACAACTTTGAAGAGCTTCGTACCATTATACGCCTGTCATTTCCGGCTAATGATGAAGTCATGGTTTTCTTGAATTCTTTGACACTAGACAACGTGACATATAGAAGGGTAGATGAGATCAGGAAAAATATGGACCATTTTCTGCACATCCAGAATGGCGTCATTTTGTTAAATCCCTTGTCGGTCCGGACGTCGGACATTCATGAGAGAGGCGGTCCGACCCAAACCGTAGAAGCGTTGTCGAGGCCACCCCAAACCCTAGAAGCGTTGCCTAGGCCACCCCAAACCCTAGAAGCGTTGTCGAGGCCACCCCAAACCGTAGAAGCGTCGAGCTAGCTAGGTCTACGTTTGCACTAATATATCCATCTGTCATGTTTGTATATTAATTGCCATGTTGTAATATTTACAGAAACTATGGAGCACTGAGACATCGAAGCAGAACAGTTGTTGGGGGACATAATCCTCGGCGGAGGTGATGTCTTGTCGTTTCTCAACGACACCGATGGTCTGGAAGGAGAGGGTGAAGCAGGCTCCGGTGATCGAACAATGGAGGTGGAAGGACATGATTATGATGGCTCCGGTGACGGAATGCCGGTGGAAGAAGGAGACCGTGATGACTGCTCCGGTGAGCGAACGGAGGAAGGAGATGTTGCAAAGTCTGGCGAGGTATATATTAATTAAGCCTGTGCTGACTAGCTAATTGATGCATTAATTGTTTTGGTATGTACACATATTAACTCTCTTCTTTCTTCTTTTCTAACCCTCCGGATCGAGCCAAACTTCGGTAACGAGATGAGGCCCGAAGAAAAGGTTGCTCCAGGATGAAAGGTTCACGATCACAGCAATCAAGGGCGATGGCCAACCGATTGAACCCAGCCGGACCAAGGAAGCATTTTCTGCTCAGTGCGGGGTTCTTGTTAGGGACATGATCCCGATCAGCATCCACCAATGGAATAAGCCTAAGAGCGAAGACCCTCAAGTGTCTTTTGTCAACGATAGACAGAAAGATGATCTTTGGACCACGCTGAAGGCAAATTTCACCCTACCACCAGAGGAGGATCCGGATAAGCCAGTTATAGAGCCATTGGTCAAGGCTCATGCTCTTAAGAAGATGGCAGATCTATTCAGGAGGTGGAAGAATGAGTTGAAATCAACGTTTGTTGACAAAGGGAAGACTCCAGAATTCACCGGCCGATTTGAGAAGATAAGAGATCACTGGCCCGCATTTGTGGCCCACAAGACATCGGAGAAGAGTAAGAAGATGTCAGCGACAAACAAGAAAAATGCTGCAAAGAAGGAGTATCACCATCGCACGGGGTCAGGTGGCTACCTCAAAGCCCGGCCGTTGTGGGACAAGGCTGAGAAGGACCTGCTTGATAAAGGGGTCGAACCAGAGACATTGAACTGGCTAGACCGTTCAAGGACTTGGTTCTTCGGGGTTGGGGGAACCTTGCACCCTGAAACAGGGAAGTGCCGTTGGACGAAGGAGCAACTTGAAATACCCGTCAAGAAGCTTCAGAAGTATATCGCCGCAGCGCAGCAAGGGACGTTCGTTCCCGACAGAGAGAACGACGAGCTCACACAGGCCCTCGGGAATCCTGAGCACCCAGGACGAACACGAGGCACAGCAGGCTCCGTTGCGTGGAAGGAAGGGTTTCCCAGCGCAGGCGGTTACAAAACCCGGGAGAGGAGGAGGAAAGTGGAGCAGACCGAACTGCATAAGCTGAATGCAAGGGTACGAGCGCTAGAGGAACAAGCACTAGTTCAGAGGTAGCGACCTGCCGAGGCTACCCCAGAAGCTACCCCGCCATCTCAGCGGAGAAGCAGCGTGGCTTCCACCGAGCTCCTTCAGCAGCCTCACTTCACGGCTCCCAGCTACCCCGTGGAAGCTATCACGGAGGCTCAAGATTGCCACCTTATGGCGCAATGGCAGCACCTCAAAGTCAAGGCGGCTGTCGGCTCTGTTGCACCTCCTCAACCCGGCGCAACTTTTCACTAGCTTTCGATTCGAGAAGGCTATGCTGTTGTGATGGTCGATGAAATAACGGATGGATTTGAGGAGCTCGAGCTTGACCACCCTACCGGTGAAGGGGAGACTCAGCTGGGCCTTGCTCTAAAGACTCCATGTCTATGGCGGAAGGAGCTCATCAACCTTCCGAACTGGACGCCTCCGCCTCCTCCTCCGGCGAGTCAGGGCACTCCGCCTCCTCCTCTGGCGAGTGATCAGGGCACTCCGCCTCCTTCTCCGGTTGCTCCAGCGCGTGGCGGCACTCCGCCTCCTTCTCTAGCTGCTCCGGCGTGTGGCGGCACTCCGCCTCCTTCTCCGCCTGCGCCGGCGCGTCCGAGCAGCCCGCCTCCTTCTCCGTCTCGTCAACAACAGCGGAAGACAGCCGCCGCCGCTCTGGCTGCTCCGGCGCGTCGTAGCACTCCGCCTCCTTCTCCGCCTCGTAAGCAACGAGGGAAGATAGCCGCAGCCACTCCGGCTGCTCCGGCGTCTAGCAGTACAGCCAGAGGCGGGAGGCAATACAAATTCGGTCCATCTCTCAAGCCTCTAGAGAAGTTACCATACGAGATGACCGAGGAGGAAAACGCGGAGATCTGTCAAGCCCAAGTGAAGGACTTTTTTGCAAAGAAAAATCCACCTCCGGAGGACAAGATGGATCCGGGGAAATTGAAGCGCACTTTGAAGAACCTGAAGCGACCACCACCGCCTCCGCCGGATGACAACCATGTCCGCGCTCTGAAAAAGGCAGTGGAAGGAGCGCGCCGGTCGGGAACTACTTCAAGTGACAAAAGGTTACAAGAACGAAGAAGAGGGAACAAAATTCCCCAGCTCGGCGAACAGGCAAACCAATCGTGCCCCCCACTCAAGGTGTCTAGCGATATCGTCGCAAATCTACCGGGGATGCTGCCCGGTACCAATCCTGGTGATTACCTGCCCGACGATGCACATTTTGATACAATGGAGGTGGACGAACACAAATACCAGTGCGGGAAGCCTCTCGCCAGACCTGGTGATCCTCCTCTAACAACGATGATGCGAAGATTCCATAAGTGGTACATGGACACCTGCAAGTCTGGTAAGGATATTTTGACGCTGAGAGTTAAAGAGGAGCACGACCTCGTTGGAATTGATCTGTTGTCTGTTCCATTTGAGGAGTTCTTCTAGTTTTTCAATCAAAAGGACCTCGATAAAATAATCATCACTTGCTACTGTCTGTAAGTACTATACTTCTGTAATTATGTCTCTATATATAGCTCAGCTCTTTCATTGCATGTATATATAATTATCCTCACTATATTATGCAGATTGAAGATCGTCGAATGCAGAAATGCACAAATCTATGATATTGGGTTCATTAACACAAATCTCATAGATGAATGGACGGTTACATATCATGCGGAAGAAACCGAGGCCAACTTGCTACAATTGTTGCTTAAAAATCAAAACAAAGATAAAATACTCTTTCCTTACAACTTCAAGTGAGTGTTACTGTCTTATGCATATTCGGTTTCCCTTATTACTCGAGGTTATAGTAATGTAATTGATGAGTTATGCATGCGTGCGCAGCTTCCACTTTATTCTCCTAGAGATTAAGCTTGAGTAGGGACTAGTAACCGTCTTAGACTCAAGACGAAAAGATTCCAAGGAGTATGCGGCCATGACTGAAATGCTCCAGAAGTAAGTTCAATCGATCATTATCGCACCATATCAGCAACTTTGGTCATTTCCTGATATCAAGTTATTATTTTCTTTGTCTCGCAGGGTTTGGAAAGTGTTCACCACAGAAGCTCCGGGACTGCCGGGGGAGCTGCGATTTACACACCCGAAAGTAAATACCACTAGCTAGTTCCGCGCATCTCCCATTGATTCTAGCTAGTTTCATCAATACCATTTATAATGCTTGATTATCAGTTTGATTGACCTTTATTTCTCGTAAAGTGGTTGTGGCAGGAAGGCGGGAATAATTTTTGTGGATACTACATTTGCGAGTACATCTACAACGCGACGACCTCTAAGCGGGGCTACTCTGAAAAACAATATGAAGTGTGTAAGCAATAATATTCACAATTTTATTTTATTATCATCATTTGTGTTGAGTTTCATTCATATATATGTATTGACCCCCTTCTTCAAATTAGATTTGGCAGATGCGGGATGAACTCCTACCACAAGATCGCATAAAAGCAATTCAAGAGGAATTGGCGGGATTCTTTCTTGACCACGTCATCAATCCAGCCGGAGAATACCATGTGGAACTTGACATCAAATGTTAGGGATTGTAAGAGATCTTATATTGTATATATGTAGCTAGTAGCGTCGAATAGATATACGAAAACTTGTTGTTCGACCAATCTCTCGGAGAAGGAGGAGGTCGATCACTTCTCTCTATATATGTTCATGACGATCTTGTGTACTTAATGGTTTCCTTCATTTGCTTACTAGCTAGCGTGTCGAGTCCTCTCTATACGTATAGTACGTAGCGTCGACCAAGCACAGAGATAAGAGAGGACACTTCTCTCTAGCTATTAACTAGCTAACACAATATATGAAACCCCTAAATTAACCCTACAAAACCCCCAAAACCCCCAACCACCCCCCCTTTCAAAAAAAAAACAAAACCCCAGCTCCTGAGCTGCTGACACGTGGATGATCTTTGGTCCCGGTTGGTGTTACCAACCGGGACTAAAGGCCCTCCTCTCTGGGCTCGCCGCAGTGGCCACGTGGAGCCCCATCTGTCCCTGTTCGTATAAGAACCGGGACTAAAGGTGTTGGGCTTTAGTCCCGACCCTTTAGTCCCGGTTCCCGAACCGGGACAAATGGGCCTTATGAACCGGGACAAATGGGCCTTTTTCTACTAGTGTGGACACATTGTGCCGCCCTCCAAAAAGTCCTAGGGCAGCCAAAACTTCAATCAACAATATGGTGTCATAGGGGAAAGCCATTTTTTTTGTTGGACTTGGTCCGTAAAAATTGGGGAAAACTAGATATATCCATGAAATGCAAAGGAGAATGCATCATGGATCCGATAGCCCACAGGAAAAGTTTCCCCAATGAAAATCCGAAAGGCAACAAAAGTGGAAAAAAATTTAAGAAAAATATTTTTTGAGGAACCTTCCGTTGATTGGGGGCATAGGTCAGACTCCCTGGGAATCAACGAGCTGGTATGCTCCCCCATCATAGACTTGCTCGACGACATATGGTCCTTCCCACTTTGGCTCAAGCTTGCCCTTTGTCTTGTGCGTCACGACGATGGGACGCCTGAGAACGAGGACCAACTCACCTTTTCGGAAGACGCGTTGCTTGATGAGCTTGTCGTAGGCTTTCACCATGTTCTAGCGATAAAGCTCGAGGTTCTGTAGGGCATGAAGTCGCCCCTCTTCAAGAGCGTCGAGCTCCAGGAACCACAGCTGTACCAATTCGTCTTGGGTGATCTCATCTTGGATAGCCACCTGCAAAGAGGGTAGCTGGACCTCCAGTGGAAGGACCGCCTCACTCCCGTAAATGAGAGAAAACGGGGTTGCCTGTGTTGGGGTACGGACTGTAACACGGTACGCCCACAAGGACTCAAAAAGACGGTCATGGCAGTCTCTCCTATTCCTTGTCACCGTCTTCTTGAGTATCTTGTCGAGCGTCTTGTTGAAGGCCTCTATTGTGTCGTTGGCTTGATGGTAGTAGCCGGTGGAGTCATTCCACTTGAGCGTGTACTTCTCCATGAACATTGTAACACCCCCGTGTAATAAACTCTGTGACACTCTGTTAAAACTGCCAAGTCATGATCATTTGCAGTGCCAAGTCATAAGGGTTAATGATCCAATTCAAATTCACATCTGAAAATCAATTTAAATTCCAAAGTGCAAGTTGAAGTTGATCAAACTCTGCTAGAAAAATGTTATTTAATTAGCAAATAATCCAGTGGTCATGACAAAATCATAATCATTATTTTTGGAGTTAGCTAAGTGAGTGAAACAACATGAAACAGCACCCAAAACAGAACATTTAATCTATTTAAAATGATATCAAATTCAAATGGAATTCAATTCTGTCCTAATCACTTTTTGGTGGAGAATAATATTGCATTGCAATATTTGGGCCAACTCCCCCACTTTTCAAAATAGCACAAGTGCCCTAAACATTTCAGAATAACATGAAATAAAAGAAAAGGAAGAACAGAAAAATTTAGAAATAAGAAAAAGGCCACTGTGCACAGGCCAAGTGCACAGTGCCTTGAAGCCCAGCCCAGAAGGCCCGTTCCTTCTCCCTCATCCTCCGTGTCGGCATGCCTCTGGCCGAGCGCGCGCGCGCCGGCGAGGCGGCGACACGCCGACGCCACCGACGGAACAGGGGCGCGAGGAGGATAAGGCTGAGACCCGTCCACTCCTCCCTGGCCTCCCCGTCAGTCTTCCCCTTTCCTCCTGCTCGCTCCGCCTCTCCCTTCCTTCTCAGCTCTGGTGACAGAACGCCGCCGTCGCCGCGCTTTGGCACCACCGTGGCCGCCGGCCTCCCCACGTCGTCTGGAGGTGCCAGGAAGGAGCGCCGTGGACCTCTGCAACCTCTGGAGCAACCAGACGGAGCGGAGGAGCACCGCATCGCCCGCGCGCGAGTCGTCTTCCACCTCGGGTCGTCGCCAAATTCCTCCATCTCCGGCGAGCTAGGCTGCAGCTACTAAACCTCCGAAGGCCTTCGGCGTGCCGCACGGTGAGCTACCCGTCCTCCGCTCCCCTGCATTCATCTCTACGCGCGCCGTATCTAGCTGTTCCCGAGCCCGTGCTCTGGTTGCCGCCGGTGGGCTCGGTGCCGTCGATGTGGCCCTCGTCAACGCCAACCGAGGTCAACGTTGAGCTCCTGGTGCTCCCAGGAGCCCGGCGAGCTCGAGCCCGAGCCTCACGTGCCTCCTAACGCCGTCTCCCCGATCTCCCGAACTCCACCGCCGCCAAACCTCGTCGCCGGCCCAGCTCCGGCCATCCCCTGGTCCGGCAAGTGCCCCAGCTCGATGCGCGAGATCACCAGCTAGCGAACGCGCCTAAGCGCAGCTCGAACAGAGCTCTGTAGCTCGATTCCGGTCAACTCCGGCGAACAACCGCCGCGGGAATGGTTCGCCGGAGCTACTCCGGTGCCCGCCGGCATGGTCAGCCCGGGGCCACTCCCTGGGTCACTGACCCGTGGGCCCCAGGGGCCCGACCGGCCAGCTGACCGGTCAGCCCTGCTGACTGGACCGGCCCAGTCGCTGACACGTGGGCCCCACCTCCCTGTTAATCTAATTAAAACGTTTTAGAAATAAAAATAAACTAATTACCCTAATGAGTCTATGACATGTGGGGCCAGAAGCTTAATTAGCAATTTAGATTAATTCAAATGCACTGTTAAGATAACAGAGACTGACATGTGGGTCCCACTGGACCCACATGTCATATTTGACTTAGTCAGCCGACTGCTGACTTGCTGACGTCAGCAGCACGTCATGCTGACGTCATAATTCATTTTCTGTAAATAAAAATTAATTCCAGAAATTCAAATAATCTTTAAAAATTAATAACTTTTAAACCGTAGCTCGGATCGAAAAAGTTAAAACATGAAAGTTGCTCAGAACAACGAGACGAGTCTGATCGTGCCGTCTGTTTCTCCATCGGAACCTCCTACGTAGAAGAACTCGTAACTCCGGACTCGAATCCGGCAGATGAATAGTGCACACACGTCGGATATTAAATCCCAGAATAATTCTAAAAATAACTAAAATGACTTAGATGCATAATTAGGCAACCCTGCACTGCATCATAGCATCACACGCACCGTATTGCATTTGTTTGCATTATGTTTACCTGTTTCTTCCCCCTCTTCTCTCTCGGTAGACCCCGACGTTGACGTAGCTCCCGAGGCAGACGCCGCACAGGAGTACGACTACGTCCCCGACGATACTACTGAAGACCTTGCCCTTGCCCCCGAGCAAACAGGCAAGCACCCCCATTTTGAGCATGCCTATATCGCCTATTCTCTTCTCTCTTATGCTTGCATTAGAACTGCTACTGCTACTGTTTTCCTATATCTGCTGCATAGCCTGATTATTGTACCCTGCTTTGTTACCTTACTGGTTATCCTAGACTGCTTAGTATAGGGTGGGTAGAGACACGACAGAGACCTCCACTTGATCCCGACTGCCCTGCTGGACATCAGAAGACCCGATCATCGGGATTGAAGACCAGACCCTGGCACCGCACATCACTACCCCTTAGTTGCCGACACTGCTGGGTTACCGTCGAGTGCCGAGGGTGATACCTCGTTAGCTCTTCTGATGTTAACCTTGTAGGTTAGTTACTCGGTCGTGGTAAGTGAGGGTGATTCCTCCTACACCACCCCCGATAACGACATCGTCGCGCAACCTCTCAAGTGTGGACCTCGAGGGTGATTCCTCCTTCGTTCACCTTGATGATAACATCGAGCGGGAACTCCATCGAGGGTGATTCCTCATGGTTCCCTTCGGTGTCAGACACACAGTTACCTTGGATATTATGACTTGACTATGAACCCCGATACTAAAGACGGGTCGGCCCTGAGGGGTACCCGCGCGAGCTTAACGCGAAGTGATGTGGAGTCGGGTTGACCTGGATGGTGCCTGCGAGATAACTACGAGGCGTGGCCGGGCATTCTTAGCCCTTGCCGCAAGTCCTCAAGACGGGGCGACGGGGTCACATCGATCGTGAGTCTCTGCTCGTTTCCGCGCGCTCCTAATCCACTACGGTTTGGATATTTGATCCGAGGGGCCTCTGGCCCGATAGCACTAACCATCACGTGGGCATAGTATGGGCGTTCTGTGTCGTACACATCAGCCGAAGCTTGTTGGACGTCAGTAAGGAGCGGCGCACGCCGAGTTGGACTGGTAACGCAGCCGCGCTTGTATAAGGGGTTGCTAGGTCTGCTCTCGGTGGCCCCGTAACGTGCAGGAGTTCCCGGGGCGATGGCCCAAGACCCCTGGGGGCATAGGTTTAGTCCGGCGTGCTGACCTCTCTTATAAGCCTAGGTCGGGTTGCGGCGTGTTGCTTAGCCGAGGCCGGGCATGACCCAGAAAAGTGTGTCCGGCCAGAGTTAAGCGAGCGTGGTGGGTAAGTTGGTGCACCCCTGCAAGGAAGAAACTTCTATCGATAGCCTGTCCTACGGTAACGGACACTCGGAGTTGTATCCCGATTGGTACAACTAGAACAGGTGGTGAGAATTGGATAGTACGGCTCTGGGATTGCTTTCTCGCAGGGAGTCGAGAAAGGATCTCAGGTCGAGGTTGATGATACTACTACTAATATTACTACTACTTATGTAATCTGCTCTCTCCTAATGCTGAAAGACTGCTGAAGATTGTTGAAGATGCTAGTCTTCGATAGGACTAGGCTTTCCCCCTCTATTCTGGCATTTCTGCAGCCCAGTCCACATATTCAGCCATTCCTTTGACAATGATGCATACGTAGTGTAGATCCTTGCTTGCTGAGTACTTCGGATGAGTACTCACGTTTGCTTTATTTTCTTTTTTCCCCATATTCCATTTGATGCCACCAGACGACGGAGCCCCTGAGCCAGAAGCCCCAGCCGACGACCAGTACTACTACCCGCCTGGCGAGTACTACTACTACGAGGAGCCGTTCGACGACCAGGAGTAGGATCGGAGGGTCCAGGGCAGGAGGCCTACGCCTTTCGATCGTAGTATTTTATTTTACCCCGCCTCTGTGAAGGCCTAATTCTCTCTATGTAATATATCTGTACCCAGATATCTAATGCTTCCGCTGACGCTTGTATGCCATCGAGCTATGTATTCGAGCCCTCGAGGCCCTGGCTTGTAATATTAAGCTTGTATGACTTTATTTTATGTTTTAGAGTTGTGTTGTGATATCTTCAAGTGAGTCCTTAGGCTTGATCGTGCGCATTTGCGTGTATGATTAGTGCACGATTAAGCCGGGGTTGTCACAGGTTGGTATCAGAGCCGACTGCCTCTAGGAGTCCCCCTTTCCAACTCTTTGGCCGAAGTTGAGTCTAGTGGTCAAAAACTGTTTTACTAACTTGGCTGTGTGGCTTACGGGCCCACGTCGCCAACTGGGTGGTATTAGGATCTTTTATTCCTCGTCTTTAATCTGGGATTCTAATCTCTCATCTATTCGGGTTTAATAAAATTTACTAACACCGACATTTAGGTTCTCGTAAATTCTATCCACCCGGAGAGCTGGATTCAGTGCGATTTCCCAGACGTTGATCTGATTAGTCAGATAATCATTTTTCTTTCCATTGTTTTGTTTAACCTTTCTCTCCGAGTTGTATTATACTCCGAGTTGTCATTCGATAAGACCGTATTCTGCATCAGAGTGCACACGGAGAGTAGGATCCTGCAAGTTGATCGATCTTTGGTGTTTTCTAAACTTGACTTGAGGTTGGGTTATTACCAGATTCGTGTCCGCGAAGAGGATATTGCAAAGACTGCATTCGTTACTCGTTATGGCTCTTACGAGTACACAGTCATGTCGTTTGGCTTAACAAACGCTCCAGCTACATTCTCCCGCCTAATGAATTACATATTCATGGATTACCTCGACAAATTCGTCGTGGTATATCTGGATGATATTCTGGTTTATTCGAAGAGCAAAGAAGAACATGCTGAGCACCTTCGACTAGTTCTGGAGAGACTTCGAGAGCACCAATTATATGCCAAGTACTCTAAGTGCGAATTCTGGCTTTCCGAGGTAACCTACCTTGGACATGTCATCTCCAAGGATGGTATTGCAGTTAACCCGGAGCGAGTTCAGGCTATTCTTGACTGGACCCCTCCGAAGAATGTCAAGCAAGTCAGAAGTTTCCTCGGGCTTGCAAGTTATTGTCGCCGATTCATCGAAAATTTCTCCAAGATTGCCAAGCCCCTGACTAATCTGCTTCACAAAGGCGTTAAGTTTGAGTGGACAGACAAATGTCAGGAAAGCTTCCAGACCCTCAAGGACAAGCTGACTTCTGCTCCAGTCCTTGCTCCTCCAGACTCCCGCAAAGATTTTGTGATCTTCTGCGACGCCTCTCGCCAAGGACTAGGTTGCGTCCTAATGCAAGAGCGAAGAGTAATTGCTTATGCTTCACGACAACTGCGTCCACATGAAGAGAATTACCCAGTGCATGACCTCGAACTTGCTGCTGTCATTTATGTTTTGAAGCAGTGGCGTCATTACCTCCTTGGTAATCGGTGTGAGATTTACACCGATCATCAGAGCTTGAAGTACTTGTTCACTCAACCGGAACTTAATCTTCGTCAGCAGCGTTGGTTGGAAACAATCACCGATTATGACTGTGGAATTTCATACACTCCCGGCAAAGCTAATGTGATGGCTGATGCTTTGAGCCGCAAGTCCTACTGTAGCAACCTCATGGTAAAGCAAGCTCAACCCCAGCTATATGAAGAATTGCGCAAGCTGAATCTCTGCATTATTCTGCAAGGTTCTCTTAATAACCTTGTGATACAGTCAGATCTTGAGAAAGCTGTCAAGATTGCACAAGCTAAAGATGCTGAAATTGGTCTAATGACGAAAGAGCTTCACCTCCAAAAGTACAGGGATTTCTCGATTGCTGAAGATGGAACCTTGTACTTCCGAGATCGCATTGTAGTACCTCGCTTTGAGCTGATGACTGACAAAGTCATGAAGGAGGCCCATGATACACCGCTATCTATCCATCCGGGTAGTACCAAGATGTATCGAGATCTTCGTCAAAGGTACTGGTGGTCTAGAATGAAGCAAGATGTTGCTCGTTATGTTGCCGAGTGTGACGTTTGTCGTCGCGTGAAGGCAGAACATCAAAAACCTGCTGGAATTCTGCAACCGCTCCCTATTCCTCTATGGAAGTGGGATAAAGTGCAAATGGACTTCATCACTGGTCTTCCCAAGTCTCAGAAGGGTCACGATGCTATTCTTGTCGTCGTTGACCAACTTTCCAAGGTTGCACACTTTCTACCAGTTAAGGAGACTATTACTGCTAGTCAGTTAGCAGAGCTATATATCTCCAGAATTGTTTCACTCCATGGTATTCCCAAGGAAATCAGTTCAGACCGTGGCAGTATTTTCACTGGCCATTTCTGGGAAAGTTTCCAGAAAGCAGTGGGAACTCATATTACCTGGAGTTCAGCTTATCATCCCCAATCCCAAGGCCAAGTTGAGCGCGTTAATCAAGTGCTTGAAGACATGCTTCGAGCCTGTGTTATATCCTTCGGTAAGAAATGGGAGGAATCTCTCCCGTATGCCGAGTTCTCTTATAACAACCGTTATCAAGCCAGCTTAAAAATGGCCCCATTTGAGGTTCTTTATGGACGAAAATGTCGAACCCCTCTGAATTGGTCAGAAACTGGGGAACGACCTCTTGTTGGACCGGACATTATTCAGCATGCCGAAGAACAAGTCCGAATTGTCCGGGAGAATCTCAAAGCAGCTCAAGACCGTCAGAAGAGTAATTATGATCGCAAGCGATGGGGTGTGATCTATCAACCTGGTGATCAAGCTTATCTTCGTGTCACTCCAATGAAGGGCACCCGTCGTTTCGGAATCAAGGGCAAGCTAGCTCCTCGCTATATTGGTCCTTTCCGCATCGTGGCTAGACGTGGACAGGTGGCATATCAATTGGAGTTGCCACCGCAATTCTCCCATATTCATGATGTCTTCCACGTGTCGCAACTCCGTAAGTGCTTCAAGGAATCCCCGCACCGTGCAGTGGATCATGAGATGCTTCAACTGCAAGATGACTTATCTTATAAGGAGCATCCGATTCGCATCCTCGACGAAGCTGAACGTCGAACCCGTCAAAAGACAACCAAGTTCCTGAAAGTACAGTGGTCAAATCATACTGAAGATGAAGCCACTTGGGAACGCGAGGATCATCTTCGGGAAGAATATCCCGGACTTTTTCCTTCTACCTCCTAAATTCTCGGGACGAGAATTTCTTTTAGAGGAGGAGAACTTGTAACACCCCCGTGTAATAAACTCTGTGACACTCTGTTAAAACTGCCAAGTCATGATCATTTGCAGTGCCGAGTCATAAGGGTTAATGATCCAATTCAAATTCACATCTGAAAATCAATTTAAATTCCAAAGTGCAAGTTGAAGTTGATCAAACTCTGCTAGAAAAATGTTATTTAATTAGCAAATAATCTAGTGGTCATGACAAAATCATAATCATTATTTTTGGAGTTAGCTAAGTGAGTGAAACAACAAGAAACAGCACCCAAAACAGAACATTTAATCTATTTAAAATGATATCAAATTCAAATGGAATTCAATTCTGTCCTAATCACTTTTTGGTGGAGAATAATATTGCATTGCAATATTTGGGCCAACTCCCCCACTTTTCAAAATAGCACAAGTGCCCTAAACATTTCAGAATAACATGAAATAAAAGAAAAGGCAGAACAGAAAAATTTAGAAATAAGAAAAAGGCCACTGTGCACAGGCCAAGTGCACAGTGCCTTGAAGCCCAGCCCAGAAGGCCCGTTCCTTCTCCCTCATCCTCCGTGTCGGCACGCCTCTGGCCGAGCGCGCGCGCGCCGGCGATGCGGCGACACGCCGACGCCACCGATGGAACAGGGGCGCGAGGAGGATAAGGCTGAGACCCGTCCACTCCTCCCTGGCCTCCCCGTCAGTCTTCCCCTTTCCTCTTGCTCGCTCCGCCTCTCCCTTCCTTCTCAGATCCGGTGACAGAACGCCGCCGTCGCCGCGCTTTGGCACCACCGTGGCCGCCGGACTCCCCACGTCGTCTGGAGGTGCCAGGAAGGAGCGCCGTGGACCTCTGCAACCTCTGGAGCAACCAGACGGAGCGGAGGAGCACCGCATCGCCCGCGCGCGAGTCGTCTTCCACCTCGGGTCGTCGCCAAATTCCTCCATCTCCGGCGAGCTAGGCTGCAGCTACTAAACCTTCGAGGGCCTTCGGCGTGCCGCACGGTGAGCTACCCGTCCTCCGCTCCCCTGCGTTCATCTCTACGCGCGCCGTAGCTAGCTGTTCCCGAGCCCGTGCTCTGGTTGCTGCCGGTGGGCTCGGTGCCGTCGATGTGGCCCTCGTCAACGCCAACCGAGGTCAACGTTGAGCTCCTGGTGCTCCCAGGAGCCCGGCGAGCTCGAGCCCGAGCCTCACGTGCCTCCTAACGCCGTCTCCCCGATCTCCCGAACTCCACCGCCGCCAAACCTCATCGCCGGCCCAGCTCCGGCCATCCCCTGGTCCGGCAAGTGCCCCAGCTCGATGCGTGAGATCACCAGCTAGCGAACGCGCCTAAGCGCAGCTCGAACAGAGCTCTGTAGCTCGATTCCGGTCAACTCCAGCGACCAACCGCCGCGGGAATGGCTCGCCGGAGCTACTCCGGTGCCCGCCGGCGTGGTCAGCCCGGGGCCACTCCCTGGGTCACTGACCCGTGGGCCCCAGGGGCCCGACCGGCCAGCTGACCGGTCAGCCCTGCTGACTGGACCGGCCCAGTCGCTGACACGTGGGCCCCACCTCCCTGTTAATCTAATTAAAACGTTTTAGAAATAAAAATAAACTAATTACCCTAATGAGTCTATGACATGTGGGGCCAGAAGCTTAATTAGCAATTTAGATTAATTCAAATGCACTGTTAAGATAACAGAGACTGACATGTGGGTCCCACTGGACCCACATGTCATATTTGACTTAGTCAGCCGACTGCTGACTTGCTGACGTCAGCAGCACGTCATGCTGACGTCATAATTCATTTTCTGTAAATAAAAATTAATTCCAGAAATTCAAATAATCTTTAAAAATTAATAACTTTTAAACCGTAGCTCGGATCGAAAAAGTTAAAACATGAAAGTTGCTCAGAACGACGAGACGAGTCTGATCGTGCCGTCTGTTTCTCCATCGGAACCTCCTACGTAGAAGAACTCGTAACTCCGGACCCGAATCCGGCAGATGAATAGTGCACACACGTCGGATATTAAATCCCAGAATAATTCTAAAAATAACTAAAATGACTTAGATGCATAATTAGGCAACCCTACACTGCATCATAGCATCACACGCACCGTATTGCATTTGTTTGCATTATGTTTACCTGTTTCTTCCCCCTCTTCTCTCTCGGTAGACCCCGACGTTGACGTAGCTCCCGAGGCAGACGCCGCACAGGAGTACGACTACGTCCCCGACGATACTACTGAAGACCTTGCCCTTGCCCCCGAGCAAACAGGCAAGCACCCCCATTTTGAGCATGCCTATATCGCCTATTCTCTTCTCTCTTATGCTTGCATTAGAACTGCTACTGCTACTGTTTTCCTATATCTGCTGCATAGCCTGATTATTGTACCCTGCTTTGTTACCTTACTGGTTATCCTAGACTGCTTAGTATAGGGTGGGTAGAGACACGACAGAGACCTCCACTTGATCCCGACTGCCCTGCTGGTCATCAGAAGACCCGATCATCGGGATTGAAGACCAGACCCTGGCACCGCACATCACTACCCCTTAGTTGCCGACACTGCTGGGTTACCGTCGAGTGCCGAGGGTGATACCTCGTTAGCTCTTCTGATGTTAACCTTGTAGGTTAGTTACTCGGTCGTGGTAAGCGAGGGTGATTCCTCCTACACCACCCCCGATAACGACATCGTCGCGCAACCTCTCAAGTGTGGACCTCGAGGGTGATTCCTCCTTCGTTCACCTTGATGATAACATCGAGCGGGAACTCCATCGAGGGTGATTCCTCATGGTTCCCTTCGGTGTCAGACACACAGTTACCTTGGATATTATGACTTGACTATGAACCCCGATACTAAAGACGGGTCGGCCCTGAGGGGTACCCGCGCGAGCTTAACGCGAAGTGATGTGGAGTCGGGTTGACCTGGATGGTGCCCGCGAGATAACTACGAGGCGTGGCCGGGCATTCTTAGCCCTTGCCGCAAGTCCTCAAGACGGGGCGACGGGGTCACATCGATCGTGAGTCTCTGCTCGTTTCCGCGCGCTCCTAATCCACTACGGTTTGGATATTTGATCCGAGGGGCCTCTGGCCCGATAGCACTAACCATCACGTGGGCATAGTATGGGCGTTCTGCGTCGTACACATCAGCCGAAGCTTGTTGGACGTCAGTAAGGAGCGGCGCACGCCGAGTTGGACTGGTAACGCAACCGCGCTTGTATAAGGGGTTGCTAGGTCTGCTCTCGGTGGCCCCGTAACGTGCAGGAGTTCCCGGGGCGATGGCCCAAGACCCATGGGGGCATAGGTTTAGTCCGGCGTGCTGACCTCTCTTATAAGCCTAGGTCGGGTTGCGGCGTGTTGCTTAGCCGAGGCCGGGCATGACCCAGAAAAGTGTGTCCGGCCAGAGTTAAGCGAGCGTGGTGGGTAAGTTGGTGCACCCCTGCAGGGAAGAAACTTCTATCGATAGCCTGTCCTACGGTAACGGACACTCGGAGTTGTATCCCGATCGGTACAACTAGAACAGGTGGTTAGAATTGGATAGTACGGCTCTGGGATTGCTTTCTCGCAGGGAGTCGAGAAAGGATCTCAGGTCGAGGTTGATGATACTACTACTAATATTACTACTACTTTACTTATGTAATCTGCTCTCTCCTAATGCTGAAAGACTGCTGAAGATTGTTGAAGATGCTAGTCTTCGATTGGACTAGGCTTTCCCCCTCTATTCTGGCATTTCTGCAGCCCAGTCCACATATTCAGCCATTCCTTTGACAATGATGCATACGTAGTGTAGATCCTTGCTTGCTGAGTACTTCGGATGAGTACTCACGTTTGCTTTATTTTCTTTTTTCCCCATATTCCATTTGATGCCACCAGACGACGGAGCCCCTGAGCCAGAAGCCCCAGCTGACGACCAGTACTACTACCCGCCTGGCGAGTACTACTACTACGAGGAGCCGTTCGACGACCAGGAGTAGGATCGGAGGGTCCAGGGCAGGAGGCCTACGCCTTTCGATCGTAGTATTTTATTTTACCCCGCCTCTGTGAAGGCCTAATTCTCTCTATGTAATATATCTGTACCCAGATATCTAATGCTTCCGCTGACGCTTGTATGCCATCGAGCTATGTATTCGAGCCCTCGAGGCCCTGGCTTGTAATATTAAGCTTGTATGACTTTACTTTATGTTTTAGAGTTGTGTTGTGATATCTTCAAGTGAGTCCTTAGGCTTGATCGTGCGCATTTGCATGTATGATTAGTGCACGATTAAGCCGGGGTCGTCACAAACATGTACATCTTGTTGGACTTGAAGGCCTTGCCATTGTCAGAGGTTATCCGATGAGGAAGCTGATGACGTTGTCACTCTTCACTTCCCGTAGTGGAACAACTTCTCCCACTTCGAGAAGTAGTCCATCGCAGCGAGGATGAAGTGATGCCCCTGGAAGATGGAGGGTCGATAGGGCCGATGACGTCGACTCCCCAGGCGTCGAATGGCCAAGAGGGGATGGTTGGGTGAAGAGGGACTGGTGGCTGGTGCTTGAAATCGCCATGGACTTGACAATTGTGGCATGATTTGGCCACCCGAAGGCAGTCCGCCATGATGCCAGGCCAGTAGTATCCTGCTAGACGTATACTATGATACATCTTAGCTCCTCCTTGGTGCCCGCCGCAGACTTCATGGTGCATCTCCTGCGCGATCTTGTTGGCTTCACTTCGGTTGATGCATCGAAGTAGGACCTCCTGCCCATGTGAACGCCTGTATAGGACACCTGCTTCAAAAAGATAGAAAGGGAGTCATAGTTGTAGTTGGCGCCTCATGACGGGGTCGTCAGGGAGGCTCCCATGCTTGAAGTAGTCGAGGAAGGGTTACAACCACTCGCCCTCCTCTACGGCATTCGTCATGACGGTATTGACTTCGTACTCTGCCGTGATGAGCTCCAAGATAGCCGGGAGTAGCCACCTTTCTTCCACATTCACCTGCATTGTTTTATTATCTGGAAGCACCAATGTCGCCGCTAGTTTCGCCAAGGCATCAGCAGGAGCATTCCTACTTCGCGGGACATGGAGTACTTCAACATGTTGAAAATTTTCCATTAGATTCTGGGCCACGGCATAGTACGGCACCAGTTCAGGCTTGCGAACTTCATAGATGTCGTTGACTTGACGGATGATGAGTTGAGAGTCTCCATAAGCCCGCAAGGAACGAACCTCCATCGAAAGCGACAAGAGGAGGCCGAACAAAAGCGCCTCATACTCCCCCTCATTGCTGGAGCATTCTTCCTTGAGGAGGGAGAACGAGTGATACATCACCCGTCCCTGTGGCATTTTGAACACCAAACTTGCACCGGCTCTTCGTCTTGGGCTACCATCGGGGTCGGCGTCCATGCGAGAGGCACCGTCAAAGTAGAGCTCCCACAGCGCGTCGAGGTTGACGTTGAATACCTCTTCGTCAGGAAGGTCCGTGACAAGAGGGGAGTCGTCTGGAATTGGGTGCACTGCGAGAAACTCCGCCAAGGCTTGACCCTTGATTGCTTTTTGAGGCGCAAAGGTGATGTCGAACTCCATCATGATAAGTGCCCATTTTCCAAGTCGCCCCATGAGCGCGGGCTGACTTAGATTGTACCTCACGGGGTCCGCCCTTGCGATGAGCTGGACTTCATGCTTCAACGTGTAGTGCCTGAGCTTCTTCAAAGCAAAGATTAGGGCCAGTCACAACTTCTCTATAGAAGAGTAGTTTCGCTCAGCCCCCTCCATGGTGCGGCTCAAGTAGTAACATGCCATCTCCTTCCCTTCGTCATTGTTTTGGGCGAACAAAGCGCCTATCGAAGTAGGCTGCGCTGCAATGTATAGGATGAGTGGGCGCCCCTTTACAGGAGCTGCCAAGACAGGTGGATTAAGGAGGTACCTATTGATTTCATCGAATCCGCGTTGGCATCCTTCATGCCACACGAACGGAGCTCCTTTCTTCATGAGGCTTGAGAAGGGCTGGATGTGTCCGGAGAGGTTGGAGATGAAGCGCCGGATGTACGCTAGCTTCCCCTGCAATGACCTCAACTCCTTGAGATCTTGAGGCGGCGGCATGTCGAGGATGGCCTTGATCTTCTTAGGCTCGATCCCTATGCCTCGGTGACGAACAACAAAGCCGAGGAAGAGGCCTGACTGAACAGCAAAGGCACACTTCGTCGGGTTCATCTTGAGTTGATGTTGACGCAGCCGCTGGAAGACGACCCGAAGATCCTCCTGGTGGTGCTTGCGATCTTTGGTTTTGACTACCATGTCATCAATATAGCATTCCACCGAATGATGTATCAAATCACCAAGAACGCATGTCATGGCGCGCTGGTACGTTGCACCGGCATTCTTCAGTCCGAATGGCATGACGGTGTAGTAGAAGTTTCCCTTCGGGGTCCTGAAAGCGGTGTCGATGGCGTAAGCTGGATCCATCTTGATCTGGTTGTAGCCTGACGAACCGTCCATGAAGGAAAGTGCGCCATGGCCTGTGGTGGAGTCGATGATGATCTCTGGGATTGGGAGAGGAAAGTCATCCTTTGGGCAAGCCCGATTCAGGTCACGGAAGTCCTGGCAGATTTGTACCTGCCCATTCTTCCGTTCCACCGGGACAATATTGGTGAGCCACCATGGATACTTCGTCTCCTTGATGAAACCTGCAGCGATTAGCTTGTCGACCTCCATGATGACATCGTCTTCGAGTTCTGGCGGTAACCGTCGTGGTTGCTGCTTGATGGGACGGAACCGTGGGTCAATCGCCAACTTGTGTGTGGCGACACGAGGGACCAAACCTGGCATCTCCTTGTAACTCCAGGCGAAGCAGTCTCGGTATTCCATCAAGAAGCTTCGGTAGTCCTCTCGCTCCTCTTCTGTTAGCGTGGCGCTAACAAAAGTGGGGCGTGGGTCGTCCTCCATTCCAAGGTTGACTTGGACAAGATCGTCGATGGTGGGCTGCCCTCCGTTTTCTAACTACTGTGGTGCTGACATGTAACTAAGTTCCTCGGCGTCACATGACTCGCCGTTGCGGGAAGTGTCGGAGTCATCGCTCGATGAGGCCGATGTAGCATGGCAGTTGACTCGTGTTTCCCCACCGAGCTCCTCCTCTTCATTGGCAGGGACATCGTAGGTGTAGCATCCCATCGTATGGTGGGTCAGATCTCCAAGGACGCATGTCGTGGCTTGTTGGTATGTTGCATCAGCATTCTTCAACCCAAAAGGCATGCCGGTGTTGTAGAAGTCTCCTTTTGGCATCGGTCGCCCTTCGTCTTCTGGTTCTCGTGGTGCTAGCGCGGAGCTGAGCTTCCCTTCATCGCTGGGGGCGTCGAGGTCGATGTAGCCAAGCCCAAACTTTGGTTGAGCTTTGCCTTTTTGCTTGATGATGTCTTCCGCTTGTCTCCACCATTCCTCGCATATGGCGGGTGGTGGAGGCATCCTTTTGTTCCGCCCAAGAGTGATCCCGGCCTTCTCCAACAAGCGAACCATCTTCGGCTCCGCCTTCATCGTCGATAATACCTCCTGTGGAAGAAGATATTAACTAAGACTGCATCCTAAACGAAATTTTAGAAATGATTAACACACAAGACAATAGCATATTTCAAATCTACATTTTTTTTGAACAGTTTTCATATATAACATGTAAATTTTGGATTTATGATTTGAAAGTTATGAAGTTTTGAAAGGCATTTCAATCTGCCCGAAAAAAAAAGGGAGTACACAGACTCAAACGCAGGTCTCCCATGGCGAAGCATGAGGTTCTAGCCACTGTGGTGCCCATGTGCTTGTGATACAAAGGGGTATCGATTATTATGTGGAGATTACTTCCTTCATTTTTTCTTGTGGACAGCATGGCCTCTACTGTTTATACACGATTTTCTAGTGGAGCATCGGAAACACGTTCTCAATTTGCTATTGTTCCTGCGAAAAACAAGAATATTACTATTTATTGTTAATTGATAGTGTCACGGAAGCTGCAGAGATATTGTGAGAGAAAGAATTATCATCCATGCTCATGACACGTAGTCTTTATGGATGATTTTTCAAAAAAAAAAGGTCTTCATGGACGATAGATTCTCTCATGTTGCATGCAACTTCGTGCGTGCTACCGGACACTTGCACACACAGTTGCACGATAGATGGCCAGCGTCCAGGAACCGCATCCGAGACTATTGCACGCACACTTGCAGAGACATGCAGGCAACTAGGCATGTACTCTGAAACTGTTGCACGCACACTTGTAGAGAAATGCGGGCAACTAGGCATATAGACCGAAACTATTGCACGCACACTTGGAGTGAGATGCATGCAACTTGACACCTAGTCCAGATTTCGGACCTCAATAGTCCTCGCGACATCGGCATCACAATGTACTAGCGTGCATATCATCCCGGTGGGGTGCAAACCAGGTCTATACATAAGTCTCTGCCAGTATCATATCAGTCATCATCGCGCGATATATACCAAAGGCGACAATGACTTTGATTCCATTGAGTCTCTGCCAGTATCATATGAGTCACCAAAGGCGACCATGACTTTGATTCCTATCCGGGCGACACATCCATCTACTTGTCTCGATTCTTCTCTCCCTCACACGGCACAACGACATCCCAAAGGCTATCTATTGGATGTCGTATCAACTTCATTTTCTCCAAATTTTGTTTTGGTTTAGATTTGCGACATGCAAGTACTTCAGTTAACAAAAATATGTTAAAAAAATATTGTCTTTATTGGTACACTTATAAGACAAGCTATCCCTGGGTGAAACTTTTTTTTTTCTGAATGAACAGTAAAACATACCATCAGTATGGCGAGCTAATTCCAAAAGTTTCTTCGAGTCGTCGCCGTTTTAGCCTAATCATATTCATACAGCTGGGTGGTTTGATATTTTAAGTTCACTAGTATAGTGTGGGGGTTTCTCTTCTTTTTTTCTTTTCTGGATCAGTATGATAATATCTACGGTATTTTCTATTGACCGACAAACATCTGATTAGTATGTGTAAGTGTAACATCTTATTAGTTTTTTTTCCTTTGCTCAGGTAGCTGTTGGCAAAGGGTACGCCTTCCAATGCAAACCAACGCACAGCCACTGTTAGTCGGCATGTGAGACTTGTCGAACATGTCTGGCACAATAATTCGTTCTTTCCATGGATGCACACTTGGATCAATGTGGATTGTGTACCAGCTATATGTGAGCGAGCTCCGGCGAGCTTTTGCTTAAATTTCTCCGCGAAACAAGTTTTTTAAATTTTACAGGTTTGGATACAGGTTCTGTTCTGCCGCGGCGATTTTGAGCCTGCATAACCACCCCCGTGCGAACTGTAAACTGCGTTTACAGTTTCGCGTTATGCGGGGTCTGCTAGAGATGCTCTTACCCCCAGTATAGAGCTAGTAACATATGCATGTTGTACTAGTCTAAGTTATACTCCCCACTACGAGCAGTCTTAGACGGAGGCAAATTTACACCACATGTGCACGGATGCGGGTGCACCAAGATCTACCTCATCGAATTATGGAAGGTTTGCGGGGATACCAATGTACAACCGCTGTTAGTTGGCATGTCCTCATCAGATACTTGTCTTGGCATTTTGTTCGGCAGGAGACTTGTCCAGTGGGGCTGGCTCAATAAATCATTGGTTCCATGGATGCACAACTTGGATCCATGTGGATTTTTTTTTACAAACTTGGATCGATGTGGATTGTACCAGCTATATACATCAGCCTTGAATTCTGTATGAAATTGGACCAAGCAGTACAAGAGAATCTGCTTTGGGTTGATCTATCACTCGTACAAGAAAGACGTCCCGTAGCAACGACGCTCAACTGGGCGGTTAAATCTCAACTAGTTGATATTTAGGGGCCTCTCAACTGTCAACTGTCTTCTGAATCTAGTAGACCTAGATCTAATGGACAATAAATATAGCTTTCTGTATTTTGTAACTCTTTTTCTTCTCCTACATAAGTTCACACGAACAAAATCAAATTACGGAAGACAATTTTTTACTACAATTTTAGTTTTCCAAATAAAATAACCGTTCAAAACGAAGGAACAAAAGAGTCAAAAATAAAAATAGACAAAAAAATGCAACGGCAAGCAGTATGGCGTGGGGGTATGGAGCGCTAACAGAAAACTAGACTAGGTCTGTGGAAATAATTAAATGACGCCAAGGTTACATCAACTGGTACTCTCTCTGTTTCAAAAGAAAGGTATTTCTGGTTTGGTCAAAATCATACATTCATATCTTCGACCAATGATATTTATTAATTTGTAAAGTTTTACAACATTATATTTATATTTTAAGATTTACCATGAGATATATTGACATGTTCTATAACTTGTACGTTTCATGTTATATGAATTTGAAAATAACTTTAGTTAAAGTTGAGAATGTTTGATTTTGAAAAATTCTAGAAATGTACTTGTTTTGGGAAGGAGAAAGTAGCAAGGAATGAAGGTAGCAACAAGGAAATCGCCGCGAGGACCATTGCCGTCGCTGTAAAGGCGTGTACCATTGTATCCAAAGAAATGATGAGATCGTCCTTCCTCTCTAGTGTCTCCCTCTCCTGCAATGCATTGGGATACAATGGTACAAACCTCTCCGCGTCAGCTTATGGAATCTTCCAATAAAATTGTCTTATGCAGAGTCACTTGGGAAAATATTTTCTGAATTATCATTGCTGTACAACGTTGTGAATATTACATACACTCTTTGGAAGATGCATTTCACTGGACCACATATTAAATATACATGTCTGTATTTTCATTAGACATACTAGTCGGTCAACCTCTACAATGCTATGGTCGTCAATATCGACAACCAAGAAGCTGTCTACCACACTTGGCAGGAGATCAGCCCAAAATTTCCTTACAATATACAATCGTTACGGCAAAAAACTTCCAAACGCTCATTTGAATCATCGTCGTGGCACAGTAGTAGCTGGCTGGTTTGGGGCCTGTTTGGCAAAGCTTCAAACATGAGATCCACAGCGGAGTTAGATTAAGATGAGTTAAATATATATTTTTGGTTTAAATATGAGTAAGATAGTTCATATAAACAGTTATGACATATATTCAGCTCTAACTCCAAAGTTTCTTAGAGAAATATATTACCTGATCCACTAACTGCACGAAATTTCCTGGAAAGTGTGGTATTATCATACTGACCTTAATGTTATAAGTTTGCCACTATAGTGTGGGTTTTGTTTTTTCGGTCAGTATGATAATATCTACAGTTTTCTATCGACGGACAAGCATCTGATTAGTATATGTAACATCAACAGTATAGAATAAATGGGTCAACATCAAAATTATATTTATACTAATACATACATACATTCATACATGCATACATCCAGGTCAGAACTCATATAGCTATTGGCAAAGCATAACTCCGACAGCCAAGACTAGTGAGACATGTTATGCAAGCGTGGGTTTGTGGGATTCGGTTGTATGGAGTACTCGTTGTTTGTACACTACTTGGTATGTTTCTCACAGACACCAACTTTATTTAATAAGAAACGGCTAGGAATGTATACTAAAATGTCAGCTTAAGTGTCGACTGATGTACGTATGTTGTTGTTGTCTATTACTAACGTCCTAAATCCATCCAATGTAACACCACGCTTTGTAATGTAAACAAAGATTACAACCATTTACAGTCATCTGCTACTTTGTCATAAAAACAATAAAACTCTTAACATTCGTTGAACTTCTTTGGCTGGGGCGCACAAGCTCCAGTAATTATTCATCTGAATGAAATTTCATGGTCCGGTAGCCAATGCGGTGATGCCACTAACAGTAGCCAGGTCAACCTCTCCACAGCTTTTAGCCCACAAAAAAAAAAAACCTCTCCACAGCTTTTAGGCAAGTATAAATAGACATGCCTATCGTGCTCTCTTGTGCTTTCTTTAAGCATGGGGACACAGCTCAATTGGGTGATCTAGCTAGCTATTTCAATCCGGTGTTCTTGCTAGTAAAGTTTGGTAAGTGATTGATTTTCTAGTTTTTTTCCCCCGCAAATAAAATAAAATAACCTCGTCCTTGCATACAGGCCCCGAGCGATCGATCGAGATGACTGGAGTGGCTGAAGTAATTGGTTTGATCAGCGCGGTCCTCGCCATCAGAGATAGGCCCGAACAACGCCTACGAGGCACTCAAGGATGCCTACAAGATGGAGTATTACATCCAAGTCCTCGCAATTGCCTTGCGTCAGCTATATGAACGTAATTAAATGCATATATAGACAGATGTTAGGCTGCCGGCCAGAACCACTCCCTCCGACTCTAAATATAAGTCTTTTTAGAGATTTCAATGAAATACTACATAAGGAGCAAAATGAGTCAGTCCTTACTCTAAAATATATCTATATATAGCCGTATGAAGCTTGTATTGTAATCTCTAAAAAGACTTATATTTAGAAACGGAAGGAGTAACAAAGAAAGAATGATACAAAAGCGGTGCAATCACTAGTAGAAAACGGGCCATTTGTCCCGGTTCCAGAGGCCCATTAGCCCCGGTTCCGGAACTGGGACTAATGGGTCGGGACTAAAGCCTAAAACCTTTAGTCCCGGTTCGCTTACGAACCGGGACAGAAGGGGCTCTACGTGGACGCTGCGGGGCGCCCAGGCAGGAGCACCTTTAGTCCCAGTTGGTAACACCAACCGGGACCAAAAGGCATCCACGCGTCAGCAGCTGGCATGTGCAGGGGTTTTTGTTTTTTTTAGGGGGGGGGGGGGGGGGGGGGTGTTAGGGGGTTTGGAGGGTTAATTTAGGGGTTTCATATATTGTGTTAGCTAGCTAATAGAGAGAAGTGACCTCTCTTATCTCCGTGCTTGGTCGACGCTAGCTACTATATACGTATAGAGAGAACTCGACACGCTAGCTAGTAAGCAAATGAAGGAACCATTAATTACACAAGATCGTCATGAACATAAACAGAGAGGAGTGCACCTCTCTTTCTCCGAGAGATTGGTCGAACAACAAGTTTTCGTATATCTATCCGACGCTACTAGCTACATATATACAATATAAGATCTCTTACAATCCCTAACATCTAATGTCAATTTCCACATGGTATTCTCCGGCTTTATTGATGACGTGGTCAAGAAAGAATCCCGCCAATTCCTCTTGAATTGCTCGTATGCGATCTTGTGGTAGGAGTTCAACCCGCATCTGCCAGAGCTAAATTGAAGAAGAGGGTCAATACATGTATATGAATGAAACTCAACACAAATGATGGTAATAAAATAAAATTGTGAATATTTTTGCTTACGCACTTCATATTGTTTTTCAGAGTAGCCCCACTCACAGGTCGAGTAGCGGATGGACTCGCAAACGTAGTATCCACAAAAATCATTCCCGCCTTCCTGCCACAAACACTTTACGAGAAATAGAGTTCTATCAAACTGATAATCAAGCATGATAGATGGTATTGATGAAACTAGCTAGAATCAATGGGAGATGCGCGGAACTAGCTATTAGTACTTACTCTCGGGTGTGTAAATCGCAGCTCCCCCGGCAGTCCCTGAACTATTGCGGTGAACTCTTTCCAAACCCTGCCAGACAAAGAAAATAATTACTTGATATCAGGAAATGAACAAAGTTGCCGATATGGTGCGATAATGATCGATTGAACTTACTTTTGGAGCATTTCAGTCATGTCCGCATAGTCTTTGGGATCTTTTCGTCTCGAGTGTAAGACGGTTACTACTCCCCGCTCAAGCTTAATCTCTAGGAGAATAAAGTGGAAGCTGTGCACGCATGCATAACTCATCAATTACATTACTACAACCTCGAGTAATAAGGGAAACCGAATATGCACAAGACAGTAACACTCACTTGAAGTTGTAAGGAAAGAGTATTTTATCTTTGTTTTGATTTTTGAGCAACGATTGTAGCAAGTTGTCCTCGGTTTCTGTGACATTCTTTTTAACCGTCCATTCATGTATGACATTTGGGTTAATGAACCCAATGTCATAGATTTGTGCTTTTCTGCATTCTACGATCTTCAATCTGCATAATATAGTGAGGATAATTATATATACACATGCAATGAAAGAGCTAAGCTATATACAGAGACTTAATTACAGAAGTAGTACTTACAGATAGTAGCAAGTCACGAGTGATTTGTCGAGGGCCTTTTCATTGTATAACTGAAATAACTCATCAAATTCAACAGACAACACATCCATTCCAACGAGGTCGTGCTCCTCTTTAATTCTCAGCGTCAAAGTATCCTTCCTAGACTCCCTGCAGGTTTTCATGTACCATTCATGGAATCTTCGCATCATCGTTGTTACATGAGTATGATCAGGTTTGACGAGAGGCTGCCCGTATTGGTATCTGAATTCGTCCACCTCCATTATTTCAAACTCTACATCATCGCTCAGGTAATCAGCAGGATTGGTACCGGGCACCATCCCCGGCTGATTAGCGACGATATCGCTAGACACCTTGAGCGGGGGACACGATTGGTTCGCCTGTTCGCCGAGCTGGGGATTTTTTTTCCTATTTCTTCGTTCTGCTAACCTTGCATCACTGCAAGTACTTCCCGACCGCTCCGCTTCCTTATATGTCCTTTCAATAATGCGCTCATAGTTGGATTGCGGCGGATGCGGTGGTGGTCGCTTTAGGGCATCAATAGTGCGCTTCGCTTTCACCAGATCTATCATCTCCTTCGGAGGTGGAGGTTTCTTTGCAAAAAAAGTCCCTCACTTCGGCAACACTGATCTTCTTGTTTTCCTTCTCGGTCCTCTCATATGGTAACTTTTCCAGAGGCTTGAGAGATGGACCGTATCTGAATTGCCTCCCGCCTCTGCTTGTACTGCTAGCCACCGGAGCGGCGGCGTCTCTCTTCCGTTGTTGCTTACATGGCGGAGTGCTCCGACGCGCCGGAGGAGCAGGAGCGGCGGTGTCTGTCTTCCATCGTTGCTGATGAGGCAGAAGAGGAGGCGAACTGCTCCGACGCGCCGGAGCAGGCGAAGGAGGAGGCGGAGTGGCCTCACGCGCCGGAGGAGCCAGAAAAGGAGGCGGAGTGCCTTGATCACTCGCCGGAGGAGGAGGAGGAGTGCTCTGACTCGCCGGAGGAGGAGGAGGAGGTGGAGGCGTCCAGTTTGGAAGCTTGATGTACTCCTTCCGCCATAGAGATGGAGTCCTCATAGCATGACCCAGCTGATTCTCCCCTTCACCTGTAGGGTGGTCAAGCTCGAGCTCCTCAAATCCCTCCATTACTTCATCCACCATCACAACAGCATAGCCATGTGGAATTGGACGGCAGTGAAAAGTTCCGTCGGGTTGAGGAGGTGCAACAGAGCCGACAGCCGCCTTCAAAGTGAGGTTCTGGCATTTTGCCATAAGCTGGCAATGTTGAGCCTCCGTGATAGTATCCACGGGGTAGCTAGGAGCCGTGAAGTCAGGCTAAACGAGCTCCGTGGAAGCCACGCTGCTTCTCCGCTGAGATGGCGGGGTAGCTTCTGGGGTAGCTTCGTGCCGCTGAGATGGTTGGCCGGAAGCTGCAAGTTCCTCTAGCTTTACTAGTCTTGCATTGAGCTTCTGAATTTCGCTCAGCTCCACTTTCCTCTTTCTCTCCCGGATTCTTTAACAGCCTACGCCGGCAAACCCAACCACCCACAGAACCGAGCCAGCTGTGCCTCGTGTTCGTCCAGGGTGCTCAGTATTCCCGAGGGCCTCAGTCAGCTTGTCCTTCTCTCTATCGGGAATGAATGTCCCTTCCTGCGCTGCGGTGATATAATCCTGAAGCTTCTTCATTGGTATTACAAGTTGCTCGTCCGTCCAACGGCACTCCCCTGTTTCAGGGTCCAAAGTTCCCCCAACCCCGAAGAACCAAGTCCTTGAATGGTCTGGCCAGTTCAATGTCGCTGGTTGGACCCCTTTAGCAAGCAGGTCCTACTCAGCTTTGTCCCACAACGGCCGGGCTTTGAGGTAGCCACCTGACCCCATGCGATGGTGAAACTTCTTCTTTGCAGCATTGTTCTTGTTTGTCTCTGACATTTTCTTACCCTTCTTTGATGTCTTGTAGGCCACAAATGCGGGCCAGTGATCTCTTATCTTCTCAAATCGGCCGGTGAATTCTGGAGTCTTCCCTTTGTCGACAAATGTTGTGTTCAACTCTTTCTTCCACCTCCTGAATAGATCTGCCATCTTCTTAAGAGCACACGCCTTGACTTTTGGCTCTATAACTAGCTTATTCGGATCCTCCTCTGGCGGTAGGGTGAAATTTGCCTTCAGCGAGGTCCAAAGATCATCTTTCTGTCTATCGGTGACATAAGAAACTTCAGGTTCGTCGTCCTTAGGCTTATTCCATTTCTGGATGCTGATGGGGATGCTGTCCCTAACAATAGCTCCGCACTGAGCTGAAAATGCGTCCTTGGTCCGCTTGGGTTCGATCGGTAGGCCATCGTCCGCGAGTTGTGTGATCGTGAACCTTTCATCCTGGCGCAACCTTTTTCTTCGGGCCTCGTCTCGTTACGGAAGTTTGGCTTGATCCGGAGGGCTATAAAAGAAGAAAGAAGCATTAATATATGTACATACCAAAACAATTAATGCATCAATTAGTTAGCACAGTCTTAATTAATATATATACCTCGCCGGACTTTGCAACAGCTCCCTCCTCCGTTCGGTCCCCGGAGCCTTCATCATGGTCTCCTTCTTCCTCCGCCATTCGGTCACCGAAGCCGTCATGATCATGTCTTTCCTCCTCCATTGTTCGATCACCGGAGTCGTCATCCTCTCCTTCCAGAAAATCGGTGTCATTGAGAAACGACAAGGGATCAGCACTGGCGAGGATTATATCCCCCGACAACTGTTCTTGTTCTAAGTCTCTTTGATCCATAGTTTCTGCAAATATTACAACATGGCAATTAATATACAAACACGAGAGATGGATATATTAGTGGCAAACATAGACCTAGCTAGCTAATCACAACAAGGAATCATATTAGTGGCCTCGACCACGCTTGTACGGCTTGGGGTGGCCTCGACAACGCTTCTAGGGTTTGGGGTTTGGTCGGGCGAGAGGGGGTTGATCGACGTCCCCCTCATGTTGAAGAGTTACCGGAGTTTTCTATGAACAAAAAAAAAATACTACCTATCACATGACATGTCCGGTGACCGGACCGGACTGCCTCTCTCATGAATGTCCGACGTCCGGACCGCCTCTCTCATGAATGTCAAACAAGGGATTCTCTTACCTTTAAGGGATTTAACAAAATGGCGCCATTCTGGATGTGCAGAAAATGGTCCATATTTTTTCTGATCTCATCTACCCTTCTATATGTCACGTTGTCTAGTGTCAAAGGATTCAAGAAAACCATGACTTCATCATTAGCCGGAAGTAACAGGCGCATAATGGTACGAAGCTCTCCAAAATTGTTTTGGAACGGAGTCCCGGATAGGATAATTAGCTTTTTGGTACGAAATTCAGCAAGAGCCTTCCGAATATCGCTATTTGGAAGGCCTTTACTGAAATTCATACCAAAAAGCGAATTATTCTATCTGGAACTTCGTTCCAAACAACTTTGAAGAGCTTCGTAGCATCATACGCCTGTTACTTCCGGCTAATGAAGATGCCATGGATTTCTTCAATACTTTGACAGGCAACGTGACATATAGAAGAATATATATATATATATATATATATATATATATATATATATATATATATATATATGAGATCAGAAAAAAATTGGATCAACTTGTGCACATCCATAATGGGGGCATTCTTGATAAATCTATGTCAAAAGTCAAACTTGACATATGATCAAATATTGCTGCATATGTCAAAATTCAAACTTTGACATATGATCAAATATTGCATATGTCAAAATTCAAACTTTGGCATATGATCAAAATTTGATATATGATCAAATGTTGCATATGTCAAAATTCAAACTTTGACATATGATCAAACTTTGATATATGATCAAATGTTGCATATGTCAAAAATTCAAACTTTGACATATGATCAAACTTTGATATATGATCAAATGTTGCATATGTCAAAATTCAAACTTTGACATATGATCAAACTTAGTAACTTTCGAGAGAAGGGGTTGGGTGGACTCGAGAGTTTGGTCGGGCCAGAGGGGGTTGATCGACGTCACCCCTAATGTCGAAGTTATCGGGGATATGTTTCGAGAGAAAACTTTTTTTCAGGGTCATGCCCGGCCTCGGCCAAACGACACACCGCAGACCTACCAAGAGCTCAGCAGAGAGGTCCCCGCCGATCTACATCCTAAGCGCTCAGGGGTCTTGGGCCATCGCCCTGTGCACTCCGGGTCGTTGCACACACGGTGAAGCTAGGCACCACCTCTGTCCTGGATGGCATCGGTCCGTCCGTGCCGCGATGCTGAACTGGACGTCTGACAAAGCTTTTGGTTGATGCATACGACGCAGAGTACCCATATTTATTCCGCGTGATGGTTAGTGCTATCGGGCCAAAGGGCCACTCAGATCAAATATCCAAATCGTTAGTGCATTGGGGGTGCGGTAACGAGCAGAGACTCACAGTCGATGTGACCCCGTCGCCCCGTCTCGAGGACTTGCGGCAAGGGCTAAGAATGCCCGGCCACGCCTCGTATTCAATTCTCGGATACCCTCCAGGTCAACCCAACTCTACATCACTCGTGGGTACCCCTCAGGGTTGACCCGCCTTTCCAAGTACAGTTGTAAAGTCCAAGTATCCGTGTGTCCATAATATCAGGGGAATCCGAGGTATCACCCTCGTTGGATTCCTACTCGATGTATCTGTCAAGGTGAACTCGAAGGAATCACCCTCGATGGGTTCACACTTGAGGTGTTGCACAACAGCGTCGTTATCGGAAGTGGTCAAGGAGGAACCACCCTCGATGACCACGACCAATTAGCTACTCTATAAAGTTAACATCAGAAGTGCTATACGAGGTATCACCCTCGACACTCGATAGTAACGCTACAGTGTCGTACAACTAAGGAGGTGATGTGCGGTGCCGGGGCCTGGTTGTCGATCATGCTGATCGAGTCATCTGATAATCCAGCGGGGGCAACTGGGGACAAAATGGGGTCTCTGGTGGGTCTCTACCCAGCCTATACTAAGCAGTTTAGGATAAACAGGTAGGTATCAATAGCAGTTACAAAAACATGCTATGCATCAGAAATAGGATAAATAGTAGCAGCAGCAATTTCTAATGCAAGCATGATAGAGAAAGAATAAGCGATATCGGTATGTTCATAGGGGGGTGCTTGCCTGGTTGCTCGGCAGATGAAAAAGGAAACTCTGACGGTGTAGTAGTCGATCACCAGGGCATTGTCAGCGGTCTCGGGGTCTAGCGAATAGGAGGAGGGGGAAGAAACAGATAAATACACAGCAAACATATGCAACACAGAGCATGCTATACTAACGTGCAGTGCAGGGTTGTCTAAAAGCATGTCTAAGTCATACTAGTTATTTTAGGATTTAAGTTGGATTCATTAACCAGTATATATACACTATTCATCTATCGGAAACGGCCACAAAGTTGCGGGTTCACCCCCGTACAGGGTCTCGACACGGAAACATATGGCATGGTTGGATTCGTCTCGTCGTTCTGAGCAACTTTCATATATAAAGTTTTTTGATCCGAGCTACGGTTTATTTTCTATGAATTTTTAAAGATTTTAAACTATTTTCTGAAACTATTTAAATTAACAGAATTTCCAGAAAAGGAATATGACGTTAGGATGATGTCATGCTTGCGTCAGCAGTCGGCTGACCAGCTGACCAGTCAAACTGACAGGTGGGACCCACCTGTCGGTGACCCAGTGACTAACTAATTTAGTTAAACTAATTAACCTACTGGTGGGGCCTACTATCAGTGTCAGCAGCTAACTAACAGAGCACTAATTAACTGTTTAACGCTAATTAAGTCAGCGGGACCCACTAGTCAGCGGCTCGGGTGAATAGTGACCGTAGTTAACCGCGGTCAACTGGGTCAAGGTGGGTCCAGGGGCCCACTGGCAGTCTCTCTGGGTGGGCCCCATGCCTGCCAAGTCAACAGCGTCGCCGGAGGAGCTCCGGCGAGGCCGTTTGCGACGGTGCGACTCCGGCGAGATGCGGGTTTCCGCTACACGGCACCAAATCGCGCGGGGTTAGGTTCTTTCAAACGTGCACTCTGTCGTGCATCGAATGGGAGCCATGGCAGGGGCGGAGGCGGTCGGAAAGGTCGCCGGCGACGACGTCGGGCGGTGGGGTTCTCGGGCGGTGCTCGGTTTCGCTGCTGGGGTGCGCGCGCGAGCAAAAGAAGAGGCTAGGTGAGGCCTACGCGACGCGGCGAGCTCGTCGGACATCGCTACGCGGGCGTGCGGTCACCGGACCATGGCCAACGATGAGCTTGGCCGTGATGGGTTCGGCCACGTCGGGAACGTCGCCCTGGAGCTCACGAACGACAGGGAAAAAGAGAGGGGAGGGACGGCCGCTCACCGAGGGAGCTGAAGGAGGCTCTTCAGAGGCTTAGGAGGGCAGAGCGGCGCCGGAATTGCCAGTGGTCGCCGGTGGCAGTAGAGGAAAGGGGGCGGCGGTGTTCGGCAGCTGTAGAGGTTCCCGGCTCCACCTGAGGGCTCCAGGCGAACGGGCGGACGACGGCGGCTCTCCTGGTCAGCACGAGCGGTCGGAGCAGCGCCGGTGGCCGCACTAGTTCACGGCCATGGCGACGGCGGCCTCGGGTGCTCGCGCGAGAGGACGAAGGCGAGCGAGGGAGGGGGATTTGGGGTGCTAGAGTTTCGGGGGAAGGGAGGGGCGTTCGGGGCAGGTCTTAACGGCGACGGGGAACCGCGGGATGCGCGACACGGCGACGATCCGCGCTCAGGCGCGCGCACCAGGCGACGCGTGCGGGAGATGGCAGATGACCCGCTGGCGGGCTGGGCTGGCTGAAAGACCATTGTAGCACTGGGCCAGTAAGTGCACAGTGTAGTTAGGTCTTTTTCTTTTTATCTAGTTCCTGTTTTTCTGTTTTCAGTTTTCTTTTCAGTTTTGCTAAATGTTAGGCCAATAAACTACTTTTACAAAATGTGAAACTTGGTTGAAATATTACAGTGTAATATTACCTACCACCAAAAACTGTTTTGAGTAAAATATAATTTCATTTGTAATTCTATTAAATAAAATGGTATTAAAATGCTGCTGTTTGGTACTGTTTCATGTTGTTGGAGTTACTTAATCAATTTCATTAATGTGGATTTCAATTTTATATTTGCCTCTAGATTATTTGATACTTAATGAACATTTTTCCAACAGTATTTGAGCAACTTAATATTTCACTTAACTTTGAATTGATTTCAAAGAGGAATTTTGAATTGAAAGATTTAACCACTATGACCTAGCTTTGCAAATGAAGATGACTTGTTATTATTAGCAGAATGACGTAGTGCTTATTACACAGGGGCGTTACAATTCTCCTCTAAAAGAAATTCTCGTCCCGAGAATTCAGGAGGTAGAAGAAAAGAGGTCGGGGTATTCCGCTCGAAGATTATCCTCGCGTTCCCAAGTGGCTTCATCTTTGGTATGATTCGACCACTGTACTTTCAGGAACTTGGTCGTCTTTTGACGGGTCCGACGTTCAGCTTCATCGAGAATGCGGATCGGATGCTCCTTATAAGAAAGATCATCTTGCAATTCGAGCAACTCATGGTCCATTGCTCGGTGCGGAGATTCCTTGAAGCAACGACGAAGTTGCAACACATGGAAGACGTCGTGGATATGAGAGAATTGCGGTGGCAACTCCAATTTATATGCCACCTGACCACGTCTGGCGAGAATGCGAAAGGGACCAATGTAGCGTGGAGCTAACTTGCCCTTGATTCCAAAACGGTGAATGCCCTTCATAGGTGTGACTCGCAAATAAGCGTGATCACCGGGTTGATGAGTCAATCCCCATTGTTTGCGATCGTAATTGCTCTTCTGGCGGTCCTGAGCCGCCTTGAGATTTTCTCGGACAATATGAACTTGCTCTTCTGCATGTTGGATAATATCCGGACCCACGAGCAGTCGTTCCCCAGTTTCTGACCAATTCAGAGGGGTTTGACACTTACGTCCATAAAGTACTTCAAAGGGAACCATTTTCAAGCTGGCTTGATAGCTACTGTTATAAGAGAACTCGGCGTAAGGGAGAGATTCTTCCCACTTCTTGCCGAAAGAAATAACACAAGCTCGCAGCATATCTTCAAGCACTTGATTTACTCGCTCGACTTGGCCTTGGGATTGGGGGTGATAAGCTGAACTCCATACTACAGGAAACAGGTAATTTGCCGTCTGTGGATCACAGACGGCAAAGACCCAAATCCAGACGGCAAAGATTTTGCCGTCAAAAAGCAGACGGCAAACTCAGACGGCAAAGATAAGTCGGCAAAGAATACTTTGCCGTTAGCGTTTTTGTCGAGATGACAGCAAAGATTTTGCCGTCAGTCAATATAGTTTTGCCATATGCCGCAAAAATAACAGATGGCAAAAAACGTGTCTTTGCCGTCAGTCAAAACATGTGCTTTGCCGTCATCCAGACTAAAGTACAGACGGCAAAGATTATTTTTCATTATTTTTAAGTTTTTCATTTTTTTTAAAAGTGACGTCCGAGCAGAGCATCTCGCCGGACACACAAACAACAAACCAAAAAAGTTTTAGCTCACGGAGATTTTGGATTCGACACGGCCTTGCCGTGTTGCTTTCATCGTCGGTGGTTACAGAGAAGTTACAGAAGTGTCATCAAAATTTACACAAGGACCCCTCAAAACTAAAAATGAAAAGCAATCAAGTCCTCCATCACAGCAACAGGTTCTTCACCGCCGGCCGTCCTTCTCGCCAGGGACAATACCACAGGGACACCACTGCCGCCGCCTCGCCCTGCTCACCGCGACGCTCACCCGACCCTACTCGCCGCGCCACCGGACAACCACGCTCGCCCGCGCCGCTTGGCCGACCCTGGTATCCGCACGACCACCCGGCCGTGCTCGAGCTCGCTGGTTCCTGGAGAGAGAGAGGGGGGCACCGCCGCGCGCCAGTGCAGCGTTGGGCGGCCGATGCTGGAGGGAGCAGCTCCTCTGTAGTGGCCGTCACACGCCATGCTCGAGGGACGAGGCCGCCGCACGCCAGAGGGATGAGGCCGCCGCGCGCCCGAGGGACGAGGCCGCCGCGCGCCTGCGCTGAGCAGTCGACGGTGGAGTGAGCCGCCGCCGCGCGCCATGCTCGCCACCCGCGGGTCTTCCATGCTCGTCGCCCGCGCGTCCGCCATGCAACGGCACCAGAAATTCCTTTTGATGTTTGCTTGAACTACGTCGGTATTTTCCCCAAAGAGGAAGGGATGATGCAGCCCAACAACGGTAGGTATTTCCCTCAGTGATGAGACCAAGGTTATCGAACCAGTAGGATGACCAAGCAACACTACGTGAACAACACCTGCGCACAAATAACAAATACTCGCAACCCGACATATTAAAGGGGTTGTCAATCCCTTTCGGGTAACGGCGCCAAAAATTGGCAAACAGACGTGATAAAAATATGATAGATTGGATAAATAGATCTCTAATAAAAGCAAATTAAAATAAAGTGCAGCAAGGTATTTTTGGGTTTTTGGAAATATAGATCTGAAAATAAAAGCAAAAAAAATAGATCGCAAAGGCAAATATATTGAAGAAGAGACCCGGGGGCCGTAGGTTTCACTAGTGGCTTCTCTCGAGAAAAATAGCAAACGGTGGGTGAACAAATTACTGTTGGGCAATTGATAGAACTTCAAATAATCATGATGATATCCAGGCAATGATCATTATATAGGCATCACGTCCAAGATTAGTAGACCGACTCCTGCCTGCATCTACTACTATTACTCCACACATCGACCGCTATCCAGCATGTATCTAGTATATTAAGTTCATGGAAAAATGGAGTAATGCAATAAGAACGATGACATGATGTAGACAAGATCTATTTATGTAGAAATAGACCCTATCTTGTTATCGCTACAGGAATCAGGAACTTTGCCGTCTGCCATGGCTAACGGCAAAGGCATGCCTGGCGGACGGCAAATGCCTTTGCCGTCAGCCAGCAGATGGCAACACATCCGGCTGAACAAACTACGACAAAGGGCACTTTGCCGTCTGCTGGCAGACGGCAAAGATGCAAAGGGCCTGGACGGCACATGTGGCAGCTTAGGTCCATTAAGGGGTTAACGGTGTGCTTTGCCATCTGCTGGCAGACGACAAAGATGTAAAGGTCTTTGCCGTCTGCCAGCAGATGACAAAGCAACCATATAGGCCAGCCCAGTGCCCCCCCCCAGGTTGCACAGGTAGCTGCCACGTGGTAGATTTGTCGTCTGCTGGCTGATGGCAAAGCTCTTTGCCGTCTGCCAGCATACAGCAAAGAGCCTGTATAGCCCCTTTTTTGTTTTTTTCTTAAATTCATTCAATTTCACAGAATTTCACAGATATATATATATATATATATATATATATATATATATATATATATATATAGACACACACACACATTTGAAAATACTTTCAACAAGCATACCAACACATATCCAACAACAAGTTTCCAACAACATATCCAACAAGAAGTTTCCAACAACATATCCAACAACAAAGTTCATCGTACAAAATCAAAACAAAAAGGAAGCATAAGGAGAAGAGTAGACTCCATCAACACAAGCTTCCTCATCTAAAGCAAATCTACAAATTGGGAAAGAAGAAAGTTAGAAGAAGAAGAAGAAGAAGAAGAAGAAGAAGAAGAAGAAGAAGACTAGCTAGAAGAAGAAGAAGAAAAAGAAGAAAAAGAAGAAGAAGAAGAAGAAGAATTTTTCTTCTCTTTCTTTTTCTCCTCTCCTCTTCTTTATCTTCTTTTCTTCTAACTAAGGTAGGTAAAAATGCCATTTTTTAGCTAAGCTAGGTAAAAATGCTAAGTGTAGGTCATTTTAGAGCTAAGCTAGGTAGTTATGCCATTTTTGAGCTAACCTAGGTAGTTATGCCATTTTTGAGCTAACTAAGCATATTTATAGCTATCCTAGGTATAGTATGTCAGTTTGGAGCTAAGTAAGGTTATTATATCATTTTTGAGGAAAATAAGCTAAGTATAGGTCATTTTGGAGCTAAAACAAGGTTATTATGCCATTTTTTTACCTAAGTGAGCTAATTATGTCATAAATGAACTAGCTAAGCTAAGTATAGATCATTATTGAGCTATCCTAGGTAGTTATGCCATTTTTAGCTAACTAAGCCTATCAAGTCATTTTGGAGGAAAAAATGCTAAGTATAGGTCATTTTATAGCTATCCTAGGTAAAATATGTCATTTTGGAGCTAAGTAAGGTTATTATGTCATTTTTGAGGAAAATAAGCTAAGTACAGGTCATTTTGGAGCTAAGTAGGTCATTTCTTAAGCTAAGTATGTAGGGGAACGCAGCAGAAAACAAAATATTTCCGCCCTACGCACCAGCCCAGGACCACTATGGAGACTGCATACAAGGTTTGATCATTTTCGTTACCGACTCGTAGCGCAGCGGAAGTAGAGTCGATGACGATCGTCGGTGCAGATCCCCGCAGCTAGGATTTACAACCTCCCAACCGCGAGGATGTATACCCTCATCCGCCACCCAAACAGCCCTCCGGGAGGCGGTCGTACAGTCCCCCGGATGGTGTCGCGGACAGCCCTTCGGGAGGACTCACAGAACTCGGACCGTCACTTGGACAGCCCTTCGGGAGGCACTCACGAACAGCCCCACGGGCACTAAGATCGAAACTACGACCTCTCTACAGAGTTGCACACATACGGTGTCATCTATCCGGCAGGGCTTGGCCGTCCAGAACTAGTTCCCACCGGAACCCAGACAGCCTTTCGGCTCTACGAAACTCTTTTCGTGGGAGGGAGAGAGAAGCCAGATAATTGCATGGCATGAGTATGAGAGCAAGGGGATGAAGGAGATGGCAGCCCCAACTCCTCCTTTTATAGGCCAAGGCAAGGGGTGGGGTGGGATGTTGAAATACCAAAATACCCAAGCTTCATGTCACACATGAAAGGGCATAATGGTAACACAAGGGGGGCACCAAGGGGACAGCACCATGGCAGCCCTTGGGCCGGCCCACACCTTGTCTCCCCCCATGGGGGGCCCCCCCAACAAGCCACCAACATGTCTCCATGAAACATGCATGCTCCCTAGACAAAAAGCCACCAAACATGCAACCCCCGATTCGTGGGATCTTGTCCCCTCGCGCTGGGACAAGATGTTTTCCGCGAAACATTTTTCTGAAAAATTCCAGAAGGTCCCAGAACATTTCTGGCACCCTCTAAAATTATTCTGGGCATGATCCGAAACATTTTCGGTGCGGTGGTTTTTATCAGCGGAAAGCATCAACAGCGGTTACGGCAGTTTCGGAACATTTCCGGTTTTTTCTCTCTGAAAATTCCTAGAAGTTCCCAGACCAATTCTGACATCCTCTGAAAATTTCCATGCGATGCCGAAACCCTATTTGACCTAATAATATATTCCGAAACACCTTTTCGGTTTTACCGAAACTCTTTCGGTGTTCTCTCTCTCCGGAACTCTTCCGTTGTCTCCGAAACATTTTCGGTGACTTTCTCTCAGACTCCCTGTCTAGTATTCAGCAGATAGATGACCCTTAAGCGTGTGACCCTATAGGTTCGGTGAAGTATAGACATGACCGGAACACTTTCCGATCAATGATCAACATCGGAGCCGTGGACACCCATATTGACCCCTATACCCACACGAATGAATATTCGAGTGAACCTCCAGTTGCCGTGTGCTATTCCTGTTGCTTCGCGATATGTTACAAATACCCGAGGTGAGACATGTTGGCATTCCCGTGGATCAACAACTTGTCCATTAAGCCAGTTACCTCGTTACCGGTATTGTTCTCTTTTCTCGTTACCGTGTCCCAGCATCCCCGTGATCAAATCACAAAGTGTCTGGCCAGACGATGATGGATACCGTAACACCGAGAGGGCCCAGAGATATCTCTCCATCGTCGGAGGAGCAAATCCCAATCTTGAGCTATCAAGTTACTTGACATACTTTTCCATGAACCCGTAAGCCGCCGTAATAGCCACCCATTTACGGATGACGTTTAACAAACCCCAAAGTTCATGAAGCAAGCATGAAGAAACTCGACACTCTCATGGTCTAAGGAATCATGCAAACATTAACTATCTCTGTGTTATTAACCATTAACTCATGACGAATGTATCTCATAGCATAACATCAATTCGGGTCGATTCAACACAAATGTTCTTCTAACATTGTGCCCTCAAAGTTGCTGGCATAGACATGCCCGTGATCAGGAAAACAGGACCATCATGCAACACTTGAGCTAGTCTTAGAGGCTAGACTTAGGAATACATTTTTCCGTTTATTATTCCACACGTGCATATGAGTCTTCCTCCAAGCCTCGTGGTTATTGTAGACTCGAGAACCATAGCAGTTATAGCATGGAACATAAACCTAATTATGAGCATGGAGATAAATAATAACATTTATTATTGCCTCTAGGGCATATCTCCTACAGACTCCCACTTGCACTAGAGTCAATAATCTAGTTAATGCTAATGCACTTCACACCTGTGGCATACCGGTGTAAATATGCTTCGCTTGTGGTATAGCCTAATGTCCAACGGATCTGACGATTTCAGCTCTGTGTGTATCTTTGCATATCCTCGCGTTTTCACGCTTTCACAAAATTCAAATATTGTGTGGACTTGGTTTTGTATGTATGTGAATCACAGGTCGAACCTGGATTCCTCAGACTGAGTTATGGAGCAACTACCTGCAGTAGTGTCCCATTGACAAAAGCCATCTTGGAACCATACTAAGTTCATGAATGAACTATATGATTCAACATCTTCTTTGTCGCTTTTAAAAGCGGCAACATACTTCGCCTCTGTTATAGAATTCGCCACAGTAACTTGTTTGGAACAATTTCCAACTACCGTGCCACCATATTGTGTGTTACACAAAAACCCTCAATTTAAATCGAAAATCGCTTGGAGCATGGATGAAGACTGTATCGATGTAACCTTTTACAACGAACTCTTCATGATCTCCGCTTGCGAGAAAACATGTCATTAGAGCTACTCTTGCACTCAATGACACTTTTCACTGTTGTCCTATGATCAGTACTTTTGATCACTTTGGTATCTATACTCGCAACACCTTGGGAGTATCGGACATATCTGGTTGTTTCACATACCATGGAATACATGATTAATTCAAACACAAAGGTGTGTGGAATCTCCATCATGTATTTTGCTCATCAGTGTTTTAGGGACACCGAGTCTTGCAAAAACTCTTTCCATGTGACTTTGGCAAGAACCACTCCTTGGCGTTTTAAATGCTAAAAACTTTTAGCATCTTGTCAATATGTATCTTTGCTCAGCCCCATTAGGTAAATCTATCTCCATAGATTATCATGCCTAATATAAAGGCGATTTAGCCCAAGCACTTCATCGAAAAACTATTTTCAAATGAAGTCCTAATTCATGTCAAGAAATTTATTTCCAATTAACAATGTGTCAAGCACACAACGTTTTTAGAAATATTATTATGCTCCCACTTACTTTCTTGAATCACAAGCATCTTCGTTACCCATTGATGAAGTCAAAAACCCTTTTGACCATTTCATCAAATCACGAAGATTCCAACTCCACTTTGCTCTCTTCTGTCCATTGTTGGAACTCTGAAGTTTGCATACTTACTAGCATCCTCTGGAATGACAAAATACCTTGGACTGTAACACATGCAAACCCTTGGTTTCATTTCCATCATATGGAAATCCTATTGTCATCCATGTTTCATATCTCATGACTGAAATATGTATTAATTGCTAGTTCAACCCAAACCGACTTTAAGCATCGCTACGGTGAAACAACCTCATCGTAGTCAACTCCTTGAACTTGTTATTGCAACAAGTCGAGCTTTATGGATAAAACATTTTTATCCGTATCAGTTTTAAGTTCCATAAAATTCGTTAGACTCTAAGTCTTCCGAAAGGTGTATCAAGATTTTAATCTTGAAACATTTATACGGAAACTATCTCGGATTGTATTGGCATTTAGCCAATTCCGGAGTCAGGGCCTATCAACGCTTCCTTGTGTATCGTAGGTATACTGTTGTCTAACAACAATATCTCGTCTGCGCACCTGAGAGGTTTGCACGAGCCTTGCCTACGTGGTTCAGCTGCAAGTTCGACCGAAGTCCATACATTTTATTGTAGAGACTTCCGTATCAGTCGCAGTAGGAAACCTGGAATTACTTCCAAGGTCTCTTTCCTTTGATCTGATGACGAAGATACTGTTTATGTTGTCGAGTTGCACTATTCTCCCACTCACCTTTTTGAAAGAACCATTTTCTTCAAAAAGCATACCGTTCTTTGTGGCAAACCTATTTGCCTCGGTATAGTGAGGGAGGAATACCCAATGACTTGGGATAACCTACAAAGTAGCACTTGTCTGATTTGGAATAGGTTTGTAACCTTTTACACAAGCCCCATATTCCAAATGTTAAGAAAAGATATAACATGGTTGGGCGTACCATACCATGGTGTCATTTCAACAGACCCGATGGAGCTCTTTTCAGTGTAAAAGCCGCAGTCTCTAAAGCATCACTCTTTAAAAGGGATAATGGCAAATTTATTTATGTCATCTTTGATCTTACCATGTCATAAATGGTTCGATTACATCTTCACAGACTTTCCACTTGCAGTGGTGTTCCGGGAGGTGCAAGTTATGAAACCCCTTTCACAACTCATCAGACATTCGCTAAACTTGTAACTCAAATATTCCTTTCTGCAATCGAATTGTAGAAACATAATTTTCTTGTTACAATAACTTCTACTTAATTCTTAAAAACCTTTTGAATGAATTCAAAAGATCTAGACTTACGTCTCATCAAGTAAATATCCATATATCTACTCGAGTCATTTCTGAAGATAGATAAATCCACTACTAACAACATTTATCGGACTACACACATCAAATGTATGACCACCAATAAGTTTGTTGTCCATTCCTTATGGCCTGTGAATGGTATTTTAGTCACTTCACTTTTCGGAGAAAAGTTGCAAGTGTCAGATGATTCAAAATCAAACGACTTCAAAATCCATCATAATGGAATTTTCCATGCGGGTTTCTCCAATGTGACCAAATGCAGCGCCACACTTGTGTGGTATTCTTTTAGTCTTGCGACATTTAGCGTTAGTGGTATGGATGTATCATATTACTATCAATATTCATAACATACATCCCATCTGGATGGAAGCATGGCTCAAAATGTTATTCATAACACTGAACAACAATTGTTCTTTTATGAACAACCCTTTTGCAACAACATTGTGCAAGGGGCTAGAGTGTAAAACTCTAAAATGAATTATGAAAGTAAATCCAGAGGTAATATATTAATATCATTATTCATAACATACATCTCATTCTCAATGAAAGTATGGCCCTTATGTTATTCATAACTTCGAACATAAAAAGTTCTCTTATGAACAACCTTCTTGCAAGATACCTTATGCAATGGGCTAGAGTTTAAAACTCTAAATGAATTATGAAAATAAATATAGACAGTAATACACCGATGGAAGGTATAGTAACATTTACTATGTTCCCTGTGTATACCTAAACCTCATCCCTGACTAGTCTTTCAGGCCATAGTAGTTCTTACATCGAGTTGCAACAGAATGCAATCGAGCGGGTATCTTTGTGATTGTCTCACAATACCCAAGAATTAGTGATTAACATGTTTAACCATAATTCCCAAGAACTATATCTTTGACCAGCCTTCTATACATCAAAAACTTGTATGACATTCATACATGAGCTGGATATTCCAGTCTTCTTTCTTATTGCCTTTATACTTCTAACAGTTTAACTTTTAGCATTTCTCCTACTTCCAGAAGAAGCACCCAACTTAAGAGTGGCGTTAGCCCCGGACTTCCTAGGCGTGAAAGTTTCACTAACACCCTTCGGACACTTCCTTTCTCTTTAAGTTGTTGTTTTATTCACCTTTCATCATATGACAGGCGTTCTCCTGGATCCCTCTCTTATCAGTCTAATGCATAGTAAACTCCTTTACTAATAGTTTGCAAACAAACACTGCTTTGGATATCTCATATCTTTTAGCCTTTGTTTGTCCCTGAAAATGATTTTCAGATTCCATGAATATCACATAACTATCCAAACTTTCGAAGTTTGGGTCTCATGGAAGCAAACATATTGCACTTGACTGAAATGGAATTCTAGCTTTTGGATCGAAGGACGAGAGTCACATGATCCATAGCATAAGCGAGAGAATACCGAAAGTATGCGACAGGACAAAGTCCTTCTCGGCACTCTAGAGGACAATCCTCACATTACGTTACCAACCGTAAAGTTATAACCAGATATTAAACAACTAATCAATTTTAATAGGGAAGGTGGAAACGCGAGCCATTATTCTACAACTATTATGCAAACCACACTTAGACAGTGTTCATAATTAATTGCACTGAGAATTAAAACAAGTTAATTCAACAGTGCGCTCCCACTCAAATCAATATCTCTCATAATTGATTGTGAGTGATTCAAGATCCGCATATCAATTCAACGCCATTGACGAGTTCATCACTGATGACGTGAATTTCAATCGGTAGGCCAACTTGCCAATCACATCTCTATGTGACTCTTGTCCATCTTTCGATGCGTGTGTTCCGAGCTCAGGACTGTCCTGCCTGAACGTCAAGACAACCAAGTAATCACGCAGTGAGGTCTGACCTTCACCCGCCTTACACCTCTCTAATCGTTCGTGCTCATGTGTACATGGCGCACCCCGAAAAGATACGTGTTGTAGACGGTGCTACACTTGGGAGAACACTAACTACTTGATATTTTTGTGAGAGATCACCCTAATAAAAGCGACTACCGCGCAATCAAGAAGGGTGCAACATAAGGGATAAACATCTCAGGCAATTCATAATAGCATGATATGGTATAGCCCTTTCTGACGGAGAAGTCTTGTATTCCTTCGTCTTTGGCATTCACGTCGGTGATCACCTTCGCGAAGATTGTCACCACCTTGTCGATGCAGCAGATAATATTGCTATCTCTATAGCTAATAAAATAATGCATTACACAAGGTTGACACACAGGTCATTTAAAGTGCAATCATATGGCTCCAGCCATCATGCCGAATCATGACACGCAGGTCATGTTAATCAATTTACATTATATAGTCATCTCATACATAATCAAATTATTATGAGCACCGCTATACCACATCACATGCACATGTAAACCCTCCTGCAAAACCAAGTTAGACGCCTCTAATTGGTTCATGCAAAAACTTGTTTTACATGGCTTCTAAGGTTTCGAAACAAACCGAAGCTACCAACGTCCATCATCAAGTATGATAATTCAAGTCGCTAGATTAACATTCCAGGGTGTATGAAAACCGAGATAATAAAATCTCGAGCCCCATACTAAACTTCGTCATACGCATGACCCCCGTGCAGATCATATCTGCATTGCCCTTTCGTCTGCGAAATTTCATCTTTCTTTTTAACTACGATGGAATTCAATGAACTGTTAGCACTTTGTTGATCAATCAGGATCGCGGATTGCCAGAACATTGAAACTCCACCATGCTGTTATCAAGATCAGAAATATGCAAATTCCAGGGAAGCAACAAGAATATCGGGTAACAGATTTCATCTGCTACCTGCACAAATAATTTTCAGTAATAGAACTCATCTACTACCTAATTATATTGTGCAACACCCATACATCACTATGTATTCTAGATCGCAACCTGCATCTACGCATAGCACGGCTCATGATGCCACTGTAGGGTAACGCAGCAGAAAACAAAAAATTTCCGCCCTACGCACCAGCCCAGGACCACTATGGAGACTAAATACAAGGTTTGATCATTTTCGTTACCGACTCGTAGCGCAGCGGAAGTAGAGTCGATGACGATCGTCGGTGCAGATCCCCGCAGCTAGGATTTACAACCTCCCAACCGCGAGGATGTATACCCTCATCCGCCACCCAGACAGCCCTCCGGGAGGCGGTCGGACAGTCCCCCGGATGGTGTCGCGGACAGCCCTTTGGGAGGACTCACAGAACTCGGACCGTCACTTGGACAGCCCTTCGGGAGGCACTCACGAACAACCCCACGGGCAATAAGATCGAAACTACGACCTCTCTACAGAGTTGCACACATATGGTGTCATCTATCCGGCAGGGCTTGGCCGTCCAGAACTAGTTCCCACCGGAACCCAGACAGCCTTTCGGCTCTACGAAACTCTTTTCGTGGGAGGGAGAGAGAAGCCAGATAATTGCATGGCATGAGTATGAGAGCAAGGGGATGAAGGAGATGGCAGCCCCAACTCCTCCTTTTATAGGCCAAGGCAAGGGGTGGGGTGGGATGTTGAAATACCAAAATACCCAAGCTTCATGTCACACATGAAAGGGCATAATGGTAACACAAGGGGGGCACCAAGGGGACACCACCATGGCAGCCCTTGGGCCGGCCCACACCTTGTCTCCCCCCATGGGGGGGCCCCCCCAACAAGCCACCAACATGTCTCCATGAAACATGCACGCTCCCTAGACAAAAAGCCACCAAACATGCAACCCCCGATTCGTGGGATCTTGTCCCCTCGCGCTGGGACAAGATGTTTTCCGCGAAACATTTTTCTGAAAAATTCCAGAAGGTCCCAGAACATTTCTGGCACCCTCTAAAATTATTCTGGGCATGATCCGAAACATTTTCGGTGCGGTGGTTTTTATCAGCGGAAAGCATCAACAGCGGTTACGGCAGTTTCGGAACATTTCCGGTTTTTTCTCTCTGAAAATTCCCAGAAGTTCCCAGACCAATTCTGACATCCTCTGAAAATTTCCATGCGATGCCGAAACCCTATTTGACCTAATAATATATTCCGAAACACCTTTTCGGTTTTACCGAAACTCTTTCGGTGTTCTCTCTCTCCGGAACTCTTCCGTTGTCTCCGAAACATTTTCGGTGACTTTCTCTCAGACTCCCTGTCTAGTATTCAGCAGATAGATGACCCTTAAGCGTGTGACCCTATAGGTTCGGTGAAGTATAGACATGACCGGAACACTTTCCGATCAATGATCAACATCGGAGCCGTGGACACCCATATTAACCCCTATACCCACACGAATGAATATTCGAGTGAACCTCCAGTTGCCGTGTGCTATTCCTGTTGCTTCGCGATATGTTACAAATACCCGAGGTGAGACATGTTGGCATTCCCGTGGATCAACAACTTGTCCATTAAGCCAGTTACCTCGTTACCGGTATTGTTCTCTTTTCTCGTTACCGTGTTCCGGCATCCCCGTGATCAAATCACAAAGTGTCTGGCCAGACGATGATGTATACCATAACACCGAGAGGGCCCAGAGATATCTCTCCATCGTCGGAGGAGCAAATCCCAATCTTGAGCTATCAAGTTACTTGACATACTTTTCCATGAACCCGTAAGCCGCCGTAATAGCCACCCATTTACGGATGACGTTTAACAAACCCCAAAGTTCATGAAGCAAGCATGAAGAAACTCGACACTCTCATGGTCTAAGGAATCATGCAAATGTTAACTATCTCTGTGTTATTAACCATTAACTTGTGACGAATGAATCTCATAGCATAACATCAATCGGGTCGATTCAACACAAATGTTCTTCTAACATTGTGCCCTCAAAGTTGCTGGCATAGACATGCCCATGATCAGGAAAATAGGACCATCATGCAACACTTGAGCTAGTCTTAGAGGCTAGACTAGGAATACATTTTACCGTTTATTATTCCACACGTGCATATGAGTCTTCCTCCGAGCCTCGTGGTTATTGTAGACTCGAGAACCATAGCAGTTATAGCATGGAACATAAACCTAATTATGAGCATGGAGATAAATAATAACATTTATTATTGCCTCTAGGGCATATCTCCTACAGACTCCCACTTGCACTAGAGTCAATAATCTAGTTAATGCTAATGCACTTCACACCTGTGGCATACCGGTGTAAATATGCTTCGCTTGTGGTATAGCCTAATGTCCAACGGATCTGACGATTTCAGCTCTGTGTGTATCTTTGCATATCCTCGCGTTTTCACGCTTTCACAAAATTCAAATATTGTGTGGACTTGGTTTTGTATGTATGTGAATCACAGGTCGAACCTGGATTCCTCAGACTGAGTTATGGAGCAACTACCTGCAGTAGTGTCCCATTGACAAAAGCCATCTTGGAACCATACTAAGTTCATGAATGAACTATATGATTCAACATCTTCTTTGTCGCTTTTAAAAGCGGCAACATACTTCGCCTCTGTTATAGAATTCGCCACAGTAACTTGTTTGGAACAATTTCCAACTACCGTGCCACCATATTGTGTGTTACACAAAAACCCTCAATTTAAATCGAAAATCGCTTGGAGCATGGATGAAGACTGTATCGATGTAACCTTTTACAACGAACTCTTCATGATCTCCGCTTGCGAGAAAACATGTCATTAGAGCTACTCTTGCACTCAATGACACTTTTCACTGTTGTCCTATGATCAGTACTTTTGATCACTTTGGTATCTATACTCGCAACACCTTGGGAGTATCGGACATATCTGGTTGTTTCACATACCATGGAATACATGATTAATTCAAACACAAAGGTGTGTGGAATCTCCATCATGTATTTTGCTCATCAGTGTTTTAGGGACACCGAGTCTTGCAAAAACTCTTTCCATGTGACTTTGGCAAGAACCACTCCTTGGCGTTTTAAATGCTAAAAACTTTTAGCATCTTGTCAATATGTATCTTTGCTCAGCCCCATTAGGTAAATCTATCTCCATAGATTATCATGCCTAATATAAAGGCGATTTAGCCCAAGCACTTCATCGAAAAACTATTTTCAAATGAAGTCCTAATTCATGTCAAGAAATTTATTTCCAATTAACAATGTGTCAAGCACACAACGTTTTTAGAAATATTATTATGCTCCCACTTACTTTCTTGAATCACAAGCATCTTCGTTACCCATTGATGAAGTCAAAAACCCTTTTGACCATTTCATCAAATCACGAAGATTCCAACTCCACTTTGCTCTCTTCTGTCCATTGTTGGAACTCTGAAGTTTGCATACTTACTAGCATCCTCTGGAATGACAAAATACCTTGGACTGTAACACATGCAAACCCTTGGTTTCATTTCCATCATATGGAAATCCTATTGTCATCCATGTTTCATATCTCATGACTGAAATATGTATTAATTGCTAGTTCAACCCAAACCGACTTTAAGCATCGCTACGGTGAAACAACCTCATCGTAGTCAACTCCTTGAACTTGTTATTGCAACAAGTCGAGCTTTATGGATAAAACATTTTTATCCGTATCAGTTTTAAGTTCCATAAAATTCGTTAGACTCTAAGTCTTCCGAAAGGTGTATCAAGATTTTAATCTTGAAACATTTATATGGAAACTATCTCGGATTGTATTGGCATTTAGCCAATTCCGGAGTCAGGGCCTATCAACGCTTCCTTGTGTATCGTAGGTATACTGTTGTCTAACAACAATATCTCGTCTGCGCACCTGAGAGGTTTGCACGAGCCTTGCCTACGTGGTTCAGCTGCAAGTTCGACCGAAGTCCATACATTTTATTGTAGAGACTTCCGTATCAGTCGCAGTAGGAAACCTGGAATTACTTCCAAGGTCTCTTTCCTTTGATCTGATGACGAAGATACTATTTATGTTGTCGAGTTGCACTATTCTCCCACTCACCTTTTTGAAAGAACCATTTTCTTCAAAAAGCATACCGTTCTTTGTGGCAAACCTATTTGCCTCGGTATAGTGAGGGAGGAATACCCAATGACTTGGGATAACCTACAAAGTAGCACTTGTCTGATTTGGAATAGGTTTGTAACCTTTTACACAAGCCCCATATTCCAAATGTTAAGAAAAGATATAACATGGTTGGGCGTACCATACCATGGTGTCATTTCAACAGACCCGATGGAGCTCTTTTCAGTGTAAAAGCCGCAGTCTCTAAAGCATCACTCTTTAAAAGGGATAATGGCAAATTTATTTATGTCATCTTTGATCTTACCATGTCATAAATGGTTCGATTACATCTTCACAGACTTTCCACTTGCAGTGGTGTTCCGGGAGGTGCAAGTTATGAAACCCCTTTCACAACTCATCAGACATTCGCTAAACTTGTAACTCAAATATTCCTTTCTGCAATCGAATTGTAGAAACACAATTTTCTTGTTACAATAACTTCTACTTCATTCTTAAAAACCTTTTGAATGAATTAAAAAGATCTAGACTTACGTCTCATCAAGTAAATATCCATATATCTACTCGAGTCATTTCTGAAGATAGATAAATCCACTACTAACAACATTTATCGGACTACACACATCAAATGTATGACCACCAATAAGTTTGTTGTCCATTCCTTATGGCCTGTGAATGGTATTTTAGTCACTTCACTTTTCGGAGAAAAGTTGCAAGTGTTAGATGATTCAAAATCAAACGACTTCAAAATCCATCATAATGGAATTTTCCATGCGGGTTTCTCCAATGTGACCAAATGCAGCGCCACACTTGTGTGGTATTCTTTTAGTCTTGCGACATTTAGCGTTAGTGTTATGGATGTATCATATTACTATCAATATTCATAACATACATCCCATCTGGATGGAAGCATGGCTCTAAATGTTATTCATAACACTGAACAACAATTGTTCTTTTATGAACAACCCTTTTGCAACAACATTGTGCAAGGGGCTAGAGTGTAAAACTCTAAAATGAATTATGAAAGTAAATCCAGAGGTAATATATTAATATCATTATTCATAACATACATCTCATTCTCAATGAAAGTATGGCCCTTATGTTATTCATAACTTCGAACATAAAAAGTTCTCTTATGAACAACCTTCTTGCAAGATACCTTATGCAATGGGCTAGAGTTTAAAACTCTAAATGAATTATGAAAATAAATATAGACAGTAATACACCGATGGAAGGTATAGTAACATTTACTATGTTCCCTGTGTATACCTAAACCTCATCCCTGACTAGTCTTTCAGGCCATAGTAGTTCTTACATCGAGTTGCAACAGAATGCAATCGAGCGGGTATCTTTGTGATTGTCTCACAATACCCAAGAATTAGTGATTAACATGTTTAACCATAATTCCCAAGAACTATATCTTTGACCAGCCTTCTATACATCAAAAACTTGTATGACATTCATACATGAGCTGGATATTCCAGTCTTCTTTCTTATTGCCTTTATACTTCTAACAGTTTAACTTTTAGCATTTCTCCTACTTCCAGAAGAAGCACCCAACTTAAGAGTGGCGTTAGCCCCGGACTTCCTAGGCGTGAAAGTTTCACTAACACCCTTCGGACACTTCCTTTCTCTTTAAGTTGTTGTTTTATTCACCTTTCATCATATGACAGGCGTTCTCCTGGATCCCTCTCTTATCAGTCTAATGCATAGTAAACTCCTTTACTAATAGTTTGCAAACAAACACTGCTTTGGATATCTCATATCTTTTAGCCTTTGTTTGTCCCTGAAAATGATTTTCAGATTCCATGAATATCACATAACTATCCAAACTTTCGAAGTTTGGGTCTCATGGAAGCAAACATATTGCACTTGACTGAAATGGAATTCTAGCTTTTGGATCGAAGGACGAGAGTCACATGATCCATAGCATAAGCGAGAGAATACCGAAAGTATGCGATAGGACAAAGTCCTTCTCGGCACTCTAGAGGACAATCCTCACATTACGTTACCAACCGTAAAGTTATAACCAGATATTAAACAACTATTCAATTTTAATAGGGAAGGTGGAAACGCGAGCCATTATTCTACAACTATTATGCAAACCACACTTAGACAGTGTTCATAATTAATTGCACTGAGAATTAAAACAAGTTAATTCAACAGTGCGCTCCCACTCAAATCAATATCTCTCATAATTGATTGTGAGTGATTCAAGATCCGCATATCAATTCAACGCCATTGACGGGTTCATCACTGATGACGTGAATTTCAATCGGTAGGCCAACTTGCCAATCACATCTCTATGTGACTCTTGTCCATCTTTCGATGCGTGTGTTCCGAGCTCAGGACTATCCTGCCTGAACGTCAAGACAACCAAGTGATCACGCAGTGAGGTCTGACCTTCACCCGCCTTACACCTCTCTAATCGTTCGTGCTCATGTGTACATGGCGCACCCCGAAAAGATACGTGTTGTAGACGGTGCTACACTTGGGAGAACACTAACTACTTGATATTTTTGTGAGAGATCACCCTAATAAAAGCGACTACCGCGCAATCAAGAAGGGTGCAACATAAGGGATAAACATCTCAGGCAATTCATAATAGCATGATATGGTATAGCCCTTTCTGACGGAGAAGTCTTGTATTCCTTCGTCTTCGGCATTCACGTCGGTGATCACCTTCGCGAAGATTGTCACCACCTTGTCGATGCAGCAGATAATATTGCTATCTCTATAGCTAATAAAATAATGCATTACACAAGGTTGACACACAGGTCATTTAAAGTGCAATCATATGGCTCCAGCCATCATGCCGAATCATGACACGCAGGTCATGTTAATCAATTTACATTATATAGTCATCTCATACATAATCAAATTATTATGAGCACCGCTATACCACATCACATGCACATGTAAACCCTCCTGCAAAACCAAGTTAGACGCCTCTAATTGGTTCATGCAAAAACTTGTTTTACGTGGCTTCTAAGGTTTCGAAACAAACCGAAGCTACCAACGTCCATCATCAAGTATGATAATTCAAGTCGCTAGATTAACATTCCAGGGTGTATGAAAACCGAGATAATAAAATCTCGAGCCCCATACTAAACTTCGTCATACGCATGACCCCCGTGCAGATCATATCTGCATTGCCCTTTCGTCTGCGAAATTTCATCTTTCTTTTTAACTACGATGGAATTCAATGAACTGTTAGCACTTTGTTGATCAATCAGGATCGCGGATTGCCAGAACATTGAAACTCCACCATGTTGTTATCAAGATCAGAAATATGCAAATTCCAGGGAAGCAACAAGAATATCGGGTAACAGATTTCATCTGCTACCTGCACAAATAATTTTCAGTAATAGAACTCATCTACTACCTAATTATATTGTGCAACACCCATACATCACTATGTATTCTAGATCGCAACCTGCATCTACGCATAGCACGGCTCATGATGCCACTGTAGGGTAACGCAGCAAAAAACAAAAATTTTCCGCCCTACGCACCAGCCCAGGACCACTATGGAGACTAAATACAAGGTTTGATCATTTTCGTTACCGACTCGTAGCGCAGCGGAAGTAGAGTCGATGACGATCGTCGGTGCAGATCCCCGCAGCTAGGATTTACAACCTCCCAACCGCGAGGATGTATACCCTCATCCGCCACCCAGACAGCCCTCCGGGAGGCGGTCGGACAGTCCCCCGGATGGTGTCGCGGACAGCCCTTCGGGAGGACTCACAGAACTCGGACCGTCACTTGGACAGCCCTTCGGGAGGCACTCACGAACAGCCCCACGGGCACTAAGATCGAAACTACGACCTCTCTACAGAGTTGCACACATACGGTGTCATCTATCCGGCAGGGCTTGGCCGTCCAGAACTAGTTCCCACCGGAACCCAGACAGCCTTTCGGCTCTACGAAACTCTTTTCGTGGGAGGGAGAGAGAAGCCAGATAATTGCATGGCATGAGTATGAGAGCAAGGGGATGAAGGAGATGGCAGCCCCAACTCCTCCTTTTATAGGCCAAGGCAAGGGGTGGGGTGGGATGTTGAAATACCAAAATACCCAAGCTTCATGTCACACATGAAAGGGCATAATGGTAACACAAGGGGGGCACCAAGGGGACACCACCATGGCAGCCCTTGGGGGTCGGCGGCGGTGGGGGTCGGCGGCGGTGGGGGTCTGCGGCGGGGGCGGCGGGCATGGGGACAGCGGGCACGGGGACGGCGCGGGTGAGGTGAGGGAAGAGAGATAGAGGGGAGAGAGAGAGAGGGGTGGGGCGCGGGCGCTGACCATTTTTTGTTAGGTCAAAGCTCTTTGTCGTCTGCTAGCAGACGTCAAAGAGCCTAGCTAGTCGGGTGGGGCCGGGGGAAACGACCATTAGGTTGGCCACTTTCTTTGCCGTCTGCTAGCAGACGGCAAAGAAAGTGGCCGTTAGGTGGTTCTCGCTAGTGGGCCACCCTTCCTCTTTGCCGTCTGCTAGCAGACGGCAAAGCTTCTATGCTGTGTGCTAGCAGACGTCAAAGAGCTAGCTGACGGCAAACATGATCTTTGCCGTCAATTTTCTGTAAGCTGATGGCAAAGACCTTCTTTGCCGTCAGCTAGCAGATGGCAAAGAGCTAGCTGACGACAAAGATCCTGATTCCAGTAGTGTATCCTTAATAGCAACGATACATACGTGTTGGTTCCCTTTCTGTCACTGGGATCAAGCACCGTAAGATCGAACCCATCACAAAGCACCTCTTCCCATTGCAAGATAAAAAGATCAAGTTGGCCAAACAACACCCAAATATCGAAGAAGAAATACGAGGCTATGAGCAATCATGCATATAAGAGATCAAAGAAGACTCAAATAACTTTCATGGATAAAAAGATAGATCTGATCATAAACTCAAAGTTCATCGGATCCCAACAAACACACTGCAAAAAGAGTTACATCATATGGATCTCCAAGAGACCATTGTATTGAGAATCAAACAAGTGAGAGGAAGCCATCTAGCTACTAACTACGGACCCGTAGGTCTACAAAGAACTATTCACGCATCATTGGAGAGGCACAAATGGACATGATGAACCCCTCCGTGATGGTGTCTAGATTGGATCTGTGGTTTCTGGAACTTGCGGCGGCTGGAATTGATTTTCGTCGACTCCCCTAGGGTTTCTGGAATATTGGGGTATTTATAGAGCAAAGAGGCGGTTCAGGGGGCACCCGAGGTGGGCACAACCCACCAGGGCGCGCCTGGGCCTCCAGGCGCGCACTGGTGGGTTGTGCTCCCCTCAGAGCACCCCCCAGGCGCTTCTCCGGCCCACTGGATGTCTTCTGGTCCAAAAAAAATCCACAAAAAGTTTCGCTGCATTTGGACTGCCCAGGCGCGCCCTGGTGGGTTGTGCTCCCCTCGGAGCACCCCCCAGGCGCTTCTCCGGCCCACTGGATGTCTTCTGGTCCAAAAAAAATCCACAAAATTTTTTGCTGCGTTTGGACTCCGTTTGGTATTGATTTCCTGCGATGTAAAAAACATGCAAAAAACAGCAACTGACACTTGGCACTATGTCAATAGGTTAGTACCAAAAAATGATATAAAATGACTATACAATGATTATAAAACATCCAAGAATGATAATATAACATCATGGAACAATCAAAAATTATAGATACATTGGAGACGTATCTGTACTTTATCCCATTTCCATAAAGGAATAGGGAGTGGTTGCAGAATTCCAGCAGGCTTCTGATGTTCTGCTTTAACGCGATGGCAAACGTCACATTCAGCAACATATCGAGCTATATCCTGCTTCATCTTAGACCACCAGTACCTTTGACGGAGATCATGATACATCTTGGTACTACCTGGATGAATAGACAACGGTGTATCATGTGCCTCCTTCATGACCTTGTCAGTCATAAGTTCGAAGCGAGGTACCACAATGCGGTCTCTGAAATACAAGGTTCCATCTTCAGACAGCGAGAAATCCCTATACTTTTCAAGGTGAAGATCTTTCTTCATCAGATCAACTTCAGCATCTTTAGCTTGCGCACTCTTAATAGCCTTCTCAAGGTCTAGTTCAACAACCATGGTATTTAGGTATCCTTGAGGAACTATCTCAAGATTTAGCTTTCAAAGCTCTTCATACAGGAGTGGTTGCTGTAGCTGAACTTCAAGTTCACAGCAGTAAGATTTACGGCTCAAAGCATCAGCCATTACATTAGCCTTGCCAGTGGTATAAGAAATACCCAAATCATAGTACGTAATGGTCTCCATCCATCTTTGCTGACGGAGATTCAGAGATGGCTGAGTGAACAAGTACTTCAGACTTTTGTGATCCGTGTAGATCTCGCAACGATTACCGAGGAGGTAATGTCGCCACAGCTTCAATGCATAGATGACAGCAGCTAGTTCTAGATCATGTACCGGATAGTTCTCTTCATGCGGGCGCAACTATCGAGAGCCGTAAGCAATCACTTTACGCTCTTGCATTAGGACACAGCCTAATCCTTCACGGGATGCGTCGCAATAAATCACGAAGTATTTGCTAGAATCTGGAGGAGCAAGTACTGGGGCAGTTGATAGCTTGTCTTTGAGTGTTTGAAAACTCTCTTGACATTTTTCTGTCCACTCTAACTTAACGCCTTTGTGAAGCAGATCAGTCAAAGGCTTTGCAATCTTTGAGAAATTCTCGACAAAGCGACGGCAATAGCTTGCTAGGCCGAATAAACTTTTGACTTGCTTGACATTCTTCGGTGGAGTCCAGTCAAGAATAGCTTAAACTCGTTCCGGGTTAACAGCTATGCCATCCTTGGAAATTACATGTCCAAGATAGGTTACTTCAGAAAGCCAGAACTCACATTTGGAATACTTGGCATACAGTTGGTGTTCTCAAAGCTTTTCCAGAACAAGGCGAAGATGTTTGGCATGTTCTTCTTTATTCTTCGACTATACCAGAATATCATCCAGATATACCTCGATGAACTTGTCGAGGTAATCCATGAATATATAATTCATCAGGCGGGAGAACATAGCTGGAGCATTAGTTAAGCCGAAAGACATGACAGTGTACTCATAAGAGCCATAACGAGTAGATAAGGCAGTCTTTGAAATATCCTCTTCGCGAACACGGATCTGAAGATAACCCAACCTCAAGTCGAGTTTAGAGAACACCGATGATCCAGCAAGTTGATCATATAGATCATTGATCCGAGGAAGTGGATACTTGTTCTGAATTGTTGCTTCGTTGATTGGTCGATAATCTTGAACCAACCGATTCGTACCATCCTTCTTCTTGACAAAGAGGGAAGGTGCTCCCCAAGCAGAGGAACTTGGACGGATAAAACCTTTGCCGAGTGATTTGTCGATTTCCTCCTTAAGCTCTAGAAGTTCATGCGGAGGCATCTTATAAGGACGCTTCGCAATGGGAGTTGCGCCCGGCTTTAAGTCTATAATGAATTCAATAGCCCTAGCAGGGGGTATTCCTGGAAGTTCTTCTGGAAAGACATCTTCGAAATCATGAACAACTGGAACGTTCTCGATGCCTTCAAGGGGTGAAGCATTTAATGCATTCAGAACATATATCTGGTTTTCGGCATTCTGAACTGCTCGAGCTGAGTATCTGACTGTTTGGCCGGAAGGGTGTGTTATGTGGACTGTTTCAGCGGCACAGTCAATCAAAGCTTTATGAGACTTCAACTAGTCCATACCTAGAATAATGTCTATGTTGGAGGTCTTGAGAGCAATAAGTGAAACGGGGAACACCAATCCTCCAATCACAATGTGGTTACTGTGGCTTACCATGGTAGTTTGCCAATTAGCCCCGGGTGACTGGATTACTAATGGGGTGCACATCTCCTCGAAAGGTATATCATGGCTTCGCACAAAACTTTTAGACATAAAGGAGTGCGATGCTCCAGAATCAAAGAGTACAGAAGCTGGGATTGAATTCACTAGTAGGGTACCCATCACAATTTTGGTGTCCTGTCGAGCTTCTTCAATTTTGACATGGTTGACATGGACAAGTTGACTAGCAGGTATTCTGGCATTACGATTCCTGGAATGATGGGTTCGATGGTCCTTCCTATCACCAACAAGAGGACGTGATGCATTCTGAGGCTGACCCTAGCGATAGTTGACAGCAAGGTGCCCTAGCTGACCACACTTGAAGCAATTTCTATCCTTATGGGGAGGATCCATAAAATTAGGCTGTCCACTTTGATTTCTGAGCTGTCTAGGCGACGCAGGCAGACGAGGTGCAACATAAGATGGTCTCGGTGCAGGGGCAGGTCGGTGATGTACATTGTGTGGGATCCAGACTTGATGTTTCTGAACAGGCTGACCTGAAGACGAGCCGACATCTCGAGTATGCTTGAGCGACTCCTGGTATTTAGTCAGAGCAGTTTCAACTAGGAAAGATTGGTTGACGAGCGTTGCGAAATCTGTGCAATCATGGACAGCAAGTGCGAGGTTTATATCAGTACGCAGTCCTTCACGGAATTTCTCCGGCTTGCGTGCGTCAGTGTAGACGTCATCTTCGGCATAGCGGGATAATTCAAGGAATTTTCTCTGATATTCATCCACAGTCATTTTTCCCTGAGAGAGTTTGCGGAACTCCTGCTTCTTCTGGTCGATCAGACCTTGAGGAATGTACCATGCACGAAAAACTATCTGAAATTCCTGCCAAGTGATTACAGTTCCAGCAGGTAGCACATGCCTATGACTTTCCCACCACTGAGCAGCTGAACCCCTCAGGTGATACGTCGCATAGGTGACGTAACTGTCAGGGTTAACATTAGCCGACTTCATCTGGAAGGCAATGTCACGGAGCCAATCATCAGCATCCATTGGATCAGTCGAGCTGCGAAAAGTGGACGGATTGAGGCGCACGAATTCTGGCAGAGTTATTGGAGCAGACTGTTGCTGAGCATTCTGAGTTGGGAACTGAGCCAATATCCCGGTCATAACCTGATGGTTCAGTTCAAACTACTGCATCATTGCGGCAATATAGGGTGGAGGTGGGGGATCGTCAGCAATCCTGCCAAATCAACAGGGGCAGTTTAGCAAGAAAAACTGCATCTGTAAGAGGTCATTCACGATGTAACATGAGTAATGAACAAGGAGGGCATCAGGTACATATTAGCAGTCATTAAAGACATACAAAACTATGCATGGAGTTGGACATAAATGGCGGTAGGAGTTTAGAAACGCAAGTAGCTAGACAAACTAGGCGGCGCGCAGGCACGCGGTAAGGAAGTACACAACGAGACATAGCAAAGGCTACATCAACGTCAGAGAAAACTATTGGAGCGAGGAATCTGCAAGTGACAACACAGGGTGTCCTCGATAAAAGGATCCTGTAAGCAGAACCTGGCCCACAATCTTGAAGAAAGGGGGGGGGGGGAATTTCAGAACTCCGGGTGGATGTGATCATGAGAACCTAATGTTGGAGTTAGTAAAATCATTTAACCCGAATAGTAGAGAGATCAGAGTCCCAGAGTAAAGACGAGGAATAAAAGATCCTAATACCTCCCAATTGGCAACGTGGGCCCGTAAGCCACACAGCCAAGTTAGTAAAACAGTTTTGGACGACTAGACTCAACTTCAGCCAAGGAGTTGGAAAGGGGGATCCTACAGGAAGTCGGCTCTGATACCAACCTGTGACGCCCCCGGCTCAATCGTGCACTAATCATACACACAAATGCACACGATCAAGCCTAAGGACTCACTTGAAGATATCACAACACAACTCTAGACACAAAGTAAAATAATACAAGCTTTATATTACAAGCTAGGGGCCTCGAGGGCTCGAATACATAAGCTCGCTTACAAGCGTCAGCGGAAGCATCAGATATCTGAGTACAGATATAAAAGAAAGACAGATATGCCTTTAAAAGGCGGGGCAAAAGAAAACACTACGATCGAAAAGGCGCAGGCCTCCTGCCTGGGACCCTCCGATCCTACTCCTGGTCGTCAGTCAACTCGTAGTAGTATCCACCCTTGGGGTAGTAGTAGCGATCGTCGACGGGGGCAGCTGGCTCCGGGGCTCCATCATCTGGTCGCATCAAACGGATATGGGGAAAAAGTGGAATCAAAGCAACTGTGAGTACTCATCCGAAGTACTCAGCAAGCAAAGATCTACACTACATATGCAACATTATCAAAGAAAGGCTGTATATGTGGACTGGGCTGCAGAAATGCCAGAATAGAGGGAAGGCCTAGTCCTATCGAAGACTAGCATCTTCATGCATCTTGCAGCATTTAGAAGAGTACAGAACAACATAATATAAAATAGTGGTAGTGTCATCAACCTCGCCCAGAGATCCTTTCTCGACTCCCTGCAAGAATGCAATCCCAGAGCCATACTATCCTTTTCTCATCACAAGTATCCAGTCCTAGTTGTATCGATCAGGATACAACTCCGAGCATCCGTTACCGAGGATCCGGTTATGCATAGATTAGTTCTTCCTTGCAGGGGTGCACCAACTTACCCACCATGCTCGCTTAACTCCGGTCGGACACACTTTTCGGGGTCATGCCCGGCCTCGGCCAAACGACACACCGTAGCCCTACCTAGAGCTCAGCAGAGTGGTCCCAGCGGTCTACATTCTAAGCGCTCAGGGGTCTTGGGCCATCGCCCTGTGCACTCCGGGTCGTTGCGCACACGGTGAAGCCAGGCACCACATCTGTCCTGGACGGCGCCAGTCCGTCTGTGCCGCGATGCTGAACTGGATGTCTGACAAAGCTTTCGGCTGATGCATACGATGCAGAGTACCCATATTTATTCTCGCGTAATGGTTAGTGCTATCGGGCCAATGGCCCACTCAGATCAAATATCCAAATCGTTAGTGCATTGGGGGTGCGGTAACGAGCAGAGACTCACGATCGATGTGACCCTGTCGCCCCATCTCGAGGACTTGCGGCAAGGGCTAAGAATGCCCGACCACGCCTCGTATTCATTTCTCGGGTACCCTCCAGGTCAACCCGACTCTACATCACTCGCGGGTACCCCTCAGGGTCGACACGCCTTTCCAAGTACAGTTGTAAAGTCCAAGTACCCGTGTGTCCATAACATCAGGGGAATCCGAGGTATCACCCTCGTTGGATTCCTACTCAATGTATCTGTCAAGGTGAACTCGGAGGAATCACCCTCGATGGGTTCACACTTGAGGTGTTGCACGACAGCGTCGTTATCGAAAGTGGTGAAGGAGGAATCACCCTCGATGACAACGACCAATTAGCTACTCTACAGAGTTAACATCAGAAGTGCTATACAAGGTATCACCCTCGGCACTCGATAGTAACGCTGCTATGTCGTACAACTAAGGGGGTGATGTGCGGTGCCGGGGCCTGGTTGTCGATCATGCTGATCGAGTCATCTGATAATCCAGCGGGGCTAACTGGGCACAAAGTGGGGTCTCTAGTGGGTCTCTACCCAGCCTATACTAAGCAGTTTAGGATAAATAGGTAGGTATCAACAGCAGTTACAAAAATAGGCTATGCATCAGAAATACGATAAACAGTAGCAGCAGCAATTTCTATTGCAAGCATGAGAGAGAAAGAATAGGCGATATCGGCATGTTCAAAGGGGGGGTGCTTGCCTGGTTGCTCGGCAGATGAAAAAGGAAACTCCGACGGTGTAGTAGTCGATCACCAGGGCATCGTCAGCAGTCTCGGGGTCTAGCGAATAGGAGGAGGGGGAAGAAATAGATAAATACACAGCAAACATATGCAACACAGAGCATGCTATGCTAACGTGCAGTGCAGGGTTGCCTAAAAGCATGTATAAGTCATACTAGTTATTTTAGGATTTAAGTTGGATTCATTAACAGGTATATATGCACTATTCATCTACCGGAAATGGCCACAAAGTTGCGGGTTCACCTCCGTAGAGGGTCCCGACACGGAAACATATGGCACGGTCGGATTCATCTTGTCGTTCTGAGCAACTTTCATATATAAAGTTTTTCGATCCGAGCTACGGTTTATTTTCTACGAATTTTCAAAGATTTTAAACTATTTTCTGAAACTATTTAAATTAACAGAATTTCCAGAATAGGACTATGATGTCATGCTAGCGTCAGCAGTCGGCTGACCAGCTGACCAGTCAAACTGACAGGTGGGACCCACCTGTCGGTGACCCAGTGACTAACTAATTTAGTTAAATTAATTAACCTACTGGTGGGGCCTACTGTCAGTGTCAGCAGCTAACTAACAGAGCACTAATTAGCTGTTTAACGCTAATTAAGTCAGTGGGACCCACTAGTCAGCGGCTGGGGTGAATAGTGACAGGAGTTGACGGCGGTCAACTGGGTCAAGGTGGGTCCAGGGGCCCACTGGCAGTCTCTCTCGGTAGGCCCCACGCCTGCCAAGTCAGCAGCGTCGCCGGAGGAGCTCCGGCGAGGCCGTTTGCGGCGGCGCGACTCCGGCGAGATGCGGGTTTCCGCTACACGGCACCAAATCGCACGGGGTTAGGTTCTTTCGAACGTGCACTCTGCCGCGCATCGAATGGGAGCCACGGCAGGGGCGGAGGCGGTCGAAAAGGTCGCCGGCGACGACGTCGGGCGGCGGGGTTCTCGGGCGGTGCTCGATTTCATTGCTGGGGTGCGCGCGCGAGCAAAAGAAGAGGCTAGGTGAGGCCTACGCGACGCGGCGAGCTCGTCAGACATCGCTACACGGGCGTGCGGTCACCGGACCATGGCCAACGACTAGCTTGACGGTGATGGGTTCGGCCGCGTCGGGAACGTCGCCCTGGAGCTCGCGAACGACAGGGAAAATGAGAGGGGAGGGACGGCCGCTCACCGAGGGAGCTCAAGGAGGCTCTTCGGAGGCTTAGGACCGCAGAGCGGCGCCGGAATCGCTGGTGGTCGCCGGTGGCAGTAGCGGAAAGGGGGCGGCGGCGTTCGGCAGCTGTAGAGGTTCCCGGCTCCACTTGAGGGCTCCAGGCGAACGGGCGGACGACGGCGGCTCTCCTGGTCAGCACGAGCGGTCGGAGCAGCGCCGGTGGCCGCGCTAGTTCACGGCCATGGCGACGGCGGCTTCGGGTGCTCGCGCGAGAAGACGAAGGCGAGCGAAGGAGGGGGATTTGGGGGTGCTAGGGTTTCGGGGGAAGGGAGAGGCGTTCGGGGCAGGTCTTAACAGCGACGGGGAACCGCGGGATGCGCGACATGGCGACGATCCGCGCTTGGGCGCGCACGCCAGGCGACGCATGCGGGAGATGGGAGATGACCCGCTGGCGGGCTGTGCTGGCAGAAAGGCCACTGTAGCACTGGGCCAGTACGTGCACAGTATAGTTAGGTCTTTTTCTTTTTATCTAGTTCCTGTTTTTCTGTTTTCAGTTGTCTTTTCTGTTTTGCTAAATGTTAGGCCAATAAACTACTTTTACAAAATGTGAAACCTGGTTGAAATATTACAGTGCAATATTACCTACCACCAAAAACTGGTTTGAGTAAAATGTAATTTCATTTGTAATTCTATTAAATAAAATGGTATTAAAATGCTGCTGTTTGGTACTGTTTCATGTTGTTGGAGTTACTTAATCAATTTCATTACTGTGGATTTCAATTTTATATTTGCCTCTGGATTATTTGATACTTAATGAATATTTTTCCAACAATGTTTGAGCAACTTAATATTTCACTTAACTTTGAATTGATTTCAAAGAGGAATTTTGAATTGAAAGATTTAACCACTATGACCTAGCTTTGCAAATGAAGATGACTTGGCATTATTAGCGGAATGACGCAGTGCTTATTACACAGGGGTGTTACACCTATCATCTATTTTTTTCTTATGAATATTTCCTATCATCTTATTGCTGATTGTAAAAAAAAATTCCTATTCGGCGTTTATGGCGCTGATTTCTTTGTTTTTTGTACGCAGCGCACCCCCCCCCCCCCCTCCCCCCTCGCTCGTGGGCAACTTTATCCATAAGTGCTATTGAGTCTATCAAAATTAACACTACGGGGTTGAGTATCGCTAACATTATCTTCTCATCAATTTTTCTCAACACGCAAGTCTTTCTAGAGACTTTCTCACATGCATGGTCATTCTTTGTTTACATTACTTTCTTTTTAAAAACTAGTCCCAGGACAAGTCTCATTTATGTAGATTAAACAAAATAAAGGTTACTAAATTAATTCCTACAAGAACAAAATCTTTGTTTAACCTTTACAAATATTACTACTACAATTATTCTAAGCAATTCAAGTACAAAAGACGAGAGTCGTAGGACATACCTTCACGATCATGCATTTCCACACTTCTCTTCCTTAAGGACGACTTCCTTGCTGCCCGGCATAGATCAAGTATGTCTGGAAATATAAACAAGATTGCAAACGGAAAAGCGGGGAAAAAGGAAAAGAGCAAAGCAAAATAAATCTTATTCCAGTTTTTCTTTTCAAAAACTAACTTGCAAAAGAAATTGCAACCGGCAAAAAAAAGAAGAAAAAATCAAATAAAAAGCAAAGTGTTGGAACAAATCAACGCGAGTGTTTAAAACTCAGCGAGCTGAAATACAATCTCATTACAACCTTAAAAATAAATTATGTCACATCTTGATGTAGATATGGAAGTGACCTCCCCAAGCATAAGCTTTTGCAAGCGCAAATCGGTGAGATCATTGTGGTGGTGGGTACTTCGAGTCCTTCCTTAGCTCCATTCGGAGAAGTTGTCAGCCATGTACGCGGACGTGTCTCGAAGGGACGCGGGGAGGTTGCTCATGTTATGTATGGAGCCATCAAGGTTGTGGATGTCGAGTACGTGGTGTATGTCACATCTGCTGGTGCATCTTCTTGGGGCTGCTCATCCTTTACCACAGACTATTCTAAGCAATTGTCTCTCCTCACGAGAAAATTAATCATTTGTATCACTGTGCTGCACGGCAGTTTTGTCTCGGTGTATGTTTATATGTAAATATTTGTGACTATTCATCATTGAAATATCTAGCATGCTTATGTCATCCAGTCACCTGATTCTCAGATAATCCCCACTATATAATTTCCAAGTTTGATTACTTCTTTTTACTAACTAAAAAAACTATTAATTGTTGATGCACCAGCTGGTACCTGCATATATATGCTTCTAGCTAGATAATTAAACTAATGGTATGCTGGATATGCCAAAAATAAGGTATTATCAGTACACCTCTAATTTTGCGGCGCACAAACTAAAGCACTCTTAAAGTATGAATGTCTAGCTAAGCTTAACCGGCGGGCCTAGGTATTCCATGGCATATATCCGTACGTACGTAGGGCCTTTAATTTGCAATTGCCTTTTCTTTCTTTCTTCTTCTTTGACTCTGCATGCATATATGCTACTTAATTAAGTATGATCAGTGCGAGGCCAGCTAACTGCTAGCAGGAGTATTCCATCCTTTCTGCTTCCCTGCCGTTCACCCATTTGTCATTCCCTGGAGGAGAGTACACGGTGCTCTTACGTAGAAGTACTACTTAAGTACATGTAGCTAGGTCAACATAGTGGTCGACCATTGGAATCTAGCATTTCACTTCTGTTGTTATGCTTAATACTTTGGTGGTTATGCTTCCTACTTTGGTTGTTGGTGCTTACCAGGCGGATTATTCGCCCTTCATTCTTCATAGTATTGTCAACTCAATCATGTCCTTAAGTATATGTAGGCAAACGTCTGTTGACAACCCCCTGCCAAAAAGAAAACATGGGCCGACCATTGGAATCTAGCATTCCACTTTTGTTCTTGTGCTTAATACTTATTTCGCCGTTATTCTTACGATGTTGTTTATTCGCCGTTCATTAGCTCTTCATGGTATTGTCCACTAAGCTTTATCCTTCACACAAAAGCCTATTGACAAGTTCACAGTAAATCCCCCTTTTTAACGTGTATTGTGGCCAAGTTGCAAATTGTACCAAGTAGAGCTAAAACGCGAGATGCCAAGTCGGTGCCATATCATATTAGGGCTTAGAGTAAGAAGATGCAACAAATTCGATCTAATGGCCTCCAAGTAGGGATGATCGAAGCAGCGGGAGACAGGAGGTAAGGTGGAAGAACAACACCTCTAGTCACATGCCATGATGATCGTTGATGATGATTGTGACGAGGAAATCCTGCGATAGGGTTGTCAACTTGCACTAGGTGCGGATATCTAAATCACCCATAGGGGACTCCTACCATTTTACTTTATTTTAACTTGGATTTAATTAGCAAGCAAACTCAGGTTGCTCACGTAGTCCTCAAGAGGCAAAACCGAAAACCCTAGTTATTTTAAAAATAACTAGGCATGCTCCTATCGGAAGTGGATTTAGAAAGCTCAGGTTTCTGGACACCTCTTATCATCACCCTTCATTATTGCTTTGAGATCTGTGCTACACAACAAAATTACTACATGAAATTTTCTCTTTTTTGTTTCTTCCAAATAAAACAACATATGAACCTCAAACTTTGGGAAACAACAAAACATTCTAACAAGAATGTGGAAAAAAACTTTCAGATTTTTCGGTCCGACATAAATATACAAAATGCGATTTTTTGGTGTAAGAAATATTATTTTTAGTACATATGATTGACGAAAAAATCTGAAAGTTTTTTCCCACATTCTTGTTAGAATGTTTTGTTGTTCCCCAAAGTTTGAAGTTCATATGTTGTTTTATTTGGAAGAAACAAAAAAGAGAAAAATGCTCGCACGAATCGCGATGCAGAAATGAATGGCTAGATAAGGGGGTGTAGGAAAGCCTATGCTTCCTTAGATGTTAACCTGCTCGTATCCTTGCCCTCGCGACCGCTAGAGGATGCCATCTAGCAAAGCACGCTCAATCTATGGTGGCAATGGGGATTGTTTCAATCTTGCAACTCGGTGACAACCCTCACAGACATGGCTTCATAGTTGTGGAAGGTGCGGCCCTAGCACGGATCGGCGGGCGGTGGTGCTCCTCACCAGCATGGCGGGGAAAGTTGGTGGTGCGGAGGGCCATTCTAGGGGCAATGGTAGTAGCACCCTCAACTTGGTTGTGGACATGCGCATCTAGGCATGTATGAGAGGTGGTTGCAATGACAAATGCTTTATCTACCATATTCTCTCTCTCTCTCTCTCTGACGGTGATCGAAAGTGGTGTGGTACAGGATGGATGTGGTACAATGAGGTCGTCAGCACACCTCCATCGTATTCTTCAGCGGCTCGAGTGGTCCATGGGTCTTTCAGTGCCAAAATTTGGCTAGTGAGAGGACGTCAAATGATAGAGAAGTTTGCTGGCAGTAATAGTTTCGACAACAAGCATGCAGAATCTCCTGGCGAAAAGTCATGATCTCACTTCCAGCTAGATCATGCATTGTTGACGACTTTGCATCGTGCCCTTTCTTGAAGGTGTCAGCTCAAAGTTTCTGCTTCGAGGATGATGATCCCAAGTTCGAACTTTTGGTTGTATCCATCAGCATAGCGCACGTGCAACCATCCCTTCTAGTTATGGTTAGGACCAATTGTTTGGATCTCCACCGGTTTTTTTTAGCTTGCAACAAAATATTCAAATAGTACTTTCCTCCATGCATCTACATAAATAAAGAACCATATGAGTCACAAAATTACTTTCTTTGGTGGATCATACAAAACATTGTTCTCTAAAATGTACCACAAGAAAATCTACCCTCCACAACAAAATAAATAAATTCTATCCTAGTTTTTGTTGGGAAACGTTGCATGCAAAATAAAAAAAACTATGCACACGCAAGATCTATCCATGGAGATGCATAGCTACGAGAGGGGGAGAGCATCTTCATACCCTTGAAGATCGCTAAGCGGAAGCGTTTATCAACGCGGTTGATGTAGTCGTACACCTTCACGATCCGTCCCGATCAAGTACCGAACGTACGGCACCTCCGCGTTCAGCACACCTTCAGCTCGATGACGTCCTCGCCTTCTCGATCCAGCAAGAGAGACGAAGTAGTAAATGAGTTCCGGCAGCACGACGGCGTGGGGACGGTGGTGGTAAAGAACAATCTCCGCAAGGCTTCGCCAAGCACAACGGAAACTATGACGGAGGATAAACAAGAGGGGACGCGGTTGCCGGCACACGGCTTGGTGTTTCTTGATGTGTCTTGGGTGCTAGCCCTGCCCCTCTATTTATATGTTGAGCCTTGGGGTCGAAACTTGGAGTAAAAGCCTCCTCAAAGTCGGTTTTGCCCGAAAGGCAAGAGTCCTTCTCGGACTCCAGGGCCAGACGCCAGGGTTCCCGGCGTCTAGGCCCAGACGCCAGGGTCCCTGGTGTCTGGCCTCTGGTCTCCGCAAAACTTCCTTTTGCACTTTCCTAAAACCTCGTGGGCTTTACCCCTTGGCCCAAATAAAGTGTTCTCGCACCAGAACATTTCGGGAAACATCCGAAACCCCTTCCGGTGAATTCTGGAACCCTTCCGGAGACCAAACACTATTATCCCTTATATCAATCTTTACCTCTGGACCATTTCTGAGCTCCTCGTCATGTCCGTGATCTCATCCGGGAATCCAAACAACATTCGGTCACCAACATACATAACTCGTATAATACTATATCATCAACGAACATTAAGCGTGCGAACCCTACGGGTTCGAGAACTTTGTAGACATGGCCGAGACGCTTCTCCGGTCAATAACCAATTGCAGGACCTGGATGCCCATATTGGTTCCTACATATTCTACAAAGATCTTTATCGGTCGAACCTTTATGACAACATACGTAATTCCCTTTGTCCATCGGTATGTTACTTGCCTGAGATTCGATCATCGGTATCTTCATACCTAGTTAAGTCTCGTTACCGGAACGTCTCTTTACTCGTTCTGTAATACATCATCTTGCAACTAACTCATTAGTCGCTTTGCTTGCAAGGCTTCTTATGATGTGTATTACCGAGAGGGCCCAGAGATACCTCTCCGATACTCGGAGTGACAAATCCTAATCTCGATCTATGCCAACTCAACAAATACCTTCGGAGATACCTGTAGAGCATCTTTATGATCACCCAGTTACGTTGTGATGTTTGATAGCACACAAGGTATTCCTTCAGTATTCGGGAGTTGCATAATCTCATAGTCGAAAGAATATGTATTTGACACGAGGAAAGCAATAGCAATAAACTGAAAGATCATACGCAAAGCTAACAGATGGGTCTTGTCCATCACATCATTCTCCTAATGATGTGATCCCATTATCAAATGACAACACATGTCTATGGTTAGGAAACCTTAACCATCTTTGATCAACAAGCTAGTCTAGTAGAGGCTTACTAGGGACACGGTATTTGTTTATGTATTCACACATGTATTTAAGTTTCCGATCAATACAATTCTAGCATGAATAATAAACCTTTATCATGAATAAGGAAATATAAAATAACAACTTTATTATTGCCTCTAGGGCATATTTCCTTTAGTCTCCCACCTGCACTAGAGTCAATAATCTAGATTACATTGTAATGAATCTAACACCCATGGAGTCTTGGTGCTGATCATGTTTTGCTCGCGGAAGAGGCTTAGTCAATGGGTCTGCAACATTCAGATCCGTATGTATTTTGCAAATCTCTATGTCTCCATCCTTGACCTTTTCACGAATGGAGTTGAAGTGTCTCTTGATGTGTTTGGTTCTCTTGTGAAACCCGGATTCATTCGCCAAGGCAATTGCTCCAGTGTTGTCACAAAAGATTTTCATTGGACCCGATGCACTGGGTATTACACCCAGATCGGATATGAACTCCTTCATCCAGACTCCTTCATGTGTTGCTTCCGAAGTAGCTATGTACTCCGCTTCACACGTAGATCCCGCCACGACGCTCTTCTTGGAACTGCACCAACTGACAGCTCCACCATTCAATATAAATACGTATCTGGTTTGTGACTTAGAGTCATCCGGATCAGTGTCGAAGCTAGCATCGACGTAACCATTTACGATGAGCTCTTTGTCATCTCCATAAACGAGAAACATGTCCTAGGTCCTTTTCAGGTACTTCAGGATGTTCTTGACTGCTGTCTAGTGATCCACACCTGGATTACTTTGGTACCACTCTGCCAAACTTATGGCAAGGCACACATCAGGTCTGGTACACAGCATAGCATACATGATAGAACCTATTGCCGAGGCATAGGGAATGACTTTCATTCTCTCTCTATCTTCTGCAGTGGTCGGGCTTTGAGTCTGACTCAATTTCACACCTTGTAACACAGGCAAGAACCCTTTCTTTGACTGATCCATTTTGAACTTCTTCAAAACTTTGTCAAGGTATGTGCCTTGTGAAAGTCCTATCAAGCATCTCGATCTATCCCTATAGATCTTGATGCCCAATATATAAGCAGCTTCACCGAGGTCTTTCATTGAAAAATTCTTATTCAAGTATCCTCTTATGCTATCCAGAAATTCTATATCATTTCCAATCAACAATATGTCATCCACATATAATATCAGAAATGTTACAGAGCTCCCACTCACTTTTTTGTAAATACAGGCTTCACCGTAAGTCTGTATAAAACCATACGCTTTGATCACCTCATCAAAGCATATATTCCAACTCCGAGATGCTTGCACCAGTCCATAGATGGATCGCTGGAGTTTGCACACTTTGTCAACACCTTTAGGATCGACAAAACCTGCTGGTTGCATCATATACAACTCTTATTTAAGAAATCCATTAAGGAATGCAGTTTTGACGTGCATTTGCCAGATTTCATATTCATAAAATGCGGCAATTGCTAACATGATTCGGACAGACTTAAGCATCGCTACGGGTGAAAAAGTCTCATCGTAGTCAACTCCTTGAACTTGTCAAAAACCTTTTGCGACAAGTCGAGCTTTGTAGACAGTAACATTACCATGAGCATGAGTCTTCTTCTTGAAGATCCATTTATTCTGAATGGCTTGCCGATCATCGGGCAAGTCTACCAAAGTCCACACTTTGTTCTCATACATGGATCCTATCTCAGATTTCATGGCCTGAAGCCATTTATCGGAATCTGGGCTCATCATAGCTCCTTCGTAGTTTGTAAGTTCGCCATGGTCTAATAACATAACTTCCAGGACAGGATTACCATACCACTCTGGTACGGATCGTGCTCTGGTCAACCTACAAAGTTCAGTAGTAACTTGGTCTGAAGTTTCATGATCATTATCATTTGCTTCCTCTCTAGTTGGTGTAGGCATCACGAGAACGGTTTTCTGTGATGTGCTACTTTCCAATTCGAGAGAAGGTACAATTACCTCATCAAGTTCTACTTTCCTCCCACTCACTTCTTTCGAGAGAAACTCCTTCTCTAGAAAGGATCCATTTTTAGCAACAAAGATCTTGCCTTCGGATCTGTGGTAGAAGGTGTACCCAATTGTTTCCTTAGGGTATGCTATGAAGACGCACTTCCCCAATTTAGGTTCGAGCTTATCACGCTGAAGCCTTTTGACATAAGCGTCGCCTCCCGAAACTTTAAGAAACAACAACTTAGGTTTCCTGCCAAACCATAGTTCATACGGTGTCGTCTGAGCGGATTTAGATGGTGCCCTATTTAACGTGAATGCGCCTGTCTCTAATGCATAACCCCAAAACGATATTGGTAAATCTGTAAGAGACATCATAGAACGCACCATATCTAATAAAGTACGGTTACGACATTCGGACACACCATTACAATGTGGTGTTCCAGGTGGCGTGAGTTGTGAACAATTCCACATTGTTTTAAATGAAGCCCAAACTCGTAACTCAAATATTCGCCTCCGCGATCAGATCGTAGAAACTTTATTTTCTTGTTGCGATGATTCTCCACTTCACTATGAAATTCTTTGAACTTTTCAAATGTTTCAGACTTGTGTTTCATCAAGTAGATATACCCATACCTACTCAAATCATCTATGAAGGCCAGAAAATAACGATACCCGCCGTGTTCTTTAACACTCATCGGACCGCATACATCGGTATGTCTTATTTCCAATAAGTCATTAGCTCGCTCCATTGTTCCGGAGAACGGAGTTTTAGTCATCTTGCCCATGAGGCATGGTTCACAAGTATCAAATGATTCATAATCAAGTGACTCCAATAGTCCATTTGCATGGAATTTCTTCATGCGCTTTACACCAATATGTCCTAAACGGCAGTGCCACAAATATGTTGCACTATCATTATCAACTTTGCATCTTTTGTCATCAATATTATGAATATGTGTATCACTACGATTGAGATTCAACAAGAATAGACCATTCATCAAGGGTGCATGACCATAAAATATATTACTCATATAAGTAGAACAGCCATTATTCTCTGATTTAAATGAATAACCGTTTCACAATAAACAAGAACCAAATATAATGTTCATGCTCAACCCTGGCACCAAATAACAATTATTGAGGTCTAAAACTTATCCCTAAGGTAGATGTAGAGGTAGCATTGAAGGAAATATGCCCTAGAGGCAATAATAAAGTTGTTATTTTATATTTCCTTATTCATGATAAAGGTTCATTATTCATGCTAGAATTGTATCGATCGGAAACTTAAATACATGTGTGAATACATAAACAAATACCATGCCCCTAGTAAGCCTCTACTAGACTAGCTCGTTGATCAAAGATGGTTAAAGTTTCCTAACCATAGACATGTGTTGTCATTTGATAATGGGATCACATCATTAGGAGAATGATGTGACGGACAAGACCTTTCCGTTAGCTTAGCACAATGATCATTCAATTTATTGCTATTGCTTTCTTCATGTCAAATACATATTCCTTCGATTATGAGATTATGCAACTCCCGGATACCGGAGGAATGCCTTGTGTGCTATCAAACATCACAACATAACTGGGTGATCATAAAGATGCTCTACAGGTATCTCCGAAGGTATTTGTTGGGTTGGCATAGATCGAGATTAGGATTTGTCACTCCGAGTATCAGAGAGGTATCTCTGGGCCCTCTCGGTAATACACATCATAAGCTTGTAAGCAAATTACTAAGGAGTTAGTTACGGGATGACTTATTACGCAACGAGTAAAGAGACTTGCCGGTAACAAGATTGAACTAGGTATGAAGATACCGACAATCGAATCTCGGGCAAGTAACATACCGACGGACAAAGGGAATTACGTATGTTGTCATAACGGTTCGACCGATAAATATCTTCGTAGAATATGTAGGAGCCAATATGGGCATCCAGGTTCCGCTATTAGTTATTGACCGGAGAGGTGTATGAGTTGTTCGGAGTCCGCACGCTTAACATTCGTTGACGATATATTGTTATATGAGTTTTATGATTTGGTGACCAAATGTTGTTCGGAGTCCCGGATGAGATCACGAACATGACGAGGAGTCTCAAAATGGTCGAGAGGTAAAGATTGATATATAGGACGATGGTATTCGGACACCGGAAGTGTTTCGGAGAAAACCGGATAGTCATCGGAGTACCGGTCACCCCCGGGAAGATATTGGGCCTATTGGGCCATAAGAGGGGAGCACACCAGCCCACAATGGGCTGGCACGCCCCCCATGGCAGCCGCCCAAGTGGGGAAAGGTAAGGGGGAGGATTCGGCCTCCCCTTCCTTCTCTGTTCCCCCCTTTCCTTTTTTCTTCGGCAAATAAGGAAAGGGGCGGTGCCACTTGGGGAGGACCCCAAGTAGGATTCGGCCTACTTGGGGGCGCCTCCTGGCTGCTCCCTCCTCTCCCCACCTATATATATGTGAGAGGGGGTGCCTAGCACAAGAACAACAATCCCTTAGCCATGTGCGGCGCCCCCCTCCAACGTTTACACCCCCGGTCATATTTTCGTAGTGCTTAGGCGAAGCCCTACGGAGATAACTTCACCATCACCGTCACCACACCGTCGTGCTACCCGAACTCATCCACTACCTCGCCGTCTTGCTGGATCAAGAAGGCGCGGATGACACCGAGCTGAACGTGTGCTGAACGCGGAGGTGCCGTATGTTCGGTACTCGATCGGTTGGATCGCGAAGAAAGTTTGACTACATCAACCACGTTGTCAAATGCTTCCGCTTATGGTCTACAAGGCTACGAAGACACACTCTCTCCCTCTCATTGCTATGCATCTCCATGGATAGATCTTGCATGTGCGTAGAATTTTTTTTAGTTTTCCATGCAACATTTCCCAACAGTGGCATCAGAGCCAGGTCTATGCGTAGATGATATGCACGAGTAGAACACAAAGAGTTGTGGGCGGTGATAGTCATACTGCTTACCACCAACGTCTTATTTTGATTCAGCAGTATTGTGGGATGAAGCGGCCCGGACCAACCTTACATGTCCACGCACATGAGACCGGTTCCGCCGACAGACAAGCAACTAGTTTTGCATAAAGGTGGATGGTGGGTGTCTGTTTCTCCTACTTTAGTTGAATTGAATTTGACTACGGCTGGTCCTTGAAGAAGGTTAAAATAGCAAACTTGATGAATCACCATTGTGGTTTTTGTGTAGGTAAGAACGGTTCTTGCTAGAAGCCCGTAGCAGCCACATAAAACTTGCAACAACAAAGTAGAAGACGTCTAAATTGTTTTTGCAGGGCATGTTGTGATGTGATATGGTCAAGACATGATATGATATACGTTATTGTATGAGATGATCATGTTTTGTAATTTATCGGCAACCGGCAGGAGCCTTATGGTTGTCTCTTTATTGTATGAAATGCAAACACCATATAATTGCTTTACTTTATCACTATGCGTTAGCGATAGTTGTAGAAGCAATAGTTGGCGAGACGACCACGACACAACGATGGAGATCAAGGTGTCGAGCCGGTGACGATCGAGATCATGACGATGCTTTGGAGATGGAGATCAAAAGCACAAGATGATGATGGCCATATCATGTCACATATTTTGATTGCATGTGATGTTTATCCTTTATGCATCTTATTTTGCTTAGAACGGCAGTAGCATTATAAGATGATCCCTTCACTAAATTTCAAGGTAAAAAGTGTTCTCCCCGAGTATGCACCATTGCTAAAGTTCGTCATTTGAAAGCACCTCGTGATGATCGGGTGTGATAGACTCTACGTTCACATACAACGGGTGTAAGCTAGATTTACACACGCGGAATACTCGGGTTAAACTTGACGAGCCTAGCATGTACAGACATGGTCTCGGAACACTGGAGACCGAAAGGTCGAACGTGAGTCATATAGTAGATATGATCAACATAGAGATGTTCACCATTGATGACTACCCCATCTCACGTGATGATCGGACATGGGTTAGTTGATTTGGATCACGTATCACTTAGATAACTTGAGGGATGTTTATTTAAGTGGGAGTTCATTAGTAATTTGATTAATTGAACTTAATTTATCATGAACTTAGTCCTGATAGTATTTGCATATCTATGTTGTAGATCAATGGCCCGTGCTACCGTTCCCCTAAAGTTTAATGCGTTCCTAGAGAAATCTAGGTTGAAATATGATGGTAGCAACTACACGGACTGGGTCTGTAACTTGAGGATTATCCTCATTGCTGCTCAGAAGAATTATATCCTTGATGCACTGCTAGGTGACAGACCTGCTGCAGGAGCTGATGTACATGTTATGAACGTCTGACAGGCTCAATCTAATGACTACTCTATAGTTCAGTGTGCCATGCTTTACGGCTTAGAATCGGGACTTCAAAGACGTTTTGAACGTCATGGAGCATAGGAGATGTTCCAAGAGTTGAAGTTAATATTTCAAGCAAATGCCCGAGTTGAGAGATCTGAAGTCTCCAACAAGTCCTATAACTGCAAGATGGAGGAGAACAGTTATGTCAGTGAACACATACTCAAAATGTCTGGGTATCATAACCACTTGACTCAGCTGGGAGTTGATCTTCCAGTTGATTGTGTTATTGACAGAGTCCTTCAATCACTGCCACCAAGCTACAAAGGCTTTGTGATGAACTATAATATACAAGGGATGGATAAGGCAATTCCCGAGCTCTTTGCAATGCTTCAGGCTGCAGAGGTAGAAATCAAGAAGGAGCATCAAGTGTTGATGGTTAACAAGACCACTAGTTTCAAGAAAAAGGGTAAAGGAAAGAAAGGGAACTTCAAGAAGAATGGCAAGCAAGTTGCCACTCCCGCAAAGAAGCCCAAAGCTGGACCTAAGCCTGAAACTGAGTGCTTCTACTGCAAGGGAAATGGTCACTAGAAGCGAAACTGCCCCAAGTATCAGGCGGATAAGAAGGATGGCAAAGTGAACAAAGGTATATTTGATATACATGTTATTGATGTGTTCCTTACTAATGCTCGTAGCAGCGCCTGGGTATTTGATACTGGTTCGGTTGCTCATATTTGTAACTCGAAATAGGAGCCGCGGAATAAACGAAGATTGGCTAAGGACGAGGTGACGATGCGCGTCAGAAATGGTTCCAAGGTCGATGTGATCGCCATCGGCATGCTACCTCTACATCTACCTTCGGGATTAGTTTTAGACCTAAATAATTGTTATTTGGTGCCAGCGTTGAGCATGAACATTACATCTGGATCTTGTTTATTGCGAGACGGTTATTCATTTAAGTCAGAGAATAATGGTTGTTCTATTTTTATGAATAATATCTTTTATTGTCATGCACCCTTGAAGAATGGTCTGTTCTTGTTGAATCTCGATTTTAGTGATACACATATTCATAATATTGATGCCAAAAGATGCAAAGTTGATAATTATAGTACAACATACTTGTGGCACTGCCGTTTAGGTCATATTGGTGTAAAGCGCATGAAGAAACTCCATGCAGATGGACTTTTGGAATCACTTGATTATGAATCATTTGATACTTGCGAACCATGCCTCATGGGCAAGATGACTAAAACTCCGTTCTCCGGAACAATGGAGCGAGCTAATGACTTATTGGAAATAATACATACCGATGTATGCGGTCCGATGAGTGTTGAAGCACGCGGCGGGTATCGTTATTTTCTCACCTTCACTGATGATTTGAGTAGATATGGGTATATCTACTTGATGAAACACAAGTCTGAAACATTTGAAAAGTTCAAAGAATTTCAGAGTGAAGTGGAGAATTATCGTAACAAGAAAATAAAGTTTCTACGATCTGATTATGGAGGTGAATATTTGAGTTACGAGTTTGGCCTTCATCTAAAACAATGTGGAATTGTTTCACAACTCACGCGACCTGGAATACCATAGCGTAATGGTTTGTCCGAATGTCGTAACCATACTTTATAAGATATGGTGCATTCTATGATGTCTCTCACCAATTTACCACTATCGTTTTGGGGTTTTGCATTAGAGACAGCTGCACTCACGTTAAATATGGCATCGTCTAAATCTGTTGAGACGACACCATATGAACTGTGGTTTGGCAAGAAACCTAAGCTGTCGTTTCTTAAAGTTTGGGGATGCGATGCTTATGTCAAAAGGCTTCAGCCTGATAAGCTCGAACCTAAATCGGAGAAGTGCATCTTCATAGGATACCATAAGGAAACTATTGGGTACACCTTCTACCACAGATCCGAAGGCAAGATCTTTGTTGCTAAGAATGGCTCCTTTCTAGAGAAGGAGTTTCTCTCGGAAGAAGTGAGTGGGAGGAAAGTAGAACTTGATGAGGTAAATGTACCTTCTCTCGAATCAGAAACTAGCTCATCACAGAAAACTGTTCCTATGATGCCTACACCAACTAGAGAGGAAGCTAGTGATGATGATCATGAAACTTGAGATCAAGTTACTACTGAACATCGTAGGTCAACCAGAGCATGATTCGCACCAGAGTGGTACGGTAATCCTGTTCTGGAAGTCATGTTACTAGACCAAGGCGAACCTACGAACTTTGAAGAAGCTATGATGAGCCCAGATTCCAACAGATGGCTTGAGGCCATGAAATCTGAGATAGGATCCATGTATGAGAACAAAGTGTGGACTTTGGTGGATTTGCACGATGATCAACAAGCCATAGACTTGTCGCAAAAGGTTTTCGACAAGTTCAAGGGGTTGACTTCGATGAGACTTTCTCACCCGTAGCGATGCTTAAGTCTGTCCGAATCATGTTAGCAATTGCCGCATTTTATGATTATGAAATCTGGCAAATGGACGTCAAAACTGCATTCCATAATGGATTTCTTAAAGAAGAGTTGTATATGATGCAACCAGAAGGTTTTGTCGATCCTAAAGGTTCTAACAAAGTGTGCAAACTCTAGCGATCCATCTATGGACTAGTGCAAGCATCTCGGAGTTGGAATATACGCTTTGATGAGGTGATCAAAGCATATGGTTTTATACAAACTTTCGGTGAAGCCTGTATTTAGAAGAAAGTGAGTGGGAGCTCTGTAGCATTTCTGATATTATATGTAGATGACATATTGTTGATTGGAAATGATATAGAATTTTTGGATAGCATAAAAGGATACTTGAATAAGAGTTTTTCAATGAAAGACCTCAGTGAAGCTGCTTATATATTGGGCATCAAGATCTATAGAGATAGATCGAGACGCTTAATAGGACTTTCACAAAGCACATACCTTGACAAAGTTTTGAAGAAGTTCAAAATGGATCAGTCAAAGAAAGGGTTCTTGCCTGTGTTACAACGTGTGAAATTGAGTCAGACTCAAAGTCCGGCCACTTCAGAAGATAGAGAGAAAATGAAAGTCATTCCCTATGCCTCAGCCATAGGTTCTATCATGTATGCTATGCTGTGTACCAGACCTGATGTGTGCCTTGCCATAAGTTTGGCAGGGAGGTACCAAAGTAATCCAGGAGTGGATCACTGGACAGCGGTCAAGAACATCCTGAAGTACCTGAAAAGGACCAAGGATATATTTCTCGTTTATGGAGGTTACGAAGAGCTCGTCGTAAATGGTTACATCGATGCTAGCTTCGTCACTGATCCGGATGACTCTAAGTCACAGACCGGATATGTATTTATATTGAATGGTGGAGCTGTCAGTTGGTGCAGTTCCAAGCAGAGCGTCGTGGCGGGATCTACGTGTGAAGCGGAGTACATAGCTGCTTCGGAAGCAGCAAATGAAGGAGTCTGGATGAAGGAGTTCATATCCGATCTGGGTGTAATGCCTAGTGCATCGGGTCCAATGAAAATCTTTTGTGACAATACTGGAGCAATTGCCTTGGCAAAGGAATCCAGATTTCACAAGAGAAACAAACACATCAAGAGACGCTTCAACTCCATTCATGAACAATTCAAGGATGGAGACATAGAAATTTGTAGGATACATACGGATCTGAATGTAGCAGACCCGTTGACTAAGCCTCTTCCACGAGCAAAACATGATCAGCACCAAGACTCCATGGGTGTTAGATTCATTACAATGTAATCTAGATTTTTGACTCTAAGGCAAGTGGGAGACTGAAGGAAATATGCCCTAGAGGCAATAATAAAGTTGTTATTTTATATTTCCTTATTCATGATAAAGGTTTATTATTCATGCTAGAATTGTATTGATCGGAAACTTAAATACATGTGTGAATACATAAACAAATACCGTGTCCCTATTAAGCCTCTACTAGACTTGATCGTTGATCAAAGATGGTTAAGGTTTCCTAACCATAGACATGTGTTGTCATTTGATAACGGGATCACATCATTAGGAGAATGATGTGATGGAAAAGACCCATCTGTTAGCTTAGCACAATGATCGTTCAGTTTATTGCTATTGCTTTCTTCATGTCAAATACATATTCCTTCGAATATGAGATTATGCAACTCCGGGATACCGGAGGAATGCCTTGTGTGCTACCAAACATCACAAGGTAACTGGGTGATCATAAAGATGCTCTACAGGTATCTCCGAAGGTGTTTGTTGAGTTGGCATAGATCGAGATTAGGATTTGTCACTCCGAGTATCGGAGAAGTTTCTCTGGGCCCTCTCGGTAATACACATCATAACACTAGAAAAAAACACTTCCGTGATGATACGTGTTTGTCACAGTAGGTCACATTTTTTGTCATGCATGTACATCCATGAAGATTTTATGACAAAATCAAGATAGTCATACCTGTGCTGTCGTAGAAGTGTTCCATGACAATACCAAAATTATCATCACGGAAGTGTTCACTTCCATGACGATAAATGGCGCGTCATGGAAGTGTTAACCAACAAGTGGCATCCACCGTAACGGGTTACCGTTAAGCTATCGGGTTCCGGTTTGGATCCGATAACCCGTTAACAGCCCCGACCAATGGGGATTTTCCATGTGTAAAATTCTCAATCGTCGGATGATCCATGTGTCAGCTCATCGTTGGGACAGATGTCATCCCTACAATGGACGGAAGATGCCTATGATATGTCAACACGTGGCACAGCCAAACAGTTGCCCATTTAAGGTAAAAAGGCCGGCCCAGCTAAAGGCCCACCATATTTTTTCAGACACTAGTGGGCGGGCCCGTTAACAACCTTCCATGTTTTGGGTTAAATTAAGGCCCATATCGCATCAGGCCCGTTCACAGCCTGTCGTGTTTTGGGCTAAATTACGGCCCATATCAGATTAGGCCCGTTAACAGGCCACTGTTCTTTTGGGCCCATTCTAAGCCTGGTTTGTATTTCAGCCTGTTACCCGTTTACCAGTTCGGCCCGATAATAGTTTCGGCCTGTTAGCGGCCCGTGGTGCATCTGGCCCGTTGTCGACCCAGTTTCACTTTAGGCCATTTAACGACCCATGCTGAAACTGGGCTATTTCTTGTTCGAAGTAAGTTTAGGCCTCTTAACGGCCCGTAGTCTTTGTGGATACATTTCAGCCCAACTGGCCTATCGGCCTGTTAATGGCCCATGTAACAGTTGGGCCTAATTAGAGCCCACGCTGAATCCGGCCTGCTTACAGCCCATCTGTTAATGGCTCGTGACACAGTTGGGCCTATGGCCCGCATTGATTCTAGCCTGCTTAAAGCCCATAATTTTATTGGGCCAAATAGGGCCCGAGATATATTTTGGCCTGTTAACGGCTCGTTTTCTATTTGGGCCAAACATGGGCCTAAGGCAGTTTCGGCCTGTGTTGGCCCGTGATTTTTTCGGCTCAATGCTAGCCCAATCTAGTTTTTAGCTTGTTAAACCAGCTGGCCAGAACTTTACTCGGCCTGTTAAAGGCAGAAAACTACTATACGTTTAGACCTGCTAATGGCCCAAGATGATTATAGGCCCACGTTTTGGACCATATATGGCAAGTTACGGGCCGGCCTGAAGACCGACAACATTGAGATCCATTGAAGCTGCCAGCCTAAATTACAGCATACCGACCAAGAATAAACATAGACTATACAATAAAGAAATTACGGCATATTACATCCACTGGGCATCAAAGTTCGCCACCGGTGATAATAAAGCGCAACGAGACCGCGGATTACATACACTGGGCATCAAAGGTCGCCACCAGTGCATATAAACGCGCCGACAAAAGAATATACAAAACTGAGAGCACTTCAGAAGGCATTAGGCCTACCCTGACCGTGTACCAAAAGCAGCAGAACAAGCTGATGAGACCTCAGTTGTGTCAACGATAGATGCTCTACCCGTAGCTACATAGAAAGAAAGCACGCAAGGGTGTCCTCTGAGGCCTTCTTTACATCATTGACATCAAGTCGGAGCTGAGCTGAAGCAAGCCTTTCCACTTTAAGTTGAGACTGAAGAAGTCGAACTGATTGAGGTAGCAACTGCACTGAGGTTGTGTCACTGCTGCTGGTGAGTACCTTCAAGTCATGATCTTCATCAAGACATGACCTTGGGTTCATCTCGATCTCTTCAAGATGGTTTGGCTCACTATCTTCCCAAAAGTTCTGCCTGGCATAAGAGATATGACTCTGAAAGAGAAACAAGGAGACACGTAACAGGTTTCACAAATATATAAGCAAATAAATGGATTTGTTCTGCATAAGGAACATGTTTTTACAACTACAATTTAAAACTGGTAGTTGTTGTAAACATCCAATCAGATGTAAGCACCAAAGTAAACAGCAGTGGAGGAAATGATGCCTATCCAAATCTATACTAGAACAAAGTTTGAAGGCTTGAGAAGAATGAACTTATATAAGCATTGCCTTTATTCTACAATTTGTAAAGAGTAAATATAGATCAAATAATATTGGAAGAAATAGAGGATAATGAAGCTCAGGTGCAGAGTGATGATGCATAATCAAATAGCTATTAATTAAGTACATCATTATAAGGCAAAATGTACTGACAAGAGGAATGCAGACATAAATGTGTGCGGTGGCATTGGTTTTATTCAAAATTTTGGTAAGAGTAAATGCAGATCTGATAATTTGGAGAAAGTGGAGGCAGGGCAGATAAGATGCAGAGTAATGCTAGACAATCAACTATCTCGCAATGCAAGTACAGTAATACTACCACCGTCTGTTATTACTTGTCGCTCAAATGGATGTGTCTAGCACTATTAAGTTCTAAATACATCCAATTGAGCAACAATTAATTCGATACGGAGGGAGTACATGACAACAGGTACTTACATGAGCAATACAGAACTTCATAACCATTGTGTTAATTCTACATTTATCTAAGAGTAAATATAGATCTTATAATTTCGAGCAAAGGGAGGATAAGGAAGCGAACATTTACAGTGATGCTACATAATCAAACAGCAATGAGTGTAAGTATGCTGACAAAGGGCAAGAGGTACTGACAAGAGCAATGCAGTGCCCAGTATTGTTGTGAGATTCTATGATCCTTTGAGAAAGGAGATTCATCTGAAATTAGTTTTCATACGAGAGAAGGTAAGGCACATGCAGAAATGTTTGTTCAAATTTTGAATTGATATCATAGACAGTACCTGACGCTGGGCTCTCTGCAGTTCTAATAGGGGTTTGGCCAGTGGAGTAGGGGTAAACTATGGTATAGTTGGGCCTGTGTTTTCTATGGCTGCTGATCTATCTAATTTAACAGGTATCACTGCCTTTTCCAAATACCTAGTTTGTACTCCTTGAGGATCTGCACTCACCCTCTTCCTTTGGACATCTATTATGAAAGAACAACATTTGACTGGAAAAACATAGTATGATGACACATGGAATAGGTACAGAAAATGGATAGGTATGGCATATACTCATATATGCATAAACTAAGCAGATGGTGGTGTAATAAAGTAGAAGTAATGCAAGAGGTCATATGCAAGATATGTGCGACCAATACAACCTTGCCAAGTTAGAGCAAGCACCTTGATGGGTGAATAAGATAGGCCATCCTCCACCATGCCAAGTTTGTTAGCCAGTGGATTGTTCCGCAATATTCCTCTCGTGCGCCCATTCTCATATTCATTTTGATCATGTTCAATACCTGACATGCATGAAAACATAAAAATAAGTGAGATTATCTTTGTAATGCACAAGTGATTCTAATACAATACTGCCGCCCTGTAAACCCCTTTGTGCTATCTCTGCAATTCTTCTGAGAGATGCCATGCATGCTGTAATTTGGTGTGTGCATTAATATAATGTGGCCTACTACTCAAAATATGAGAGCTCCAGAAGTGATGATACTTCGCAGATGATAGCTTCAACATATAGTAATGAAGAACAACTCGACCTGACCTGACAGATTCAAAATAGACTAAGGGAGAACAACTTGAACTGACCAGTCGACCGCAAATATCTCTGCTACTCTTCCCAACAAGGAACATACTTATTAAAGAAGAAGAGAAGAGGATCATGTTAAAGAAGAGCAGAAGAGCAAGCAGATTGAAGATATTACAAGTCTTTCTATACAATGTCTGTTGCCCACCCATGATGAACCAGAGCGCACAGAGAAATACTATTCCTTCCGGTCTCTCCATATGTGGCTCACATGCATTTCGAAACTAAAGTAGGAACATTTAGCTGACCAATGAAACATGTCTCAGTTTTACTAATATCAGCATAATATCAGATTCGACTTTGTACAACTAAGCTTGTTTAGCTTGATGGATGGAGCAGTGCTATTATGACACGAATCATGTAGGCTGATCGTGGTCATCATAAAATGGGGAAACGTAAGCATGATGAGTATAGTGTTGACCATGGCAGTGGCATGGCAGATCTGAAGCTGCAAACCGCGCAAAGGGTACTTAGCAACCGATGTTTGCTTTGAGATAAAAACTAAGATTTGGTATGGACAAGAAAGTACAGTCAACAAGTGACAAATAAATGCAATTCCTGCTTCCTCTCTATATGTCGCAACATGCATTTGGAAACTCAAGTGGGACCTTTAGCTAACCAATTAAATGTGTCTGTTAACTAATATCAGTATCATATCACAATCATATTTGAACAACTAAGCTTTGGAATTATGAGTGCTGTGTCGTTTAGCTTGAAGGGTGGAGTATTGCTAGTATGACAGAAAGCACCTACATAGATCGTAGTAGTGTAGATAAAAGGGGAAAACCCTAACCATCACGAGTAAAATCAGGAAAGTGGAACTAGCTGGAACATATGGGCTTGTATTGCCGGTATGGCTAGAAAGGGTTCAGAAAGGCTTCGGCCCCAAAAGGGGCTGCTCTATTCAACTGAAGGCACAATATTGTTACTATCAGTCTAGACTCTCAAATGTTAGAAGTATATTGTGTTTAAGATAGAGATAGGAGTTATAGATAGAATATATTAAATCATGTATGACTTGCCCTCTACTCCGTGTCTCTCTCTATCTCTCTATCTCTCTCTCTCTCTCTCTCTCTCAAATGTACATCTATATACAGCCTACACAAGGGTCAGATACATACAACAAATATTATAGGTTCTATATTTTCTACATCAAAGATGACATATAGCTCCCAGCATTTCCCAGATATCAGGGCAGACCATCTAGAATAGTTGAAAGCATCCATCTGAACCGACCCAATAGACCTGTCGACTGCAAATGTCCTTGCTCCACTTCCTGACAAGGAACATACTTTACTATTCCCTCCATTCCTAAATATAAGTCTCTTAGAGATTCGAATGTGTACTACATACGGAGCAAAATGAGTGAATGTACACTGTAAAATTTGTCTATATACATCCGTATGTAGTTCTTATTGGAATATCTAAAAAGACTTATGTTTTACCAAAAAAGGCTTTCGCCCTGCTTTATAAATAAAGCAACGATGAACAAAACCTGGTCGAAATGCACGCCACCACAACATACGCACGCACCCAAGGCAGTTTAGGAACGGAGGAAGTAATATACTTATTAACAAGAACAGAAGAGGAACATGATAACAAAGAGCAAGCAGATTTTAGATAATGCAATGTGTGTTGCCCACCCATGATGAACCAGTGCACACAGAGAAATACTATTCCTTCCAGTCTCTCCATATGTGGCTCACATGCATTTCGAAACTAAAGTAGGAACATTTAGCTGACCAATTAAACCTGTCTCAGTATTACTAATATCAGCATCATATCAGATTCGAATTTGTACAACTAAGCTTGTTTAGCTTGATGGGTGGAGTAGTACTATTACGACACGAACCATGTAGGCTGATAGTGGTCATCATAAAATGGGGAAAACATAAGCATGATGAGTATAGTGTTGACCGTGGCAGTGGCATGGCAGATTTGAAGCTGCAAACCATGCAAAGGGTACTTAGCAACCGATGTTTGCTTTGAAATAACAACTAACATTTGGTATGGACAAGAAAGTACAGTCAACAAGTGACAAAGAAATGCAATTCCTGCTGTCTCTCTATATTCCGCGACATGCATTTGGAAACTCAAGTGGGACCTTTAGCTAACCAATTAAATGTGTCTGTTAACTAATATTAGTATCATATCACAATCATATTTGAACAACTAAGCTTTGGAATTATGAGTGCTGTGTTGTTTAGCTTGAATGGTGGAGTACTGCTAGTATGACAGAAAGCAGCTACGCAGATCATAGTAGGGTAAATAAAAGGGGAAAACCCTAAGCATTAAGAGTAAAATCATGAAAATGGAACTAGCTGGACCATATGGGCTTGTATTGCTGGTATGGCAAGAAAGGGTTCGAAAAGGGTTCGGCCCCAAAAGGGGCAGCTGTTTTCAACTGAAGGCACAATACTGTTACTATCAGTCTAGACTATCAAAGACAACATACCTCCCAGCATTTCCCGGATATTATGGCAGACCATCTAGAATCGTTGAAAGCATCCATCCGAAGCGACCCAATAGACCTGTGGACTGCAAATGTCCCTGCTCCACTTCCCGACAAGGAACATAATGTACTACTCCCTCCGTTCTTAAATATAAATCTCTTAGAGATTCGAATGCGGACTACATACAGAGCAAAATGAGTGAATGTATACTCTAAAATATGTCTATATAGATCCGTATGTAGTTCTTATTGGAATATCTAAAAAGACTTATGTTTTACCAAAAAAGGCTTTCGCCCCGCTTTATAAATAAAGCAACGATGAACAACACCCGATACAAACGCATGCCACCACAACACACGCACACACCCAAAGCAGTTTAGGAATGGAGGAAGTAATATACTTATTAAGAAGAATAGAAGAGGAACATGATAACAAAGAGCAAGCAGATTTTAGATAATACAATGTGTGTTGCCCACCCATGATGAACTAGAGCGCACAGAGAAATGCAAATCCCTGCTGTCTCTCTATGTGTGGCGCACATGCTTTTCGAAATGAATATAGGAACATTAGCTGACCAATTAAATGTTCTATGTTTTAGTAATATGAGCATCATATCAGATTCGTATTTGAACAAATAAGCTTTGGAATGATGAGTGGCATGATGTTTCGCTTGATGGGATAAGGTCTTGAGGAGCAGTGCTAGCACGACACGAAGCACCTACGACGATGGTAGTGAATATAAAGGGGGAAAACCATAAGCTTTACGAGTATAATGACCGTGCCATGGCGGATCTGAAGGTGCAAACCGGACAAAGGCTACTTCGCAACCAATGTTTGCTTTCAAGTAGCCACTATGATTTGGTATGGACAAGAAAAGTCCAGTAAACAAGTTACGACCTATTTTTCGGGTGAGATCAATAACTTAAGCAGATAGGAAAGAGTACCACCTCTCTTGCGGCGCCGTGTAGGCCCCTGCTGATACGTTGAGGTTGCTGCGGGTGCGATGGCTTTCAGTGGCGCGAAAGAAGACTTGAGACGACAGACTGCCAGGTCGGGGGTTAAGTCCTGCTGCCGTGGACGAGGCGGTCGTAGGAGCGGCAACGGCAAGGTGGACGACAGCGCCGATGAATCGAGAGGACATGATGAAAGGATCCTAGTCCGGCGCCATGGATGAGAGACGTCCATCTCTTGCAGTGGACGACGGGGTAGGGGTAGCGGCTCCGGCAAGGTGGAGGATGGGGTGGCGGACAGAGGAGGTTGGCCGGTGTGGGGAGGTTGTTGTGGCGCCGACGGTGTATGAATGGGGAAATGGAGGGGGAGGGGGAAGGGATCTCAAACTTTGGGACGCACTTGTCTGAAATGTGGGAAAGTTACTAACTTAGCCCCCGTTTAAAATTTTGGACATCTCGTCGGTTGGGGATAGGACGGTAATCTCGCTTCTCCCCCACCCCAATATTTGCCGATAGCAGTTTCGGGCGAGGAGAGGGTCTTTTGCCGCCCACGGTGTATGAACGGGGCTGACAGGTAGGGCGGTTGTGTCACGTCTGAGGGAAGTTACACACCTGCCCCTATTTAAAATATATGCCTACATCGATTTCGGACGAGGAGAGTTTGTTTAGCCGTCCACGTGTATGAATGAGAAAATTGAGGGAGAGAGAGAGGTCTTTCGGACGAGCTTGAATCAAATGTGTGTTTGCCGCCCATGTTTGGCGCCCACCATATCTGAATGGGGAGACAGGCGGTCGTGTCACGTTTGATTGAAGTTACTAGTCTACCCCTATCGACAGCAGTGGAAATCGGGTCGATTAGGATGTGAAGTGTCAAGGGTAGATAGTAATTTCCATCTCGCAAACACTGACTTCGGGCAACCGACAAATGATAGTGGGTGTTTTGTCGCTTCGTTCAAAATTTGGGAGAATTAGCATTCACGTTTACCCTGGGCCCTAGCAACTAAATTCAAATCCAATTTGTATTCAATTACGAATATCCATACATCATTCTACATTTTGTTGTTTATTTCTTCAAAACCATGACAAAGATTTATTCCACCTTTATATATGAATATGATTTAGAAATGCCGTGATCTTCGAATTCAGTAGGTTGGATACACTTTAGTCAAACAGTTATTTCATCCAATACAATATGCTCACACGAAAAACAGTTCACATTATATCAATCATACAAGTACTGAGGATTACCTCGCCTAAAAAATTTAGATCATTACAACACATGGACAACAAAGGGGGTCTTACAACATAATCCATTCAGAGACATGACACAACATGCATGTATACTAATATAATGACAATTTCAACTGGTATCTAAAGAAGAACTAGGATTACCCTGGGCTTCTGATAGCAGAAGCAGCAGGACCTCCTCCGTCTTCAAATGCAATATTCTTACTTCCTCCAATTCTTGGGTTGCTTGCATAATGCATGCAGCAAATTGCATAATTTCCAGCCTCAAGACCAAGATTACCTCATTCATGGCAGCCACACCATCTCTTTCTGCCTCTAGTAGAGCCTCAAGAACTATAATATCTGTGCTTAGACTGCTCTCCAGCATTGTTGCCTCTGAACTGCTACCATCTGGTAACCTGGCTGGCGCACTGCTTCCACAAATAGATTCTGTGGTTGTACATTGTGTCCTAGTGTGAACGGCATCCTGAAAGGTTTCCGCTGGACATAAGTAAGAGATAGTTATGGCATGATCCAGGCAGTAAGCTTACATGGTAAATGACATACGAATTATTGCCGAGAATGGCAAGCTATATTTAAATGGTTCGAAGCAGCATCAGACGAAAACAAATTAAAATGTAAGATGAAAGGCAGTGTACCACTGCTATATTTAAGTTGCCTAGGCATCTAAGTAGTTGAAATAATCTGAGAAAGCACTTAAACAGTGTGGCCTCATATAAACTACGAAGACAGTCTTGTGATGAAGTTCATAGGAAAAGTTACGTAGTCAAATGAATTAGGCATGCATTTCTTTACGATAGTACAGCAGGCACTGCTGACATATTGGCCAACTCAGGTATAGCCTAACAAGTAACAAACAAGCATTCAAATCAAGCAATACAACAAAGCAGACAACTGAACTATTTGTAATTCTGTAGGATTACAGGTTGAGGGCACAATCCAAGAAAGCAGCCCACACGCATTAAATTTCACATGTACTAAAACACACTGGCTTACCATATGTTGCTGTGAAGCTTCGCTGTTGTTGCAATGTTCTTTGAAGATATCGTCAGCATCCTGTGGTTGCAAATCTAGTTGTTGTAGTTTATTCTTCCCCCTCTATTTAGGTAAAATTAATTTTAATCACATGCACTGGTTCGAATTGATCATCAATGGTTAATCTAAACTAATGAAAGAAGGGTGTGTGCTTACACGACAATATATGTGCTTCACTCTAATTTTATGCTTGTTCGAGGTGCCAGCCCCAAAAGAACAAATATTTTTCTTGATGGGGTTGGTAGCTCCATAATTAATAGAAGCATCAAATTAGTCATCCAACTTGGGAAGATCAAGAACGCACAAAAAAGTAATGAACATAGGTTGGGAGCAGTGATGTAATAGCTAGCGTCCGAAAATGTAGGGTAAACAAACAAAAAGCAGCGGAACCACAAGCTAGTTTGCTGATGTGTAATTAAGCATAGAGAACATAGGCCCTGTTTGGATCCATGGGTTAGAGCTAGTTTGGGCTCAAATAGCCCTAAAGTATCCAAACATGAGGGCTAGTTTGAGCTAGTTACATCTAACCCACCCAAAAAAAATATCCCATCCAAGAGTTGCTAATAGGAGCTAGTCTCCTAGTGCATTTATTGTCAATCTAACCCTGTCATCCGAACACCTCTTTGTCTAGAGTTAGTTCAGGGTTAGTCATGAGCTAGAAACTAACTCTAACCTCTAGCTAAGTTAGAGTATCCAAATAGGGCCATAGAAGCAGTCTGATGTAACCAACAGGTGGCATCAGGACAACACCATTATCATAAATATAGCATGCAAGAAGTAAAATAGTAGGCAGTGATATCTAGGAAGTACAGTAATACTTAGGACAAAACAAAAGCATTGTAACTATATGTGCACTCGTTTGTAATTTAGCACATGTAACATGTTCACTGCCACACGTATGGCCCTATAGGTGCAAGCAGAATAAGGGCCAGTTCTTTTCCAGCTTCTAGTAGCTTATTGTCAAAATAAGCTAAAAGTGCAAAAGAACTCATTTTGAATAAGCTGGCATAACTTATTTCCACCCCCTCTCCTTCATAATGGAAAAAAGCTGGGGGGAGGGTGGCTTCCCGCAGCTTTTGACTTAAACCCGAAGGGGTATATCGGAGTGGCCCTGTTGTTTGCTGAAATTATGGCAAAACTGCCACAACACCCAGCCCGCGTCCCACCGAGCCCGTCCTCCTCAATCCCCTCTCACTCACGCACAGCTAGGCTTCCTCTGCAGGTCGCCGCCATCGTCAGTCCCCGGCTTAGCTACTCCCCTCCGCGGCCATCTCCGGCGACATGGCCGGCGGGTAGCCCCCATCTCCCACCACTGCTCCTCTCTCTGCCTCGACCCCTCAGGCCGCCGCCCCCATCTCCAGCAGCAGTCCGGCCAACGCACAACTCCGACGGACGCCGCCCCCACTTTGGCCGACGCACTAGTCCGGCGGACGGAGCCCTGTTCCCCCTCCCCTCCTCCCAGTCCGAGGCCTAGAGCCCGAGCATCAGCTCGTCTGCAAGGTGAGGAACATCCTCTGTTTCTTTGCAAACAAAATCATGTGGATTTGTTATGTAGCTGCTGATTTATGATGTTTTCATCTTGATTTGCTATGTTTGGCTGCTAATATATGAGTAGATGCTGGATGGATGTTTATGTGTAGTATGGTTGCTATCATTGTTTTCATCATTTTGTTGAGAAGGATTGATCATAAAATTGATATGGAGGTGTTGCTGCCTTATGGAGTAGTTGCATGATGTTTTCATCAAAATTTTGATATGGAGGTGCTTCTGCTATATTGTTTATGAGTAGCAATATGTAGATGTTGTGTGCTATATTGCTTACCATGCTCTTGAACTCTTTACAGAGAAGAAACATCGTGATGTCTTCAGTCAAGGAGGAACATCCTAGCTAGTGTGAGGCTTGAATGGATCAACAGGTCAACAAGGGCATGACATACATTTATGAAAAAAAGATTAGAACATGTATTGTTGGGAACTCATTTGTATTGTTGTGCACTTATTTGCTTTGTTGGGAATACATGTATGATATTCATATGTGAAACAATGATCTTCCTTATGTTTGATTATAACATGTTGTGGTGTTTGGAAATCAAAATTATGTTCACATGGGAAACAAAATGATAAAATTGTGCGATGTTCTTTAATTAGAACAACAATATAGTCCAAGGGCATTACTGACTTTTCACTGACCATACCACAAATAAGCTGAAAATACATGCACTGAAAAGAACTCACTAGCTTATTATCTGGAGCTCATTTTCACAGGAGCATATCTGAAGCTTATTTTCACAGGAGCTTATTTCCACAGGATACCTCAAAAGAACTGGCCCTAATGGGTCTCATGAAAAATTGAATGATGCCCTGAACAAATTCGAAGGTGCGGTGCTTATGCTAAGAAAGTGAACGTAGGTGGTGGTCGTTGGATAATCGTACCTGATTCTCGGGGCGTATGGGTATGGTTGTCATACTTGAAAGCTAAGGATCGTCGATGGTGCTTGTGTTGTGTTTGAGTTTGGGCCAGCTGTCGTCGTTGCTGAAGCAGCTCCGGTGCTTCAGTTGCGGCGCCTGTCGACGTACAAGAAAGCTCATCTATGGTAAGTGAATAGTTCCATGATAAAGAATAGAAAAACCGAAGGAGTACAAATCGAAATAACCTGATGAGGCTGCGGCGTCAGAAAAGCAGGGCCGGTGGAGTTGAATATGGCATCCGTGGAGCGGGTCCGGTGCAGTGGACGAAGGCGGCGGCGAAGCACATCCAGCGCGATGTGGTGGATGAGGGAGTCGGTGAAGGGCCTACACTATGGTGGACGAGGGCACCGGTGAAGGAGTTCAGGTGCGGTGGACCATGATGGTGGTCAAGGAGATCTAGAGCGGTGGACAAGCCAGTCGCTGAAGCAGCTCCGGTGAAGTGGTGAGTTGGCAGTTGGGGGTTCCAAGGTGCGGAAGGTAGATCCGGCGGGGTGTGAGGTCCACCGCTACGGCGGAGGCCTAGATTCGGCGGCTTGGCGTGGTTGGGGGGGAGGAGGCGGGGAGGGGAAAGGGAGGGGCTCTGGGGAAGAATGTTGGGGGCAAAGAGGGGAAAACAATGGAGTTACCGAAGCAGCCCTTTTCCGTTCATGTGGCAGGGGTAAAACAGGAATATCGCAGGGCTAAACTTTCGCGCGCGAGATATTTCGATGTGAGAGGGAAGTTTGAAAACTTTTGGCGGCTGAAATTAAGTGTTCTGCTCTTGTACGGCCAACTATGATATCATGGCCGAGAATTTATTTGTTTTGCACGCAAAAAAAAAGTGCAAGTCTCAAAAATCAATGTCTCCAACTCGAAACTTAGATTATCCATTCAATTCAAATATGGATCATTGAGCAAGTGGAAGCAAATACCATCATATGGTCCAATTCAAATGAAATTCCAAATGTGTTTATCCTGAATATGATGACAAAAACAAAAATGTGTATGTGTATGAATAAAGTGGATGATTATAAGGTTTGAACATGCCCGTATGTGTATATCTCTAGGTTTGATATATGAATTTGAAATCACGAAATCCCGGCTTAAAAAATGTACCTCCGTTTAAATGAATTACAAAAGCTAATAATGGAGTCGAATTCGAAAATTCCAATCTTAGGTTTGTAATTCTGGTACTTCAAAGTATATCATGCATGTTCCAAAGTATCGTTATCTCATAGTCCAAACTGTGAAACAAATTGATCAACCATGAGTGCACACACTATTGACGTTATATATCTCAATTACGCTTAAGTCTCTCAAATAGACAGCTCACTCCTTATCTAAAGCCACCCACCCCCGCCAACACACACACAAGTCATTCTCTCCCCCGGACACGAACATAGGAGCACATTAACCCTCACTCTCTCTTCTAAGTCCGGACCCCAATATAGGTCTCTATCACTTTGTCTCTCGGGCATGCACACATCTCTTCCCCCACTCTCTAGGTCTCCCGGCATCTCTCTTTCCCAAGCACACGCACTATATAGCAGTGTATCTTTCCCATACACACAAAACGTCGCCCCCAAATGTCTATCTCCCTAGTTATGTGGTTCTTGCACACTCACCTCACTCATCACCCCCACTACAAACAAGCACCCTTTTGTCTCCTTGTGCACCACTCTCCTCTTTCTATCTCTCCCACATGCGGACCCGACCCAGCTCCTTCCCTATATACATATATGTCGTGACTCTTTCCATAGCTCCCTAGCGTATCATCGTTCTCAATCTCACACGTTGTTCTCTACACCATCTATTCTAGCTCTCTCATGAAGTTTCTATCACACACACGATGACTCGCTTCCCTTACGTCTCCGTACATAGGCCACTTTCGAACAACATCAACCTTGTCTCCCTATCTATACGCCACTTTCGCACACAAACAACCCCTCTCTCCCCCTATCTTCCTCTCTCTCTCTCCCTTGCTCTCTCTCTCTCTCGCTCTCACACCCCTCTCCCACACACACTCGATGTCCCTTCCAAATAGTCAGCTCCCTGCCCGCACCCATGCCATCCCGCTACTACACATGCCTTTCTCTCTATTGGACACACATGTTACACCATTCCCCCTTCCCTACTAGGTTTACATCATTAGTGGTCCCTCTTCTCCACATACACACACTCCCTCTCACACACACGCACGCGCACAAACACACACAGACACGCACAAACACCCATCTATCTGGATCCTTCTTTTAAGACACACACCTTTGCATATTCTCTCCAGCTCTGGGTATATATATATATACATATATATATATATAAATATCCCCCTCTCTCTCTAGCTCACATGCACACCAAAATTCTCCGTCTCTCTAACTCACACATCTCTCCCCATGTTCGCATGTGTATCTCACACACTCACTCTCTGATTATGTCTATGTGTCTCCACATTACACAACACAAAGCCCCATGCACATGTCTCTCTCTATCCTCCACACACAGAGACACAAAGAATCTCTTATCATTGCCACAATCTCTACATATCACACACGCACGCGCTGTCTCTCTCTCTCTCTCGCACACACGCTCAACCAAGGTTTTCTCGTGAATATCTTACCGTCTATTCATCAACAATCGTGGCAGTACGACGAACACGAGACGTGAAAAAGAATAAATCTACACAGTTCGTAGACCACCTAGTATGACTACTAGGACTAGAGCGAGCCGAAAGCGCGCCGCTGTCACCCCCTTCTTATCGGCGACGGGAAAACCTTTGTTTTACACAGTCGGGAAGTCATCGTGCTAAGGCCCCACATGCTCACCCATTGAATAGAATGTAAATCCAAGTTTATGGAAACAAGTATCGATAATACGTTTGTATCTCCATACTTATATCTCTTCTCTTATAAAAAAACCGAGTTGGTGATGATGGTATGCCTGCCATCTTGCAATATAGACCGTCCGATCTATATCTGACGGATAGAAAGCAAACTAAAAGATACCCGCACCTCTCTCCACATTTGCAGACAAGGCCTTCCCTCGTTCATCCTTATCTCCCACAACCTCATTGTTGAGCAATTAAAAAAGGAAGCCTCTGGAACAATCTGGCATGGTGGTCGCTGCCGGCGTCGTCCATTCCCATGTCTCCGCTCAGTCCGACCACCAATCACCTCCACGCCCCACTCCTCCTCACCTTATCTCTCCTCTTTCTCGGGATATCATTAGTTTTTACACATGGGATTACTCCCGCATGGGTCAATCACAACAGGTGTTTTATATAAAAAAATGCATCTTGCTAGTACTCCTATAGAAGACTTAGTTTGTGATGATGGTGTGTCTGCCATCCATCATTTCTGACCATTAGATCTACATCTAATGACGGTGAGGTAAGTTGTTGCCTTTTCTCAATGACATCCCATTTCTCTACCCAATTTGCAAAAAAAAACCTTGATTAGTATCTTAAGACCAACAACATCCCTCCCTCACCTCACCAAAACAGCCCAAGGAATATATTCTGATTGAAACATAATATATTTTTAGTGATATATGTATATCAAAATTAGAGTGTTTCTATCAAGTTTGTGAATAAGTATTATTCTAATTATGATCCGTTGCAACGCACATGCACATTGCTAGTATTTCCAACCATGCAAAAAAAATGCTAGTATTTCCATAGTTTCGAGTTTTCCATCAAGATATTAGTCACTCATGGTCGATATTTAGTTTGAATTATGTACACATAGGCACTATGTCACTAGCCGTGCTTATTGGCTTCCAAAGCTTAACTTTCACTCCTACTTACAGTATGTAGAGTATTTAACAAAAAACTACCATTTTCAACCAGCCCTAGGAAGAAACTATGGTACAAAAAAATAGCAAAAACATACCCAAAATTTGTTAATCCGCGGCAAAAAACTACTACCTAGTGCCGATTAGGCTCGTTTAAACCCGTTTATGATAGGGTTGGCCCACACATCTGTGCTGACGTGGCACCTTAAACCAAAACCGTTTGTTTGACCATTGACACGAGGGACCCACATTTGTCCTTCTATCCTCTTCTTCCTCCTCCAATCATTATTTTTCCTGAACATTACTTCAAATAGTTCTTATGCGTGTTCGTCGGTGGCGCCGGTGATGAGCGAGTTAGCCGTCACTCCGCCAGACGGGCCGGACGCCGCGCTGGCCTCCGCACGGGGTGGCTGGCTGGCCCGAGCGTGGCTCATGCGCAAGCAAGCCGCCGCGCTGGCCTTCGCTCGAGCAAGATGGCTGGCCTTAGTGCAGCGCGCACGAGCAAGCCGCCGGACCGTCGTGCCGACCTAGCTAGCAAACCTGGCAGACAAGCAGCTGGATGCATCCAGCAGGGTGTGTTTGAAGGAAATATGCCCTAGAGGCAATAATAAAGTTGTTATTTTATATTTCCTTATTCATGATAAAGGTTATTATTCATGCTAGAATTGTATTGATCGGAAACTTAAATACATGTGTGAATACATAAACAAATATCGTGTCCCTAGTAAGCCTCTACTAGACTAGCTCGTTGATCAAACATGGTTAAGGTTTCCTAACCATAGACATGTGTTGTCATTTGATAACGGGATCACATCATTAGGAGAATGATGTGATGGACAAGACCCATCCATTATCTTAGCATAATGATCGTTCAGTTTATTACTATTGCTTTCTTCATGTCAAATACATATTCCTTCGACTATGAGATTATGCAGCTCCCGAATATCGGAGGAATGCCTTGTTTGCTATCAAACGTCACAACGTAACTGGGTGATCATAAAGATGCTCTACAGGTATCTCTGAAGGTGTTTGTTGAGTTGGCATAGATCAAGATTAGGATTTGTCACTCCGAGTATCGCAGAGGTATCTCTGGGCCCTCTCGGTAATAGACATCATAAGAAGCCTTGCAAGCAAAGTGACTAAGGTGTTAGTTACAAGATGATGTATTACGAAATGAGTAAAAAGACTTGCTGGTAACGAGATTGAACTAGGTATAGAGATACCGACGATCAAATCTCGGGCAAGTAACATATCGATGGACAAAGGGAATTACGTATGTTGTCATAACGGTTCGACCGATAAAGATCTTCATAGAATATGTAGGAGCCAATATGGGCATCCAGGTTCCACTATAGGTTATTGACCGAAGAGGTGTCTCAGTCATGTCTACATAGTTCTCGAACCCGTAGGGTCCGCACGCTTAACGTTCGTTGACGATATAGTGTTATATGAGTTATGTGATTTGGTGACCGAATTTTGTTCGGAGTCCCGGATGAGATCACGGACATGACGAGGAGTCTCGAAACGGTTGAGAGGTAAAGATTGATATATAGGACGATGGTATTCGGACACCGGAAGGGTTTCGGGATGCACCGGGTAGCCATTGGGTCATCGGAAGGGCTTCCGGACAACCCCCGGTAGGTATATGGGCTTAATCGGCCAAGGGAGGTACAGACCAGCCCACAGGGGGTTGGTGCGCCCCTTTCCCTAGCTGTCCAGCCCTAGGGAAGAATAGGGGGGATGACTAGCCCGTCCTGCCTTTCCCTCTCATGGGAGAAAGGAAAGGGGGGCGCCTCCCACCCCTGCCTTTCCCCCGCACCTATATAAGGAAAGGGGGCGCCACTTGGGGAGGACCCCAAGTAGGATTCGGCCTACTTGGGGTGCCCTCCTGGCTGCTCCCTCCACCCCCACGTATATAGGTGGGAGGGGTGCGCCTAGTGAGGACACATCATTGTCTTTGCCGTGTGCGGCGCCCCCCTCCACGGTTTACACCCCCGGTCATATTTTCGTAGTGCTTAGGCGAAGCCCTGCGGAGATCACTTCACCATCACTGTCACCACACTGTCGTGCTGTCAAAACTCATCCACTACCTCACCGTCTTGCTGGATCAAGAAGGCGCGGACGTCACCGAGCTGAACGTGTGCTGAACATGGAGGTGCCATATGTTCGGTACTCGATCAGTTGGATCGTGAAGAAATTTCAACTACATCAACCGCGTTGTCAAACGCTTCGTCTTACGGTCTACGAGGGTATGTAGACACACTCTTCCCCCTTGTTGCTATGCATCTCCATGGATAGATCATTGCGTATGCGTAGATTTTTTTTGTTTTCCATGCAACGTTCCCCAACAGTGACATCCGAGCCAGGTCTATGCGTAGATGATATGCACGAGTAGAACACAAAGAGTTGTGGGCGGTGATAGTCATACTGCTTACCACCAACATCTTATTTTGATTCGGCGGTATTGTGGGATGAAGCGGCCCGGACCAACCTTACATGTCCACGCACATGAGACCGGTTCCACCGACTGACATGCAACTTGTTTTGCCTAAAGGTGGCTGCCGGGTGTCTGTTTGTCCTACTTTAGTTGAATCAAATTTGAGCGCGGCCGGTCCTTGAAGAAGGTTAAAACAGTAAACTTGATAAATCACTGTTGTGGGTTTTGCCGTAGGTAAGAACTGTTCTTGCTAGAAACCCGTAGCAGCCACGTAAAACTTGCAACAACAAAGTAGAGGACGTCTAACTTGTTTTTGCAGGGTATGTTGTGATGTGATATGGTCAAGACATGATGTGATATTCGTTATAGTATGAGATGATCATGTTTTGTTATTTATCGGCAACCGGCAGGAGCCCTATGGTTGTCTCTTTATTGTATGAACTGCAAATGCCATGTAACTGCTTTACTTTATCGCTATGCGTTAGCAATAGTTGTAGAAGCAATAGTTGGCGAGACGACCATGACGCAACGATGGAGATCAAGGTGTCGAGCCGGTGACGACGGAGATCAGGACGATGCTTTGGAAATGGAGGTCAAAAGCACGAGATGATGTTGGCCATATCATGTCACATATTTTGATTGCATGTGATGTTTATCTTTTATGCATCTTATTTTGCTTCGAACAACGGTAGCATTATAAGATGATCCCTTCACTAAATCTCAAGATATAAGTGTTCTCCCCGAATATGCACCGTTGCGAAAGTTCATCGTTTTGAGACACCACGTGATGATCGGGTGTGATAGACTCTACGTTCACATACAACGCGTGTAAGACAGTTTTGCACATGCAGAATACTTGGGTTAAACTTGACGAGCCTAGCATGTACAGACATGGCCTCGGAACACTGGAGACCGAAAGGTCGAACGTGAGTCATATAGTAGATATGATCAACATAGAGATGTTCACCATTGATGACTACCCCATCTCACGTGATGATCGGACATGGGTTAGTTGATTTGGATCATGTATCACTTAAATAACTTGAGGGATGTTAATTTAAGTGGGAGTTCATTAGTAATTTGATTAATTAAACTTAAATTTATCATGAACTTAGTCTTAATAGTTTTTGCATATCTATGTTGTAGGTCAATAGCTCGCGATATGGCTCCCCTATTTTTGATATGTTCCTAGAGAAAACTAAGTTGAAAGATGATAGTAGCAATGATGCGGACTGGGTCCGTGATCTGAGGATTATCCTCATTGTTGCACAGAAGAATTATGTCCTTGATGCACCGCTAGGTGACAGACCTATTGCAGGAGCAGATGTAGATGTTATGAACGTTTGGCAAGCTCGATATGATGACTACTTAATAGTTTAGTGTGCCATGCTTTACGGCTTAGAATCGGGACTTCAAAAATATTTTAAACGCCACGGAACATATGAGATGCTCCAAGAGATGAAATTGGTATTACAGACTCATGCCCGTGTCGGGAGGTATGAGACCTCTGACAAGTACTTTGCCTACAAGATGGAGGAGAATAGCTCAGCCAGTGAGCATGTGCTCAGAATGTCTGGGTACTGCAATCGCTTGAATCAAGTGGGAGTTAATCTTCCAGATAAGATAGTGATTGACAGAATTCTCTAGTCACTATCACCAAGCTACTAGAACTTCGTGATGAACTATAATATGCAAGAGATGATGAAAATGATTCCCGAGATGTTCGCGATGCTGAAATCGGCGAAGGTAGAAATCAAGAAAGAGCATCAAGTGTTGATGGTTAACAAGACCACTAGTTTCAAGAAAAAGGGCAAAGGGAAAGAAAGGGAACTTCAGAAGAATGGCAAGCAAGTTTCCACTCCCGTGTAGAAGCCCAAAGCTGGACCTAAGCCTGAAACTGAGTGCTTCTACTGCAAAGGGAATGGTCACTAGAAGCGGAACTACCCCAAATACTTGGCAGATAAGAAGGATGGCAAAGTGAACAAAGGTATATTTGTTATACATGTTATTGATGTGTACTTTACTAGTGTTCGTAGTAACCCCTGGGTATTTGATACCGGTTCAGTTCCTAAGATTAGTAACTCGAAACAGGAGTTGCAGAATAAACAAAGACTAGTTAAGGGCGAGGTGACGATGTGTGTTGGAAGTGATTCCAAGGTTGATATGATCACCATCACACACTCCCTCTACCTTCGGGATTAATGTTGAACCTAAATAAATGTTATTTGGTGTTTGCGTTGAGCATGAATATGATTAGATCATGTTTATTGCAATACGGTTATTCATTTAAGTCAGAGAATAATTGTTGTTCTGATTAAATGAATAAAACCTTCTATGGTCATACACCCAATGTGAATGGTTTATTGAATCTCGATTGTAGTGATACACATATTCATAATATTGATGCCAAAAGATGCAAAGTTAATAATGATAGTGCAACATACTTGTGGCACTGCCATTTAGGTCATATTGATGTAAAACGCATGAAGAAACTCCATACGGATGGACTTTTGGAATCACCTGATTATGAATCATTTGATACTTGCGAACCATGCCTCATGGGCAAGAAGACTAAAACTCTGTTCTTCGAAACAATGGAGTGAGCTAATGACTTATTGGAAATAATACATACCGATGTATGAGGTCCGATGAGTGTTAAAGCACGCGGCGGGTATCATGATTTTCTGACCTTCACAGATGACTTGAGTAGGTATGGGTATATCTACTTGATGAAACACAAGTCTGAAACATTTGAAAAGTTCAAAGAATTTCAGAGTGAAGTATCATCGTAACAAGAAAATAAAGTTTCTACGATCTGATCACGGAAGCGAATATTTGAGTTACGAGTTTGGCCTTCATTCAAAACAATGTGGAATTGTTTCACAAGTCACGCCACCTGGAACACCACAGCTTAATGGTGTGTCCGAACGTCGTAACCATACTTTATTAGATATGGTGCATTCTATGATATCTCTTACCAATTAACCACTATCGTTTTGGCATTATGCATTAGAGACAGCCGCATTCACGTTCAATAGGGAACCATCTAAATCCATTGAGATGACACCGTATGAACTATGGTTTGGCAAGAAACCTAAGTTGTCATTTCTTAAAGTTTGGGGTTGCGACACTTATGTCAAAAGGCTTCAGCCTGATAAGCTCGAACCCAAATCGGAGAAGTGCGTCTTCATAGGATACCCTAAGGAAATAATTGGGTACATCTTCTACCATAGATCCGAAGGCAAGATCTTTGTTGCTAAGAATGGATCCTTTCTAGAGAAGGAGTTTCTCTCGAAAGAAGTGAGTGGGAGGAAAGTACAACTTGGTGAGGTAATTGTACCTTCTCTCGAATTGGATTGTAGCACATCAGAGAAAACCGTTCCCGTGATGCCTACACCAACTTGAGAGGAAGCAAATGATAATGATCATGAAACTTCAGATCAAGTTGCTACTGAACCTCGTAGGTCAACCAGAGCACGATCCGCACCAGAGTGGTACGGTAATCCTGTCTCGGAAGTCATGTTATTATACCATGGCGAACCTACGAACTATGAAGAAGCTATGATGAGCCCAGAATCTACCAGATGGCTTGAGGCCATGAAATCTGAGATAGGATCCATTTATGAAAACAAAGTATGGACTTTGGTGGACTTGCCCGATGATCGGCAAGCCATAGAAAATAAATGGATCTTCAAGAAGAAGACTGACACTGATGGTAATGTTACTGTCTACAAAGCTCGACTTGTCGCGAAAGGTTTTCGACAAGTTCAAGGAGTTGACTATGATGAGACTTTCTCACCCGTAGCGATGCTTAAGTCTGTCTGAATCATGTTAGCAATTGCCACATTTTATGGTTATGAAATCTGGAAAATGGACGCCAAAACAGAATTCCTTAATAGATTTCTTAAAGAAGAGTTGTATATGATGCAACTAGAAGGTTTTGTCAATCCTAAAGGTGCTAACAAAGTGTGCAAGCTCCAGCGATCCATCTATGGACTGGTGCAAGCATCTCGGAGTTGGAATATATGCTTTGATGAGGTGATCAAAGCATATGGTTTTATACAGACTTACGGTGAAGCCTGTATTTACAAGAAAGTGAGTCGGAGCTCTGTAGCATTTCTGATATTATATGTGGATGACATATTGTTGATTGGAAATGATATATAATTTCTGGATAGCATAAAAGGATGTTTGAATAAGAATTTTTCAATGAAAGACCTCGGTGAAGCTACTTACATATTAGGCATCAAGATCTATAGGGATAGATCGAGACGCTTAATAGGAATTTCACAAAGCACATACCTTGGCAAAGTTTTGAAGAAGTTCAAAATGGACCAGTCTAAGAAAGGGTTCTTGCCTGTGTTGCAAGGTGTGAAGTTGAGTAAGACTCAAAGCCCGACCATGGCAGAAGATAGAGAGAGAATGAAAGTCATTCCCTATGTCTCAGCCATAGGTTCTATAAAGTATGCCATGTTGTGTACCAGACCTGTTGTGTGCCTTGCCATGAATTTGGCAAGGGGGTACGATAGTGATCCAGGAGTGGATTACTGGACAACGGTCAAAGTTATCCTTAGTTACCTAAGAGGCTAAGGAAATGTTTCTCGGTTATGGAGGTGATAAAGAGTTTGTCGTAAAGGGTTACATCGATGCAAGCTTTGACACCGATTAAGATGACTCTCAATCTCATTCTGGATACGTATTGAAAGTGGGAGCAATTAGCTAGAGTAGCTCCGTGCAAAGCATTGTAGACATAGAAATTTGCATAATACATACGGATCTGAATGTGGCAGACCCGTTGACTAAACATCTCTCACAAGCAAAACATGATCACACCTTAGTACTCTTTGGGTGTTAATCACATGGCGTTGTGAACTAAATTATTGACTCTAGTAAACTCTTTGGGTGTTAGTCACATGGCGATGTGAACTATGGGTGTTAATCACATGGCGATGTGAACTAGATTATTGACTCTAATGCAAGTGGGAGACAGAAGGAAATATGCCCTAGAGGCAATAATAAAGTTGTTATTTTATATTTCCTTATTCATAATAAAGGTTTATTATTCATGCTAGAATTGTATTGATCGGAAACTTAAATACATGTGTGAATACATAAACAAATACCATGTCCCTAGTAAGCCTCTACTAGACAAGCTCGTTGATCAAAGATGGTTAAGGTTTCGTAACCATAGACATGTGTCGTTATTAGATAACAGGATCACATCATTAGGAGAATGATGTGATGGACAAGACCCATCCGTTAGCTTAGCATAATGATCATTCAGTTTATTGCTATTGCTTTCTTCATGTCAAATACATATTCCTTCGACTATGAGATTATGCAACTCCCGAATACCGGAGGAATGCCTTATGTGCTATCAAACGTCACAACGTAACTGGGTGATCATAAAGATGCTCTACAGGTATCTTCGAAGGTGTTTGTTGAGTTGGCATAGATCAAGATTAGGATTTGTCACTCCGAGTATCGCAGAGGTATCTCTGGGCCCTCTCGGTAATACACATCATAAGAAGCCTTGCAAGCAAAGTGACTAAGGTGTTAGTTACAAGATGATGTATTACGGAACAAGTATAGAGACTTGCCGGTAACGAAATTGAACTAGGTATAGAGATACCGACGATCGAATCTCGGGCAAGTAACATACCGATGGACAAAGGGAATTACGTATGTTGTCATAACGGTTCGACCGATAAAGATCTTCATAGAATATGTAGGAGCCAATATGGGCATCCAGGTTCCGCTATTGGTTATTGACCGGAGACGTGTCTCAGTCATGTCTACATAGTTCTCGAACCCGTAGGGTCCGCACGCTTAACATTCGTTGACGATATAGTGTTATATGAGTTATGTGATTTGGTGAGCGAATGTTGTTCGGAGTCCCGGATGAGATCACGGACATGACGAGGAGTCTCGAAATGGTCGAGAGGTAAAGATTGATATATAGGACGATGGTATTCGGACACTGAAAGGGTTTCGGGATGCACCGAGTAGCCATCGGGTCACCGGAAGGGGTTCCGGACAACCCCCGGTAGGTATATGGGCTTAATGGGCCAAGGGAGGGACAGACCAACCCACAGGGAGCTGGTGCGCCCCTTTCCCTGGCCGGCCAGCCCTAGGGTAGGAAAGGGGGAGGGCTAGCCCCTCCTGCCTTTCCCTCTCATGGGAGAAAGGAAAGGGGGGGGGGGCTCCCTCCCCTGCCTTTCCCCTGCACCTATATAAGGAAAGGGGGGTGCCACTTGGGGAGGACCCCAAGTAGGATTCGGCCTACTTGGGGCGCCCTCCTAGCTGCTCCCTCCACCCCCACCTATATCTCTACTCCTAATGTCTGAGTTGGTAGGATTGCATCCACGGTTTATTTTCGTCCCACCACTTTCGTCCGGTTTTTTTTTATCTGGTTTTTTTCGTCACACCTCTCCCGCTACAGAACGGAAAAAAACATACGCCGCTTCCTATCTCGATCCACCCCTTCCTGATGGAAACCCACACGCACATACGCACGCGACAGCCTCCTCATCCTCCCACGATCGCCCCCAATGCCGCCTGCAGGCCATGCCGGCCACCCACCAGATTCCTTGCCGATCCTTCTACACGCGGCACCGCCTCCCTTGCAAGGACGCCCTACCATGGGTCTCCATCGGTGCCATGACTGCCGCAGCCTCCCACCTGCCGACGCTCCAGATCCGGCCGTAGTTGACCCCCTCTACATCAGTGATCAGTCAAGGTAGGAGGTGTGGCGCTATCCATCTTCCCGCGTGTACGGCGGCCAGTGCCCGTGTCCGTGTATCCCGGCCAAGGGTGTCCTTGAGATCCATTGATCCATGGTCAGATCTCGAGGAGGAGGGGTGTACGGCGGTTGCCACCGTCGGTGGTTGCACTTGAAGGTCTCCGCCGCTTGCTCCAACCAGATCCAGCCAGACCCATCCTGTGGTGGTCCACGTGCATCTGGACGGACGCAACGGCTCGGCCACCCCTGTCCTTGGTCTTCGTCCACCACACCATCCCACTGCGGTAATAAATCTCAAGCCATGCCCTTTTCCTTGAGATGAAATACAAAACTTCTGTTCTGTTATATCTTGGTGAATGTCTCGCCAATTGCCATACAGATACATGTGTGCTTCTCCTGTCGTGCATTTGCTGGGTCAGCTGCTGCTACCCGGGCTCACACGACCCCGTGGAGGAAGGAGCTGTGCAAGGAATCACTGCCAAAAGACTGAAGACGAGTTTGAAGAGTCCTGGATTCCAGGCCATGTTCCCTAAGGAAGAAGCAACGCGAGCTAGCCGAGGGTTCAGATTGACGTGCGCTTTGATTCTCGTTGATTCATTATTTTGACCGACCCAAGCAGCGCCGGCGCTCATGGAGGACAACCTGATGTTCCTAGAGGCCTGACATGCGGTATATGTTCGTCTGAAACCATGGGCCCATGGTATATGTATAACCATAGCACATTACACATGCATGCAAGTACAACAAGTCCTCCAACGGGTGGAGCTGGTTCAGGTACCACAAGCACCCTCCATGACAAGCAGGTTCCAGTTGTGCGAAGTCTACGTGCTACTGCTATCCATACTGTGCCATAGCAAAATAGGTTTATCTGATGCCTCAACGGCCTTCTGCCAGTCACCCATTTATTTAGTGTTGGTCTAGGGAATTTTTTGAGTTGTTGTGTGTACCTTCATGTTTTTACTCGTGAAATATCTTCATGTTTTTTAGATTACATAAATTTTTGAACGCTGGATTTTTGTGAAACTGAAAGCTATTATCATCGGACAGAAAAATAAACTTCTTCTGTTACTATTGTGTGTTTAATCTCTCCGTCCCAAAATAAGTGTCAATGATTTAGCACAACTTCAGCGACACTTATTTTGGGAGGGAGCGAGTAGTTGTTTACCACAAACATTGCTATTTGAGTCTGATAATCTAAATCATCTTCTAAGGTTCTGACAAACTCTGATCACCACCTTTATGAATATGCTAAACAAATGAAGGATGTTATTAAGATTTTTCTTACCTTGTCTCTTTTAGTTCACTGTTTGCAGCCTCACCAATTTTGGCGGCCCCAACAATTATGTTCCAAAAATTACAGTTAGCTGCTCAATGGAAAACCTTACCTGAAGTAATAGAACTAAACACTAATATTATGACTATAGGGTTGCTAGATAACTGATCGACAATACTGTCAACTAGGTATGTATTTTTCCCTAGATTAAAGACAAGTAGGCTTCCTCCTCCCTGCAGCTTAAGTCATTTAGTTCATATTGATATTTTAGAGCCTAGAGAAGATAACTGAATGTTTTTTTGGGAAATGTTTTAAATGGAGGGATATCCTATAACCTGTATTTGACACTATAATCCGAGTCTGCAAATCATTCAAGGATCAAATAGTATTGTCCGTTTCTATCACATAATGGTTGCTTTTACTGTTCAAATTTTGTATTAGTAGTTGATATAGTGATTAGATCAACCTTGCAGTACTAATGGGCTCCTTTTAGCCATGCTTATATGGTCCGCTTTTGGAAATTAATTGATCATGTTTTCCTCTTTTGGATCAGAACACTATAAGTAAGATATGTCTAAGCTGAGAAAGGTTTTAGATGTGAGCTTCACACAAGAAAGGCTGCAATCCCCTTCTAGATATACATCTTTGTCCTATATGTTTCTCCATAATACTTATGATTTTTAGTAGAATAGAGAGTTTTTAAGCCTTTAAATTAGCATGTGTGGACATTTGACTGAGTCAAGTTGCCCTTTTAGTTGAAAGAGGAAGCATAGTAAATGCATTTTTTTGTGTCTTCTACTCGGTTAGACTTGCTCAAACGTAACTTGATGATTTTCTAGGATTTGACACATCTCCACTTGCAAGGTTACAACAAGATTTAGTCCTTAGATTGATTAATTACACACATGTACAAGGAAATATATCACTTGAATTGTTTGATTTGCATCGAGGAGAATGCCGACATAGCATCAGAGCACGCGCATCGCTTTATAGTGTACATAACCAAACCGTTGGCGCGCATGTTGAGACCATGAGCCCACGTGGGACCTCCAAAGAACCTGAAAATCACAGACATTGCCAACAAGGTCGTTGTGAATTAAAGGTATGTACAACTTTCATTGCCGCTTGCGTATATTTTCTCCGAAGATGACCATAATTGTTTCATGCCACTTGATGTTCTTCAGTAGAGATTTAATCAATCCAGAGATGTTGTAAATTGACACAGTTGAACCACATGCTTCGAGAGACGATGCCGTTGACTTCCGCAACGACGAGCAAGGTGGCGAATACCAGCTCGAGCTATTTGAGGTCTTTGAGAGCCACAAGCAGAGCCTTAGCAGGCTCTAAGAGTGGGAGATCTTCTAGCACCAGTTGATGGCCAGATCGTCAACCATGTAAGGTATGGGGGCATACAACACATGACTCTGTTTTTTGTATTCGTCCGTTCTTCTCAATCATGTATGACTAGGCAAGTACTTTTTTCTATATTGCAGTATTGATAAAAATATAAGAAGACGCCAATAATTCAACATATGCAACTTCCATCGTACAAAAGATTCATATATTTGAACAGTCAAACTTTAACAACATCTGCAAACAACACTCATGTACTCAATCTCATGCCTTTGCATGAAGATTAAAATAAGAGATAAGGGGAACCACATGGCAAGATGTCAAATAACTGAATGTGCATACATATATATCACGGCTAGATATGCAATCCAACAAGGTATATATGTACGTCTGTTCTAATAATGCATCTTTTGCAGGGGCTACATGTAAGTTAAACCTCCTGAATATATTTGTGAGAAATAAAAATACATGTCTCTGATGAGTGCTGAGGTCTATTTGAAGATATATATAAGAAAGCAAAAGTGACTGCTAATAACAATTTAAAGTTCATAAAAAAATGTAAAATACTCATATGACAAATACACGAGTAGAGATTTGAATGTGATAGAACATTATAAAGAGCTCCGATCCATGTAACATCGTTGTCCTCCATTGTGACCTTTCATATAACATTCTGATGTGTCATGGGCAATTTAAGTTGCAGGATATATGCGGATCAGGTTAATTAGCAGTCACTTTAATAGTACAGATATTTTTAATCCAAGAGAATGTTTGTAGGCTTCAATTTAAATCTGGTTTAGTTGGCCTTCGGACTTCCCTTTAATAGTAGAGATATGTTTATGTCAACAACGTGTGTGATCACAATGGAGGAGCTCGCAAGTACATCAACCAAGGTGCTTCATGAAGTCACATGCTCATGACGCGACATCTCACTCTTGAGTTGTCCTTGAACTTTTAATGGACGTGGTGTACCATGGAGAAGAGCTTAATGGACGTGGTGTACCAAAGGGAATTCATGTCAACAGAAGCAATTTTTCTCTTGTGGTAGGTTTTAGACAGTAGACACCAGTTGATGTTGCTTTGTTAAACTAAGATGTGCTATTACCACTTTTTGCTTCCTTTCTAATCATTGTGCCTCGGCTAATTATTTTATTTTCTCTAGATTTAGTAGCTCTCAGTCTGAAGATGATTGTTGTCATGCTTGGGATTTAACAACTTGTGCCTGGGTAGGATATCATACTATGAAATATCGGCAGTTATTGCGATGCTTCTCAAACACTTCCATCAATTGCAGATTATTATCAACAGTGGGGATGATTGACGACAGGAGCACTTAGCTGTACAGCTTGCTGCACACTTTTATGGTAAATGTGTATAACAACACTACTGTTATCATGATAATAATCAATTCTATGATGATTGTTGAGGTCGTGCATTTTTGCTGAACATTGGCTGTTGTATTGCTATTTGTAGCTTTCGTATAGTTGAATGGTGCTTCATGAATTTGACCAGGTTGCTGCTCATATCATTGGTACGCAGCCTCTTGCAGCATTCGCTCCCGGTAACTGATCAACACCATGACTCCATAAAGACCAAGGGAGATGCAACAAAACAATGAAGATATGTATACACTGAGCATGTAGCGGCAGAACAGCCAGTTATCGTTGTTCTTCTTGACGCGCGATCAGGTTGCTCTTGGTGTCGATGATGCCATCTTGAATGTATATATCTTCTGTAGATGTGCTAATTTTCCATGCATTGAGTTTTAATTACAGTAAATGATTTTGCTTTGTCAGCTGATTAGAGCAACTTAAATTAATAAGTCAGCAACCTTTGAATCTTTAGGGCACTAATGAGTAGATTATGTTCAGTATGCATGTATACGATTTGCTATTTTTTTTTCTTTTCCTCTTTGTGGCTGGTTTTTCCATTGATCTACAATTAGATAATGAAACTTACCTGAATATAGATGGTAAAATATCATCACTCATCGGACATTGATGTCGTTGATAGCTTATCCTTCTGAACATTCATGGGACCGCTAGGATCAATGATGTATGCTTTAACATTACACTGTGAGCCAAGATTGTTAGCATCCACATATTGTTTTGATCCTGCTGACAAGATTCCCTTTATAGTTTGACCAGATGGAGTTTTTTATTTATGCTGAAACCTCTCATTATCTCCATCTGTAACTGAAAATTATGAAAATTTGCCTGAGGGCAGAATATGGAGCAGAGAAGAGGTTCCAAGAGAAATTATGTACTCCCTCCATCTCAAAATAAGTGTCTCAACTTGTAGCTTTAGTGTAAAGTTATACTAAGGTTGAGACACTTATTTTGGGACGGAGGCAGTACTATTTAAGGTAAACCCTATGGTTCAGCCGGCGGATTAACAAGCTTGTGTCCATCGCCTTGGTTGCACGCCACGTGTCCAACGTGATGTGGTGAACTGGGCCCCATGATCTCTTCTCTCTGCAACAACGCATCGGTTCCAAAAAAAAAGCAATGAGACCTACAAAAATAATTTAATTGCAACAAGGCCTCTGTTACAAAAAAAAATGTGCAACATGACCCGTGTTGCAGAAATTTATTGCAACACAACCTTTGTTGTAGTGTTAAAGGGTGTCGCTCGCCGCTCAATCCGTCAGATTGCACGCCTTGCGAGGCGGTGGTTCTTTTAAAAAGATCCTGAAGCTTAGCAGCACCCATTATTTAAGGTTCTTGTAATGTGTTATCCCGATTTCATGAAGAGGATCATATACTATGTCTATTATTCCTTCTTTTTTTAACAATCTATGCCTATTATTCTGAATCTTTTTGCCACTGTATCAAATGAATTTCATTTGACTTGATGAAGACTTGCTTAAACATTTTGTGGCTGTAGGTATTTAGGAGTACAAAATTGGTATCATAGGTGAATGTTCTTAGTACAATACCACACGACCTACGTCATCCATAATGACTAGCACAATAAAATGGGAGAAGTTATTCAAGTCTTTGTTTCAGTTTGATTTTCTCAGCTATATACCACAATTGTTTTCCTTCATGTTTCTTGCTGTCACAAATTAAAGTGTTACATTTGTTGCCATCGAAGAATAAAGAGAGACGGACATTGTGGTTACACTACGTGCATTTTGGAAACAAGATTAATGTGCTCCCACTTTAGATGGGAAGTTTTTCATTTTCTTTGTAAATCAGACATACATTACACCATCATATCTTGCACTATGTTCGGAACTATTTCATAGATTTACCATGCTAAGGTGAGACGGTAGACTTTTGAATGGGCGATGATTTTAGAGAAAGAGACGGATGTTCTTGCAGGAACATGATACAGATAATGATTGCCAAGGAGGAAGTGGAAGAGAAGTCAGCTACATAAATAGAAATCATATTACATATTGGTTGACACACATTTTTTAATTGAAACAACTATATGATCGGTGTGTTTGTATTTTTTCTGATTAGTAATTAGTCCTGTATATAATTAGACATGTAGTTAATTAGGTATGTATTAATTAATTAATTAGGCATACAGTTAATCACGCTGAATCAATTTGAAAGCGCTCACGGGCGAGGACGGCCAACAGACTCTTGCCGACTTTGGCGACAGCCAGTAGGCCCTCAGCGACATGGCCGAGCAATGCTCGCCAACATGGACAATGGTCATCACATGCTCGTGACATATGCAACCAAGTGTTCGCCGGGTTGTATTTTTGCACTCGGGTCGTGACAAGATGAATGAATAAAACACAACCAATTCGAGGTAAAAAACATATTTTTTGGGCTGATTGTCAAAAGAAAAGATGTGTATTACCTGAGATAGCATTGTTCTCGGTTATTTTAGCTCCGTGAATAGTTTTTTTCTTAAAGCCCGTGGCAACGCACATGCGTTCTACTAGTATATGTGGGAGGGGGGCGCCTAGCGAGGACACAACATTGTCTTAGCCGTGTGCGGCGCCTCCCCTCCACGGTTTACACCCCTGATCATATTTTCGTAATGCTTAGGCGAAGCCCTGCGGAGATCACTTCACCATCACCGTCACCACGCCGTCGTGCTGTCGGAACTCATCCACTACCTCGCCGTCTTACTGGATCAAGAAGGCGCGGACGTCACCGAGCTGAACGTGTGCTGAACGCGGAGGTGCCGTACGTTCGGTACTCGATCGGTTGCATCGCGAAGAAAGTTCGACTACATCAATTGCGTTGTCAAACGCTTCCGCTTACGGTCTACGAGGGTACGTAGACACACTCTTCCCCCTTGTTGTTATGCATCTCCATGGATAGATCATTGCGTGTGCGTAGAATTTTTTTTGTTTTCCATGCAACATTCCCCAACAGTGTTCTAGCTTGGCTAGCTAGCGGCCGCGAGCGCCGCACGGAGCTGGCATCCGGGCTGCCGCAAGATGGGCTCCGCGGCGCCGGCGCTTTTGCCATCGCCGTCTGCCAGCGGCGGTAACTGCGTCCCATGGTCGAGGATGACTAGGTGGACGGGCCGGAGGTAGGAGGTCACTCGGGGATTTTTGTCCAGACTAACATGTAAGTCCCACAAGTCATAACACGTAACTTGCCGGTCAAATAGACGGCGTTGACTTAAGGGTCGACATGGGTTGAAACGTGCCTATGACGGCACTTGGTAGTTTTTTGCGACGAATTAAGAAAATTTTGGTATCTTTTTTCTAATTTTTGTAGAGTAGTGGTTTCTTGGTAGGGTTGGTTGGAAAGTGGTAATTTCTTCGTAGTGGTTTCTTGTAAGGAATAATGTACCAGCGACAAAAGGCGATTCTAGGTTGCGTTGTACTACTAATGGTCGCGGGAGTGTGTAGCTCATTTTCTGGGTTCGATCCCGGCCGAACGCACGGCGGCCTTTTTTTTAAATATTATTAACCTCGCTGCGAGCCAATATTGTACACTAGTAGTTTGACTTTTGAAGTCGAACAGACGTGTCACACCACAATGTGGGTGCATTGGATAGCCCAGCCACGTGAACGAGTTTTCCCTCCCATCATTTCGTGGCTCGCGTACTAGCGTAGTAATAGTACTACTGCGTAAAGTAGTAGCACTCCTGTATATCAATTCACACCGTGCAACGGTTCTCGCCAGTGTGCTCGCCCTAGCCGCACCTCGCTTGCTACTTCCTCAATATTTAAACTAGCGCCTCCCGATTAAGCCCGAGGAGCCGGAAAAGCCTGGCGCGGCATTGGGAATTGTGCAATATGCCTCTGTACGTAAAGTGCTACTACTACTCTGTAGCTTGTGGCGTTGCACGCATGGACTTCGCTCCATTATCGGCTCTAAACTCCATAAAAAAATTCCTCTTGACGTGATATTTTTTTTTTTTGAAACGGAGGCAAAAGCTTTTCCTCATCTCATTCATAAAGAAGGAAGGACCAACAAACAAAGTTCGACGAGATCCATTACACCTTCACAAATGGAAGCGAAAAGCATAGTCTCACTGTATCAAAGAACTCAAATGTTCTGCCCCCGCAGTAACCGTCGCTGATAAACAGGCTGCTAGTGTGTGCGTGAGAGGAGTGACTGAGTAGTACCCTTGAATAGAGCACGGAGAGTACGAACTACGCAGGTGTACTTTCCCTGCATTGATAGTACAGCGATAGTTCTAGAGAACAGTAGTACCCTCCACTTCCGACTGTAGCTCATTGGCCTTGAGATTCATGAGTTCAAAACTGGTGCACTATATTAGAAAGTACAGTACATCGCACTACTAGTTGAGAAAGTACTACTGCTACAGTACTACATAAGTAAATAATAGCCGCACCATCGCACTACCACTATGTGTGCCCGCATAACTTCCTTAACGAAGGGACGAGGCCCTGCGGTTACGCTCTTATCTCCTCCTCGCCAGTTCCCCTCCCCCTGAAGAGGCCAGGCAGTTCGTCGCTGCTGCCATGGATTCGCCAGGCGGTTCTCCTCCTCGTCGGGGCTGGGAGACCTTGGACGACGATCCTCTGGGAGAAATCGCACGCCGCTCCGATGTCCTCACCGCCGCAAGACTCGATGCTTCCTACACCAGCTATTTTAAGACGGTGCGTAAACAGGCTTGGGAAAAGGCCATGCTTGTTGGTCTTCCATGCGTTCTCGAGCAGAAGGTTATTCTATGGGACAATCCATCGAACAGTCCACCGCTACCTGGCCGTGGTTGCACGTTGACTCCGCTAGAGTTGCTGACGTTGAGAGGGAGCCGGATTTTGTCTGATGAGCAGATCAGTCATGGAGTTTGATCATGTAGTGTATATTCTAAATATAGTACCTAATTATTCCATCCAATAATTTCTCTGCTGCCCACCGTCTTATATATAGGTCTAGGTTGGTGCCAATGGAGATTGGCTTGCATACCTCCGGCCAAATACCACCATCATTTTGCACAACATCCACAGTAGTGTGGCCATTCCCGTAGACCCCTTCTCCACCATTGCGATCGGCCTTTCGGACTGGCTGGGCTTGAATATGTATGATGATGCCAACATGAGATTGAAGACGATAGGAATTGCGGACCTGCCGACAAAGCGACGCAGCTACGACGATTACTATCTCATCGCGGTGTTCGACATAAGGATTGCCATCAATGCACAAGGCCGTAATGGCAGAGGCTGGCACATGTTGGCCCCGGCAGATTTGTATCCCTACACGTTCGAAGACGTTGTGTGCCATGTAGGCCGCATCTTCGCGGTGACAAGCCAGGGGACTTGTTTCATCTGGTTGTCATCCTACGGTACGGGAGATTACAAACGGAATGCACAAACCATCATTTGCATCCCTAACGGTACTTCTCCATTATTTTGCAGGGACCAGTCATCCCCCGATCAAAATCAGATCGCCGATCCTGGATGTGCATTACCATCAGTGATTTAGTCTAACGTGGAACCTTGTAGCTGACTTTGGCATATTAGGATCAACTATCTTAGCAGTCGTTACCCATGGTACCACTGATGTGCAACATGGTCACACGATCTACCACGATCGAACCGTCACCATCTACCTAGGTATTCCATTTTCTCATTGCTGTGTGTTAGAGTAGTACTGTTAGTTCTTTTCTTTTCTTCACTGGGACATGTTTACTAGTACTAGTACTACAATTTGGTATTAATTTTTTTAACCCTCTCGCCTTCTCTTTCATTGTAGTAGTAAGGAGTACTAGTACTACTTTTTACCTTGGAGGACGCGTATATCTAGCTAGGCCCTTGAAGACTTGATCCCACTAACTCCCACCATTTTTGTTTTTCCATGTCTTACTATCTCATCCATGTAGCCAGGAGTGGCAATATATAATAAGCCGGTTATTTTACTTCCTCTATACTGGAGTACTAGTACTAATTGCTGCGCAATATTATTGACCGCCATATTTGAGCACAACATTATCATACATGGACCTTGACCATGTACATCACCATGTGTCCAGATCTGAGATGCCGCGTGTACCAGATGAACGGCGCCGTGTTCGACCCCGTGATGCTATGTGGGTGTCGAGGAACACTCTTGGAGAGTACTCGCTTTTCATTGGGGACAGCTACCCCATTGTGAAGCAGATGCCACCTTCCATGCACGACACGGAAGGCCTGCCCTTCATGAAGCATGGTTGTGTCTTCAGTGTGCACCGTCAGATGAATGACATGCTGGGACACGCTATCCCTGATTTATGCTGCTTCAGCTTGGATGAGTCTCCATCATGTGGAACCGGACTAGAAAGCTGCGACAATGATTCCCGTCGCACACCGCTATGGATCGTGCCATCTATGAAGAACACCTGGGACTGGAACCTGGAGGAGGACATGGAGCCCATCTATAACGTGTAAGTGAAGTATTGTAAATTGTGAATGGTAGCGCTATAAATATATGTAGAGTAGTCGTGCACAAATTTATCACATGAAGTGGAGATCAACTTGTGTGGCATACTGGCATTTGTCCTTTAGAATTGATTACTAGTAAATGTGTTATGTGTACGTGCAACTTGTGTGGCTGTTGCACGGGCTCCAACACGCTCTGTGGGAAAAAAAGGTGGCACAGCTTTGGCTATAGGTGACGTGGCAGTATCATACAGTAGCGATCGTTCGCTATAGTTGTAGTACCAGGACGACAACTCCTATAAACCTTGCGCTTGACTCTTCGCCTCTTCGGGAGGTTCAACAGTTCGTACTCCTGTGAACCTTGCACTTGGCTCTTCGCCTGTTCTGAAGGTCCAACAATGATGATACTACAGTACAATATGCTTCTGGCAATCTAACACCGAATGAACTACTGCACGTCCACCGCGAGGGCGAGGGACAGGGAGAGGGAGAGGGCGCTATAGTCAAAACGCTCTCCTCGTCCTGCGAGCCACCACGCGCTTGGGCGAGGGAGGGAGCATAGGCATACGTAGTAAGCAAGCTTCTCCTCGTCCTGTGAGCCATCGCGCGTGGGCGAGGGAGAGGGTGTAGTAAGCAAGCTTCTCCTCATTCTTGCGAGTTGACGGGACACATCAAAGTAGTACTACGTAGTCCATACTGCGTCCTTTTCGGTTAATATGGCTTAATTTGAAACGAGAAAAATACACTAGCGGTCAACGTATGTAACAATACGCTCATTACGGTCACTATATAGTTTTGCGGTGATTATACGGTCACTAGCTCACAGTAGAGCACCGTATTGCAGCCTGCTGACCGGCCACATAATCGACGTGGCACTTTGTTTACTGGTTAAATTGACACCTGGTTTCTGGGTCCCACCTGTCAGTTGGCAAAGTCCAACCCTTGCGCGCGGACCACCCTGGCTGTGTATGCGAGTGCATGCATGTGTACTCCCTTGGTCCGTGAAAAACTATACATCTAGCATTAGAAAAAATTTCAACAAAGAGTGTACATCTACACTTTCAATGCACTTAGCCTTTAATCTAATCGGCATTGATTGACTAATGCACCAACTTGTGCTCTAGCTATAGGTTGCATGTCTATCCTTAATTACAGCATGCAACAACCTTCATTTAGTCTTCTTCTCTCAATGGTCGCATGCACACATAAGTCTGCTACTTTTGGGCGTTAATTATGCCATAAAGTTCCGGTTCCTCTTGGTCAATGTGTAAGTCTCTAAATGTACAGTCTTTCACGAACGAAGGGAGTAGGTTGAGCACTTGAGCGTGAGCGTATGTGTTGTGTCGTGTGCTGTGTGCCGTATGGATGCGTGAGTGTTGCGTGCGTGCATCTGTACGTGTGAGTGTTGCATGCATGCATGCATGAGGCCAGTTCATGCATATTTCAAGCTTCATTAAAACGTTGCATGCAAGAATTAAGAGATGACTCACCAATGCATGTAAGTCTTTTGTTCCTCACGCATGCATTCCAATTAATACGTTCGTAAACACAATTTTCTTGAGGAAAACGAGCCCATTATTGAGTACTTTTGGAAAAAAATCTTCGGGCACTCATCATTTACTACTACCTTTGTTGATGATTTTTTATTGATATGTATATAAACCTCCGTCCTAGTTTATTGGTCCGCTTCGTACTTAGTGTAAAATTTTGACCGTAAATTTAACTAACAAAGTGTCAATGCATGTCATAAAAAACTATACCATTAAAAACTATGTTCAAATACAAATCCAGTGATATGATTTTTGGTGACATGCATTAATATTTTATTAGTTAAATAGATGGTCAAAGTTTGACACAAAATACTAGTAGTACTCCGACATTATTGGCGCCGGGTGCCTTTGCCAATGTTTATTGTTGTTGGACAGGATGAGAGTAGAGGCATAGGGATATTGTAGACAGGAAGTCTTGGCGATCCATTATTCTCCATCTCGGTCAGAGAGAACTATTCAACTAGTCTCTACAGTGAAGTGACAATACACGCTGCAGCCGATGGGATACTTAATTAATAACCTGAGCCAGCGTGTTGGTGTTAGTAAATCAACCTTACCCTGTACTGCCATCATGTTTGCCAGTGGAGCACGCTTCCGCAAATACGCCTGCGCACCTCTCTCTTCCAATAACTGACATATGGGCCCTCTTGAGGTAGACCCACATGTCATCGGCTTAACTATTTACACTCCGAAGGACGGTATATCCTGGTAGTAGTACTAGTAGAATTGAGATTTAATGCACTTTCTTGCCCGTCCTTCCCTCTTCTTCCTCCTTTCTACTTCTTCCTCCTCTCTACACCATCGTTGGCCGCACACCATTTCCCCCTGCTCACTGCTCGCCCGCCCACACCATCTTCCTCGGTAGCTCTCGCGCGTACCATATCCCCCCCGCTCACTGCTCGGCCACACACGCCATCTTCTTCACTCGCCCACCCGAATCCACTTCCCCGCTCGCTCGCAGGCACCGAAAACCCCAATCACTCAGTGCCCTAAAAACCCTATGGCAGAACCAACTGACACGTAGAGCCGCGATTGGAATTCCCTCCCCGATGTTCTCTTGGAGCAGATCTGTAATCGTTTGGACCTGCTCAGCACCATGCGTTTGGCCGCATGCTCGGTGTCTATGTACCATGTACTCGTCTGCAACTGGCCGACCCTTTTCAAGACACCCTGCTTGCTTATGCCCGATCCTCGCAGGTGGCCTAGACACCAACTTGACGATCCTAGGAGGTAGCCGTCGTGCCCCTCAACATGCTACCACTACCCGCCCACCTGTCCTTCATGCGCGACCACTACTGGGCGGGCATGAAGGCCAACTGGATCGTCCTCATCCACCAATCCGGTAGTCCATGGCATCTCGTGGACATCTACACCCATTGAGAGATCACCCTTCCATCGTTGGATACCGCCCGCATCGAGCCTCGTGGCCCGCCGGACACTCCTGCCTACTACGCACGAGACGCGTCGAGCTTTTGGTACAACCTCCGTTTGCTGACGGTTGTAATCTGCGAAGTGCCTACACCATCAGAAGACTACATGGATTACAAGCTCATTGCCTTGTTTGACGGGGGATTACTCTATCTGGAATCCGGTCGCCATACATGGTTATGGCTCATCATCAATCCTGTTGACCCTCCATTTCTGTCTGATGCTATAGTGCATGATGGCATCGTTGACGCGGTCGACGCACAGATTGGCTGCCTATACTGGTGGAATCTATCATCGTGTAATTGTTCTATCTCATCTCATCTTTACCGTATGGATACGACTGCCTGTTGATTGTTAGAAATTTAGAATAGATAGTATGTCTATAACCACATCATTGATATATGTTCCTCTCATTTCCTAGATTTTTATGACCATACATGTTATTGTTAGAGTTGATATGAGAACAATTGGCATCTAATGATTATTAGAATTGATATTATGAGTATAACCTCATGATTGCTATATGTTAATCTCATTTCCAAGATTTTTATAACCACGCATGTTATTGTTAGAGTTGATATGAGAACAGTAGTAACTGCTATGGTAGAATATGAGTAGGACCTGGCATAGCTGTTTTCCTCTCATTTTTACATGATGTTTGAACCATGACATATTGCTAGAATATGAAAGCCATTAGCTTAATTTTTTTAACTTGCAGTTTGATTATGAGCACGGCATTGCAATTCTCTGGCTATGATCTGTGTCACTGTTATAATAATCTTAATTCCACACATACTCTGAACATGATTGTATATTTTTGTCCTTTTGGTCTCCAATTTGATTTGTTGCAGCATACGCAAATGCGCTGGCTTTCATAATTCCAGGACCTGGAAATATACAAGTCAATGGGTGGTGATTTATCGCTCGTTCAACTGACGATGGTCATTTGATGCTCATTCGCACGTACCAAATTGACCAAACCATTTCATCAAACCACATGCAGTACAATGCTTGGGGCGTTCATGACTATGATGGCTATGGCTGCTTCGTGTTCGAGAAAGATCCCAGCTCCGTTGGGCCAGGCGTATTCAACTGGAGGCAGGTTTACAGCCTCGGCAACCACTCCATGTTCCTCGGGCTCAATTATCCGATCATCCAACCAATCATTGATCATATCACCGGCGATGATTACCGTGCTATGTAACTTCCATTCGCCAGGGGGAACTGTGTTTACACATCGTACCATGGGTTTCATGAATCACCATATCCAGAGATTCATTGACACAGCTTGTTGCCAGATGATCTTCAGTGTGTGAAATGCATCAAGCTTCCAAGCGATGAATGTCTTTTGCAAACCCGACATGCGGCGATATGGCTCATGCCAATAGCAAATATGCACAACTTGATTCGTAGTGATATCTAGACTGAGCCATGTTACCCCATGTATCCTGCTGCTGTAGCATGACCCTCTTTTGTTGGATATTACGTACTGTAGTTAGTTTGAAGGATAGATACTTTTCTGGGATCAAGTGCATCCTAACTCACCTGGGTAGCATGTACTGATAATGATGATGGACTATATATCAATTAGGCTTCAAGTGCGTACTTGTTGGTGAAAGTGGTGTCCAATGGGAATTATATTTTTTATTACTCATCTAGCCTACAAAGTGTGTTGCACAGCCTTGTAACTTCGTACTGTACTCCATTTCAAAATTTGTACTAGTACTACTAGTCCTCTATACCGTATATTGCGCTACTCGTACTACTACCTCCCTCCTGGTTTATTGGTCCCCTTCGTAATTTGTGTCAAATTTTGACCATAAATTTAACTAACTAAATGTTAATGCATGTCACAAAAAATTATATCGTTGGATTCGTATTTGAACATAGTTTCCATTGGTATAATTTTCGGTGACATGCATTGACATTTTGTTAGTTAAACCTATGGTTAAAATGTGACACTAAATACGACTAGTAAGTAGTACAGTAGTACTAGTATACGTTGGTCAAATTATTCATCATGTCCTCACATTGAGTTGATGTGACAACATGCTATGCGTGAGGTGGCATCAGAGTCCCGGCGGTGTGTTCGGTTCAACAAAGTGAGCCTCACCCCTCTCGTACTACAACAACACTCTCGCATTCTCTACAAAATCACTCTCCCATTCTCTCTCAGTCTCCCCGCCTCCCAGCCGCCGCCTTGTTCTAATCCATTTGGTACGATGAGCGATGAGCTACTTGAGCTGCTATACTTCATCGCAAGTAGTCAAAAGGAAGACGCTGAAAAAGTTGATCTCAACAAGGATGTTCCTCAAGCTAGCCGGATGAAGAAAAGAACCAGCGAGGCCGCTCCTGTGAGTATTCCTCCAATCGCCCTGTATGATGATTTCGATCTTTATGGGGTTTTCAAGTCTTAAGAGTCTGCATGTAGTAATGAAGCCGAGACCACAGTTTGTTCATGTATTGTGGACTTCAGATTTGGAGTAGCACTTATCTGTCGAAATCTTTCATCATTTACTTAAAACAGTTGATTGATCATACATTGAGTACCATTTAACTGGAATTAACCGATGCAAGTCCAAGAAGGATTGGCCAGTGCTGCCGGCTGGCGTCAAGTTCGATCCCATGGATCAGGAGCTGATCGAGCACATTGAGGCCAAAGTGAGTGCTGACAGCGGGAGATCTCACCCTCTCATCGATTTGTTCATACCAACCATCGACAGCGAGCACGACATATACTACACCCATCCTGAGAAACTTCCAGGTGAGACACCGATCGGCCGTCTACTTGCACATACATATTCCTTTGTTTATACCTCTATTTTTCATTTTAGACGCAGACCTAGTGAAGCAATTACAATTTTACAGTTAATAAAAAGTGAAGCAAGTGACAGCAACATGCCAAAGATGTTATGAAAATGCCAACTATGTACCCTAAAACCTGTATTCGCCAATACTGCAGGTATCACACTGAGTGGCCTAAGCAAGCATTTCTTCCGGCGCAACTCCAGGGCGTTCAAAAGGGGCACACGGACACGTCGCAAGATACAGTCGGAGTGCGGCATGCATGCGATGTGGCACAAGACCGGCAATACCTAGCCGGTGATGGTCAACGGCCGGCAGACGGGCAGCAAAAAGGTTCTGGTGCTGCACACCAACAAGAACTTCGACCAGCAGAGGACCAACTGGGTGATGCACCAGTACCACCTCGGGGACCTGGAGCAAGAGAAGGAGCGGGAGCTGGTCGTCTGCAAGATTTTCTACCAGACGAACACTAGGGCCAGGACTAAAAAGATTATAAGTTAGTTTGGTATTGGTACTTGTACTACCTCGTCGTCTGCAAGTTGGTATTGTTGTTAAGGATCTTTTGGTATGAACTTGGCATTTGCTTCCAACCATCATGTCGAGGGTCGACGTGGATATAAAGCTGAATCATTTGTTTCGAAACGAAATTTCATGCACTTGATTTTTATTTGATGGGTAGCATAAGCACCTGCCGTTCGAATTCCCAGTTCTCCAAATTTTTTACATCTTTGAAGTACGCACGGGGTCCATCCGGTTTCACAGGCTGATAGTTGGACGCAGCACGTCAGAACTGAGCTGTGGCATGCCAAGCCCAGCTGCAAATTGTTCAAAGAGAGGAGCGATGGATTTGGGCCTTCCAGAACAGTTAAGTGTCGAAGCGCCTCCCATGGACCCAAAAAAGGCCTAGTCGGTTATTATTAGTTGAAATATGTAAAATATTCCATAATAAAAAGAAATATGAAAAATGCAATGAATTTAGTCTGGTTTCACTGAAAACCATCCGATTTGCATGAAATTCGTCCGTGGAACCACAAGACGGCTGTCCATACAGAGCCTAACCGTACGGAACCAGCAGGCCCATGACCGTACGCAAGCAAGTGCATGCACTTATTATCACGATGGAAAAAATAATGCTGACGTCTCAGACGGTAAAACCCATGAAATTTTCAACGTAGTCAATAAACGAAAGAATTCTGCAAGTACAGATTGATAACTGGGATCCAGCAGGTATATTGTTTTTTCAGGTCGAGCAAGTTTCAGCTGGGCTGTAGACTGCCCAGGCTTGGTTTTGTTTTTAATAGGCCCAGCCCATGACGACAATGGGGCACAAAGATCCAGCACGTATCAACTGGCCTCTGGCCCGCCAGCCTTAGTTATATTTTCTCTTAGAACATCCGCAGGCAGTTTTTTTACTGAAGAAAACACATAGCCCAGTTCTATTTTCCTCTTGAAACGCCATGTCCTACTTCTGTTTTCTAATCTCTACCTATAGTTTTACTAGTTCATATACATGTATTATTATATTGAAAATATGTAAATTTCCCTTTTCATCTTCACATCCTTATTTTTTGTTGTTGTTTTCCCTCACAGCGCTGATTTTTTTACCACTAGTTTTCCCTAAAACCAACTCAATTGTCCCACGTCTTATTAGCTTACAAAAATAAAAAAATATTTTATTTGGAAAATCAATAAGTTCTTAAAAAATAAATGTTTATCATTCCTGGATTAAAACAGTTCGGACTCAACTGAAATATGCAAAATTAGGATGAACTTTTTGACCGTGGTCCTGGGCAGAAAATGGGCTGTAATAAATTCCTTAAGAATTAGCAAATGGCCTACATATTATTAAAAAATAAATAGCAAATGGGCTCTATGTTGTCTGCCACAGATTTGGAGGCTGACTTGTGGACTATTAAGTTCATGCGTACACAAGGTTTCTCAAAAAAAGAAACTTAGTCAACAATCGACTCTACCAACGTCAGACCGTTAGATGTCAATCCAACGGCAATCGTGCTTCTTCAGTCTCTGATTTTCCTCTTCCTGCCGCCCAAACCAGCGCCGGAGGAACCGCCTGCTCCCACCTCCCATGGACGGCTGTTCTGCCGGGCAGGCCTCACGGCCGCACCATACTCGCATCCCTGGCCTGGCCATCCCTCTACTCACCCACACCTCCTGTTATTCTCCGGCGACGACAGCCTCACACTGCAGCCGAACCAGTAAACCCTCGTACCTACTCCGCGTGGGAAACAACTGCCGAGTCTTCCTCGGCTCTGGGTCGTTCCCTTACTTGGCCTCGCCGTCATCCACCGCCTTGGTGCTCTCGGCACGGCGTGGTCAACGAACGACATCTATCGGAAGAGGACTATACGTGGAGAGGCTGATAGCTGGGTCCACGACCGCACGCAAGGAAGTGCCTCCTTTTTTTTGCAAGTAGGAAGTGTCTCCTTATTACGCGCAAAATAATGATTCCTCCTCCTAACAGCGGGGACCCACCGAAAGGGAATCTGTATTTCGCGAAAAAACATTCCCCCTGCTGACAGGTCGGATCCACCAGCTATATCTTCGCACGCAAGGAAGTGCATCCTTATTACGCAAAAAAAATGAATACCCCCGCTGCAAGGTGGGACCCACTGTATTTGGAGGCTGACTTGTGGGCCTACTAAGTGGACGCGGACGCAGGGCTTTGTCAACTTAGTGAATATAAACGATTCTAGCTGTGGTGACCGTACGATGTCCATCCAACGGTCGTCATGCTTCTTCAACCTCTGGTCTTCTTGCTCCAGCCGCCCAAACCAGCGCCGGCCCGCCGCCTGCTCCTGCCTCCCGTGGCCGGTTGTGCTGCCGCGCAGGCCTCACCACCCCACCCTACTCCCATCGCTGGCCTGGCCATCCCTGTACTCACCCAGACCTCCTGTTATTCTCCGGCGACAGCAGCCTCGCATTGCAGCCAAACCAGTAAACCATCGTCCTCCCGTCCACGTGGGAAACAACTTCCTAGTCTTCCCCGGCTCCGGGTCATTCCCTTCCTAGGCCTCGTCGTCTTCCACCGCCTTGGTGCTCTCGACGCGGCGTGGTCAACGTGGTCAAGGAACGACTTCCATCAGAAGAGGACTGTACGTGGAGAGGCTGACAGCTGGGTCCACGGCCGCAGCAAGGAAGTGCCTCCTTATTACGCGCAAAATAATGATTCCACCACATGACAGCGTAGACCCACTGGAAGGGCCGCTTTATTTTACGAAAAAAACGTTTCCCCTTGACAGCTCGGACCCACCAGCTATATCTTCAGACTCAAGGAAATGCCTCCATATTAGGCGCGAAAAAAATGATTCTTCACCCTAACAGCTAGGACCCACCAGCTATATCTTCAGACGCAAGGAAGTGCCTCCATATTAGGGGCGAAAAAAATGATTCTTCCCCCTGACAGCTGGGACCCACCAGCTATATCTTCGCACGCAAGGAAGTGCGTCCTTATCCTCCCTGACAGCTGGGACCCACCCGATCGAAGCGTACGTAGCCTTGTCTGTCTGGTCGCGAACGTGTCCGTACATACTGGTCGATCGGTCTCTCTGCAACGATGAACCGTGGCCGAGCAAGCAGCGGGACGTGTAGTAGTAGAGCCCCCGACGTAGCTGTTCAGGCAGTCTAGTCAAAACCGTGTACACGTACGTACAATCAGATGCCAAAAAATACGACCACGCACGTACATACAGGCGCGGTCTCGAATGTCTACTCACGCATACGTACGGCCAGGGCTCGTGTATATGGAGAGGCAACAGACGGCAACAACGGCATCCTGTTCATCGGAAGCCAACCGGCTGGGTCGGAACGGAGAAACTGCGTCGTGTTCATCGGGAGGCAACGGAATGTGTCGTGTTCATCGAGAGCCAACCAGCTTGGACGGAACAGCCAAAACGGGGTCTGGCATACCGCAGTATGGAGGAAACGGCCTTCTATTCGACCGGCTATGGTCGAAACGGGGTCCTGTTCATCAGGAAGGGTTTGGTGTACCGCAGAACGGAGGAAACGGCCTTCTGTTTGAGTGCCTACGGTCGAAACGGGGTCCTGTTGATCAGGAGGGGTTTGGCGTACCGCAAAACGGAGGAAACGGACTTGTGTTGGAGCGCCTACGCTTGAAACGGGGTCCTGTTCATCGGGAGGAGTGTGGCGTACCGCAAAACGGGACTCCACAGCCTACTGTTCATCCACCGTCTACTACCTCGCTCCAGCCACCACGGGCTACTGTTCATCCACCATCGACTTCCTCCAGCCTCCACCTGCTACTGTTCATCCACCGTCGACTTCCTCCTGCCTCCACCAGCTACTGTTCATCCATAGGGGTCCTGTTCATCCAGCCTCCACCGGCTACTGATCAACCAGCCCTCCACGGGGTCCTGTTCTTCCACCCTCCACCGGCTACTATTCAACCAGCCCTCCACGGGGTCCTGTTCATCTACCCCCAACCGGCTCAGGTGTGGCGGCCTCCTCGATCGGGGTCCTATTCATCCAGCGGCAATGACCTCTACTACCACAGGGTCCTGTTCTTCCAACCCCCACTGGGAACTGTTCATCCAACCCCCAACAACGGTCACTGTTCATCAAGAGGTAGCAGCAGGTTTCGATCGGCTTCAGTTAGAAGCAGTAGCGAAGGAATCGCTCGGGTTCAGTTAACAGCCAAGGGATCGATCGCTCGGGTTCAGTAATGTAGCTAGTGCAATCTCTCGGGTTCAGTAAGCGAACGCCTCGCTCGGGTTCAGTTAGAGCCCAACACCTCGCACACACGCACGTACGTGTACGAGAGAAACGCCCAATCCCTCCGTGCATCGCTCGGCCCCGACCACCCACCGTAACCAGGAACTCCCCGATATTTTCCTCGCCCTCGCTTCTACCATGATTTTTTCCGTCATGGACGGCCCAAAGAATGTCATGCAGTTGCATCCCCGGCCCGCCCAGGATGAAAAGCCCATTTTCTGTCATGATTTTTTGTCATAGAAGTAGGAGCCTACCACATCTATGATGATACATGCTTTTGTCACAATTATCGTCATAGAAGTGTCATACGCATGACAGAAAAAAAATTCATTCGGCCCAAAATGTCACGGATGTGTCTTTTTTTTGTAGTGTAAGCTTGCAAGCAAATGACTAAGGAGTTAGTTATGATATGATGTATTACGGAACGAGTAAAGAGACTTGCCGGTAACGGGACTGAACTAGGTATGAAGATACCAACGATCGAATCTTGGGCAAGTAACATACCGATGGACAAAGGGAATTACGTATGTTGTCGTAACGGATCGACCGATAAAGATCTTCGTAGAATATGTAGGAGCCAATACGCTTAATGTTCGCTGACGATATAGTGTTACATGAGTTTTATGATTTGGTGACCGAATGTTGTTCGAAGTCCCGAATGAGATCACGTACATGATGAGGAGTCTCAAAATGGTCGAGAGGTAAAGATTGATATATAGGACGATGGTATTCGGACACCGGAAGTGTTTCGGAGAAAACCGGATAGTCATCGGAGTACCGGAGGGGGTACTGGTTACCCCCGGGAAGGTATTGGGCCTATTGGGCCATAAGAGGGGAGCACAACAGCACACAATGGGCTGGTGCGCCCCCCATGGCAGCCGTCCAAGTGGGGAAAGGAAAGGGGGGAGGATTCGGCCTCCCCTTCCTTCTCTCTTCCCCCCTTTCCTTTCTTCTCCGGCAAATAAGGAAAGGGGGGGGGCGCCACTTGGGGAGGACCCCAAGTAGGAGTCGGCCTACCTGGGGGCACCTCCTGGCTGCTCCCTCCTCCCCCCCACCTATATATATGTGGGAGGGGGCACCTAGCACAAGCACAACAATCCCTTAGCCGTGTGCGGCTCCCCCTCCACCGTTTACACCCCCGGTCATATTTTCGTAGTGCTTAGGCGAAGCCCTGCAGAGATAACTTCACCATCACAGTCACCATGCCGTCGTGCTGCTGGAACTCATCCACTACCTCACCATCTTTCTGGAATAAGAAGGCACGGACGTCACTGAGTTGAACGTGTGCTGAACGCGAAGGTGCCGTACGTTCGGTACTCGATCGGTTGGATCACGAAGAAAGTTCGACTACATCAACCGCGTTGTCAAACGCTTCCGCTTACAGTCTACGAGGGTACGTAGACACACTCTCCCCCTCTCGTTGCTATGCATATCCATGGATAGATCTTGCGTGTGCGTAGAATTTTTGTTTTGTTTTCCATACGACGTTTCCCAACAAGCGTGCCGACGACAATCACATCGACCTTGGAACCATTCCCGACGTGCATCGTCACCTCGTCCTTAGACAATCTTAGTTTATTCTACAGCTCTTGTTTTGAGTTACAAATATGAGAAACCGAACCAGTATCAAATACCTAGGCGCTACTACGAGCATTTGTAAGGTACACATCAATAACATGTATATCAAATATACCTTTGTTCGTTTTGCCATCCTTCCTATCCGCCAAGTATTTGGGGCAGATCTGCTTCCAGTGACCATTCCCTTTGCAGTAGAAGCACTTAGTTTCAGGCTTGGGTCCAGTTTTGGGCTTCTTCCCGGGAGTGGCAACTTGCTTGCCATTCTTCTTGAAGTTCCCTTTCTTTCCCTTGCCCATTTTGTTGAAACTAGTGGTCTTGTTAACCATCAACACTTGATGCTCCTTCTTGATTTCTACCTCTGCGGCCTTAAGCATTGTGAAGAGCTCAGGAATTGTTTTATTCATCCCTTGCATATTATAGTTCATCACGAAGCCTTTGTAGCTTGGTGGCAGTGATTGAAGAACTCTGTCAATAACACTATCAACTGGAAGGTCAACTCCTAACTGAGTCAAGTGGTTATGATACAAAGACATTTTGAGTATGTGTTCACTGACAGAACTATTCTCCTCCGTCTTGCAGCTATAGAACTTGCTGGAGACTTCATATCTCTCAACTCGGGCATTTGCTTGAAATATTAACTTCAACTCTTGGAACATCTCATATGCTCCATGACGTTCAAAACATCTTTGAAGTCCCGGTTCTAAGCCGTAAATCATGGCGCACTAAACTATCGAGTAGTCATCAGATCGAGCCTGCCAGACGTTCATAACATCTTCAGTAGCTCCTGCAGCAGGTTTGTCACCAAGCGGTGCATCAAGGACATAATTCTTCTGAGAAGCAATGAGGATAATCCTCAAGTTACGGACCCAGTCCGTGTAGTTGCTACCATCATCTTTCAACTTAGCTTTCTTTAGGAACGCATTAAAATTCAGGGGAATGGTAACACGGGCCATTGATCTACAACATAGATATGCAAAACTATTAAGACTAAGTTCATGATAAATTAAGTTCAATTAATCAAATTAGTAATGAACTCCCACTTAAATTAACATCCCTCAAGTTATCTAAGTGATACATGATCCAAATCAACTAACCCATGTCCGATCATCACGGGAGATTGGGTAGCCATCCATGGTGAACATCTCTATGTTGATCATATCTACTATATGACTCACGTTCGACCTTTCGGTCTCCAGTGTTTCGAGACCATGTCTGTACATGCTAGGCTCGTCAACTTTAACCCAAGTATTCTGCATGTGCAAAACTGTCTTACACCCGTTGTATGTGAACATAGAGTCTATCACACCCGATCATCACGAGGTGCTTCGAAACAACGAACTTTGGCAACGGTGCATACTCGGGGAGAACACTTTTATCTTGAAATTTAGTGAAGGGATCATCTTATAATGCTACCGCCATTCTAAGCAGAATAAGATGCATAAAGGATAAACATCACATGCAATCAAAATATGTGACATGATAAGGCCATCATCATCTTGTGCTTTTGATCTCCATCTCCAAAGCATCATTATGATCTCCATCGTCACTGGCTCGACACCTTGATCTCCATCGTTGCGTCGGGGTCATCTCGCTAACTATTTCTTCTACAACTATTGCTAATGCATAGCGATAAAGTAAAGCAATTACATGGCACTTGCATTTCATACAATAATTAAGAGACAACCCTATGGCTCCTACCGGTTGTCGATATTACAAAACATGATCATCTCATACAACAACGTATATCACATCATGTCTTGACCATATCATATCACAACATGCCCTACAAAAACAAGTTAGACGTCCTCTACTTTGTTGTTGCAAGTTTTATGTGGCTGCTACGGGCTTCTAGCAAGAACCGTTCTTACCTACGCAAAAACCACAACGGTGATTATCAAGTTTGCCGAATCAAAATAAGACGTTGGTGGTAAGCAGTACGACTATCACCGCAAACAACTCTTTGTGTTCTACTAATGCATATCATCTACGCATAGACCTGGCTCGGATGGCACTATTGGGAAACGTTGCATGGAAAACAAAAAAAATTCTACGCACACACAAGATCTATCCATGGAGATGCATAGCTACGAGAGGGGGAGAGCATCTTCATACCCTTGTAGATCGTTCAGTGGAAGCATTTATCAACGCGGTTGATGTAGTCGTACACCTTCACGATCCGTCCCGATCAAGTACCGAATGTACGGCACCTCCGCGTTCAGCACACGTTCAGCTCGATGACGTCCTCGCCTTCTCGATCTAGCGAGAGAGGCGAAGTAGTAGATGAGATCCGGCAGCATGACAGCGTGGTGACGGTGGTGGTGAAGAACAATCTCCGCAGGGCTTCACCAAGCACAACGGAAACTACGACGGAGGATAAACTAGAGGGGACGGGGTTGCCGGCACACGGCTTGGTGTTTCTTGATGTGTCTTGGGTGCTAGCCTTGCCCCTCTATTTATATGTTGAGCCCTGGGGTCGAAACTTGGAGTAAAAGCCTCCTCAAAGTCGGTTTTGCCCGAAAGGCAAGAGTCTTTCTCGGACTCCAGGGCCAGACGCCAGGGTTCCCCACGTCTGGGCCCAGACACCAGGGTCCCTGACCCCTGGCCTCTGGTCTCCGCAAAACTTCCTTTTGCACTTTCCAAAAACCTCGTGGGCTTTACCCCTTGACCCAAATAAAGTGTTCTCGCACCAGAACATTTCGGGAAACATCCAAAACCCCTTCCGGTGAATTCCGGAACCCTTCCGGAGACCAAACACTATTATCCCATATATCAATCTTTACCTCCAGACCATTTCGGAGCTCCTCGTCATGTCCGTGATCTCATCTCGGACTTCGAACAACATTCGGTCACCAACATACATAACTCATATAATACTATATCTTCAATGAACGTTAAGCATGCGGACCCTATGGGTTCGAGAACTATGTAGACATGACCGACACGCTTCTCCGGTCAATAACCAATAGCGGGACCTGGATGCCTATATTGGTTGCTGCATATTCTACGAAGATCTTTATCGGTCGAACCTTTATGACAACATACGTAATTCCCTTTGTCCATCGGTAAGTTACTTGCCCGAGATTCGATCATCGGTATCTTCATACCTAGTTCAATCTCGTTACTAGCAAGTCTCTTTACTCGTTCTGTAATACATCATCTTGCAACTAACTCATTAGTCACTTTGCTTGCAAGGCTTCTTATGATGTGTATTACCGAGAGGGCCCAGAGATACCTCTCCGATACTCGAAGTGACAAATCCTAATCTCGATCTATGCCAACTCAACAAATGCCTTCGGAGATACCTGTAGAGCATCTTTATTATCACCCAGTTACGTTGTGACGTTTGATAGCACACAAGGTATTCCTCCGGTATTCGGGAGTTGCGTAATCTCATAGTCGAAGGAATATGTATTTGACACAAAGAAAGCAATAGCAATAAACTGAACGGTCATATGCTAAGCTAACATATGGGTCTTGTCCATCACATCATTCTCCTAATGATGTGATCCCGTTATCAAATGACAACACATGTCTATGGTTAGGAAACCTTAACCATCTTTGATCGACGAGCTAGTCTAGTAGAGTCTTACTAGGGACACGGTATTTGTTTATGTATTCACACATGTATTTAAGTTTTCTATCAATACAATTCTAGCATGAATAATAAACCTTTATCATGAATAAGGAAATATAAAATAACAACTTTATTATTGCCTCTAGGGCATATTTCCTTCAGTTTTATAGGTCGCTTTGGTGTTTTTCCTTGATGCTATCCAGCTTCAGTGTTCTTACACAACTCATTGTTATTTTCTTCTCATGAAAGTCCATAGATCATCAATGACCTTTTCACCTTAACTTTCGACGATTGTGGATTCAACTGATCATTGGAATTTATTAAGATATACAAAATAAAAACACAAGTATTATTAAACTTTTGGAATTATTTTTTACTATTATAAATGCTTCAAGAAAACATTTATTTATTTTTGAAACAACTAAGAAATTATAGGGCACTAAACTTTCTGAACCCTAACATATGCCAAATTTCTTCAGAGTGTAGGGGCTAGAAATAAGATTAGAATGAACACATTGTCTGGAGTGTGAACTGGGTGGAGTGTGTCAGGCGTATTCATTCCATGGCATATATTCTTACGTACGTATGTAGGGCCTTTAATTTGCACTGCCTTTTCTTTCTTTCTTTCTCATTGACTCTGCATGCATGATACTTAATTAATTAAGTAACATTACTTATCAATGGGAGTCCCGCTAATTGCTAGCAGGAGTATTCCATCCTTTCGGTTTGCCTACCATCCACCCATTTGGCACTCCCTAGATAGCGGAGAATACATGATGCTCTTACGTATATGTACTACTTAAGTACATGTAGCTAGGTCAACATCTTCGACCATTGGAATCTAGCATTTCACTTCTGTTGTTATGCTTAATACTATGGTGATTATGCTTCGTACTTTGGTTGTTGATGCTTACTATGCAGATTATTCGTCCTTCAATCAAAAGAAAACATTGGCCGACCATCGGAATCTAGCATTCCATTTTTGTTCTTGCGATTAATACTTAATTTGTCCATTATGCCTACGATGTTGTTTATTCGCCATTCATCAACTCTTCATGGTATTGTCAACTAAGCTTTATCCTTCATACAAAAGCCCGCTGACAAGTTCAGAGTAAATTCCCCTTTTTAGCATGTATTGTGGCCAAGTTACAAATTGTACCAAGTAGAGCTAGAACGTGAGATGCAAGTTGATGTTATGTCATATTAGGTATATGAGTAGGAAGGTGCAATGGAGTCGGAGAAGGCCTAATGGCCTCCAAGTCTAGAGGGATGATCGAAACAACGGGATACCGGGAGTTGTGGTAGAATAAGGTGGAAGAACAACGCCTATAGTCACGTGTCATGATGATCGACGATGATGATAGTGAAGTGGAAATCATGCCATAGGGTTGTCGACTTGAACTAGGTGGGGATATCTAAATCACCCATAGGGGACTCTTGCCCTTTACTTACCTGAGGTTGCTCGAGTAGTCCTCAAGAGGCAAAACCCCAAACCCCAACCCTAGTCGTTCTCTTCAAAAAATTAGTCATGCCCCTGTCCTCCCTTAGAGAATGTCAGCTAGCAAAGAAAGCTCGATCTCCGATGGCAATGGGGGTTGGTTCAATCTTGCAGAGTGGTGACGGCATTGGACGACATGGCTCTGCAATTGTGGGAGAGGTGGCCCTAGCACGGATCAGCTAGTGGTGGTGCTTCTTACCAGCATGGTGTGGAAGGTGCGTGGTGCAGAGGGATATTCTAGGGGCAGTGTAGTGGCACCCTCAGCTTGGCTACCGACATGGGCATCTCAGCATGTACAAGAGATGGCTGCAATGATAGATGCTTTATCTAAGGTCTTCCCTCTCTCGATGATGGTGATCGAAAGTGGTGTGGTAGAGGCTGAATGTGGGACAATGAGTTCCTCAACCCGCCTCCAGTTTATTTTTCTACGGCGCGAGTGGTCCTTGGGATCTCTTAGCACTGATATTTGGCTAGTGAGAGGACATCAAATGATAGAGAGGTTTGCTAGCAGTGATAGTTTCGACAACAATCATGCATATTCTCCGAGCAAAAAGTCATGATCACGCCTCTAGCTAAATCATGAATTATTGACAACTTTGCATCATGCCCTTTGTTGAAGGTGTCAGCTCAAAGTTTCTGCTTCGAGGATGATGATCCTAGGTTCAAACTTTTGGTTTGATCTATCGGCACTAGCGCACATGCAGCCATCCCTTCCAGATATGGTTTAGGACCAATTGTTTAGATCTCTAGCGGTTTTTAAGCTTGCAACAAAATATTCAAATAGTAGTTTCCTCTATGCATCTACATAAATAAAGAACTATATGTGCTAAAACCTTACCTTCTTTGGAGGATCATTCAAAACATTGTGCTCTAAAATGTACCACAAATAAAATCTATCCTACACAACAAAATAAATAAATTCTACCCTAGTTTTATAGTCCGCTTTGGTGCTTTTTCTTGATGTTATACAGCTTTAGTGTTCTTACACGACTCAATATAATTTTCTTCTCATGAATGTCCATAGATCACCAATGACATTTCCCCCCCTTAATCCAACAATTATGGATTCAACTGATCACTAGAATTTATTAAGATATACAAAATAGGAATAGAAGTATTATTAAACTTCAGGCATTATTTTGTTACTACTCTTAGAAATGTATCAAGCAAACTTGTAATTATTTGTAGAACAACTAGGAAATTACAGGCACTAAACTTTTTGAACCCTCTACCATATGCTAAATTCCGCACAAAGTAGGGACTATGAATAAGATTAGGATGAACAAATCGTGTCTTCCATTGTAATTGATCATGAGAAGGGGGAGTCATAAAATAACATTTCGTTGATATACAATTAGGACTAGACATGCCATATCTTGTTAGTGCCTCAAGTTACTAAGATAACATTTTGTTATTCATAAATTTTAATAACTGATACTTTATCAACAGAAGAATATGTGGCCAAAAAGTTAAAAATCAAAGAAAAACATCAAAATTACAAGTTAAGTAACTATATTTGACATATTCATATTATAATCATTTTTATTTAAATGTTCACTAAAAGTATTGTGATTATTATCAATAAAAAAATAATCACACCAATCTTCCTTTAGATAATTAGATAACATATTTTTATTTGATATATGAATCCCCAATTTATTTGATTAAAATTAGACTTGATAGCTACATAGAGACCAGATTGTTTTGATGGTAATGGTTAACACATTATACAATAAAGTACTTCTTGAACCAAATAATGCTCCAAAGATTTATCGGTGCCCTGGGACCTATACGTAGAATCTTTTTTATATACACACCCATCTTAGTATTTTTAAAATATCTTTCCTTACATTTAAAAAAAAACTTGGTTGAGGGTTCTAGAGTTGATGGGTCTATCAAATATCTTGATATATTCCCTTAGGTGCATGAATTACTAATAAAAAAGTAGTCACCTCAAAATGTCGGAAAATGCCTTCACACATAGTTTAGTGAATCATCGAAAACCATATACCATTAATGAAAGGGTCCATATGACATAAGTTTCTTAAAACGTTATATTCATTAACCAACCATGGTGGACCATCCTCATAGACGGCTCACATGAAGAGTAATATGTTATTTTGTCCATGATAGATGCGATTAATGGTAAATAATTACTTATATGGATCAGCTCCTGTTGAACTTTTTTCTTTCTAAATGCTCGATGTGCAAAACTTTTTGTTATTCAACCTATTTGATTAATCAATCCTCTATATTGTGCCTCTTTAACTTGAGATTTTGATGATCAAGGCAACCGAGGTAAATGTTAAAACCTTTACATATCCCACAATTAGACAATTAGGGTGCAACAGATGAGATGAAAGTGCAAAGATATGGTTTATCTCATTCTTTAACAATCAAAGTAATTAAAGTATGGTATATAACTTTTGATGTCGACACAAATGCTATTTATGAATTGTATATGTTGAGTAAGCAAACAAATTTGCACCGACGGACTCAACAAAACATCGTTAATAATAATAAAAGTAATTCAAAAATATCGGTCAAGCAAAAAAAAACACATTCACCGGTAATAATTGAACTAGTGATAAAACATAATAAATCCTTCGGTTCGATGTTGAACCCGACCCAAATTTAGGGTGGATATGGGGCGGTCTGGGCTCATTTGGGCCCGTCCGCCATGTAAGCCCGGCTCACCACCGACCCCACTCCATCCCCATAGAAAACCCCAATCCAGAACCCTAGATCACTTCACTCTCCTCTCTTGCTCCGTCCCCTCTTCTCCCCTCTCCGATTTATCTGATTTGGATCGAATCCAATGACTCCAGCAAGGATGTCAAGCTTCGGCAGCAGCTTCGACTCCGACCTCGATGTCGATGAGCAGCTGGCCCTCCGCATTGCACTGGAGTGGTCCAAGGTGGACACGGGGCAGCTCCGGATATGCCCTGTTGCTGCTTCTGCATCGGTGCAGAGCGGACGCCGGAGCTGTCCACTACCGACCGGTGCGTAGCTCTGCGGGGGTTGCTCAGTCCGTGCCGCAGGCACATCGTCCACCTCCCCTGCCGGCCGCAAACCCACAAGGGTAGCGGTGCATGCTAGTCCCCACTGTGCCGGCCCTGCAGACACACACACCGGAATTGGAGGCCCGCGCCATCCACTGCAAGAAGCAGCGGGCAAGGGAGAGGGACGCGATGGAGCAATCTATTCGCTGCCACCGCGGGTTGCCGGATAAACTCGACGAGGAGGAGTGGCTCCTCGATTGGGTCTACCACCGTTCGCTTGTGACAGCGGAGACGAACGCTTGCCAGCTCCGAAGGAAGAGTGCCAAGGCGGTCCGACTAGCTATTGAGCAGTTGATGTCTACTACGCAACTTTATTCTTGTAGACTTTGTTGGGTCTCCAAGCACTGAGTATTGTAGGACAATAACAAATTTTTCTCAAGTGGATGACCTAAGGTTTATCAATCCATGGGAGGTGTTGGATGAAAGTGGTTCTCTCTCAAACAACCCTGCAATCAAATATAAATAATCCCTTGTATCCTCAACAACCCAATACAATTGTCAGTTATATAGGTGCACTAGTTTGGTGAAGAGGTGATAATAGATGTGTAATATGGATGGTAAAAATTGTTGGAAATATGCCCTAGAGGCAATAATATTGTATTATTATATTTCCATTATTCATAGTTAAGAGTTTATATTCCATGCTATAACTGCTATGATCCTGGAATATGCGATTCAGTGGAAAACTCATATGCACGTGTGGAATGATAAACGGTAAACAATAGGTTCCTGGTCTCGCCTCTAAGACCGGCTCAAGTGTTGTTGGTGATCATGTTTCCGGATCTTAGGATATCGTTAAGTGTAAACGACAGTCCTAAAACAACATTGAGGGTATGACATTAGAAGAACGATCATATTGAATCGACCTTATACTTGTTTGTTATACTATGTGATTACATCGTCTGAAATCATCTGCTATAACACAGAATGTTAGCATGTGTTTTAGTTCCTCAGACCATGAGAGTGTCTCAGTCACTTCCAAATGGACGGTGGGCTTTGGGGTTGCTCAAATGTCATCTGTAACAAGGTGATCATAACGACAACTTTCGGGCACACCGGAAAATTTGACAAGTGATCGGACAGCTCGAGAGTGAGATTTGCTCCTCCAATAATAGAGAGATATTCTTAGGGCCCTCTTGGTGTAACGGCATCCATCAACGTCTGGCCAGACATAGGTGACTATGTCAAAGGTATGTCGGAACACATCAACAAGAAAGAAAAACAAAACCGGTAACGAGAGCAATGGTATAGTGAGCATGGTGATGACTCAGGAGGATACCGATGCACAGCGGGTTTTGTAAAGTATCGTGAAGCAAAGGGAACATCACATGATAACCAAAGGTTCACTCGAATATCATTCGTGTAATCATAGGGACCGATATGGATGTCCACGGTTCCGCTATCGGTCATTGAACGAAGGGGTTTCGTTCATGTCTATGATTTACCGAACCTACGGGGTCAAAAGTTTAAGGTAATTATGATCTGCTTAGTGTTAGTAGGATGGGAGTGATGAGAATATATTTGTGTTATTGTTTCATTAATATCCGGAATAGTTCCGAGAGGTTCAGTGAATATCGAGTAATACCGGGTATTACCGATTAATTATATATAGGTGGAAAATGTTTTCAGGGATGTTAAATTATATATATAATGCTCTAAAAAATGTTTAGAACAAATATATATTTGATTTAATATGAATGGGCCTAATAAGGCCAAGTGTTGGAAGACCACTTGGGCCATAAAGGCCCAATAGGGGTGGCGCCCCCTTCTCCCCATGGAAAGGGGAGAGGGAGGCCGAATTGGAGGGGGATTCCCCCCCCCCCCCTGGCCGGCCACAAGGGGGAGACTTGCCCCCCTTGTGTGGCACCCCTCCTCCACTCCCAACCTATATATGCTAGAGGATTTCCACCCTTTTGTAAGACAAGTTTTGATGCCTCCTCTAATTGATCTAGTTCTAGTTCTAGTTGGTCCTAGTTGACTAATTAGAGCTAGCCCTGGCCAGCTCTAATCCTCATAATTTGGAGCCCAGTGTGGTTCTAATCTCCTCCCTCTAATTCTCTGGCGACGATTATCTCTAGACGGCGAAGCGCTGCCGGATCGTGAAGACCGTATGCTTGCAACCAAGTAGAGAGGCTGTGCTTTCGGTCTTCCGTTCGAGGGATCATTCGAGGACGGTTCACAAGATCATCATCAATGTTTGAGGGACTTCAAGTATGATCTACACCGACTCGTCTACTTCCGCTGCACTCCCGGAATCGGTAACGATCGTTGATCAAAGCCCGTTATGCATGTTCATATTGTTCCTGGGTGATCGTAGGGCGAATTTTTTTGTTTTCTACTATGTTTCCCAACAGTGGCATCATGAGTTGGTTTATTAATAGATGCAAGTTGCGATCTAGATCACATCTGATATGTGAGGGTTGATGTTCTTGCTATGCTTCCCACAAGTGTTTCTTTGGTTCAGTTCATCGTCAGAATGATGTAGTTTTGCTACAAGGTTCTGACAATCGATCGACTCTGGCTATCGATGATCTGCTAACAGTTCCTTGGGCTACATCATAGTCGAGAATAGTGAACCATCGCATACACAAGAGGGTGCAGAAGATGGATGATCTTCTTGGGGGTCACGCGTATTGACGAAGTTTAGTGTGGGGGACGAGACTTTTAATTAAGTCTCTCTTTCACACACCCCGAAACTTAATCTAGCATCAAGAACATCGCCTTGTTGTGCTTGCGTAGGTAGCTAGTCTTAATTGATAAAACTAGTTAACCACGTAAATAAAATTTTGCTAAAACTGATTAGGGGACATCTAACTTGGTTTTGCAGGGTTTGCATATGATGTGTGTTGGTGCAATATCAGCCTACCTTGTGTTTTGGAGATTGTTGACAGAAATAGGTATGGACTGATTTGTTTGCTAGTGCATACAGAGAGTAAAAGTCCATACACAACCGAAGAGAATGCTATCTCCGGTGCTGAGTTCGAGGAACTTCGCCGAAGCATTTTTGCGCTGAAGAGAGGAATGAGCTATGTGTGTTGAAGTCACATAGTCGAGAAGATTGATGTGAAGAAATCGACCCCTCGAAAAATTTACTGTTGAAGCAAAGCATTTTGATTCGGTACTGGCGTCCGAAGAAATTGTCTGTAGCAATGGAAGTCGAAGACAAAGTGAAGATGTAGTATTCTTTTTGTTATTCTTCTTCATTCTTTTGAGTCATAGGACCTCCGTACTATTAAGAGGGGTATAGGTTCTTGATGCTTAGATCCGCTGTGATGCTTAGCCAAAACCTATGAAAGTTGTGAGAGAAATCTCTTTGTGCTCCGAGCTGGTATTAGAGAAGGCTTCTCTCTTCGCCGAGCAATCTGTTTGACTTCCTGATGATTTTGTACCTCCATTCTTAAAATGCTTAGAACTTAGCAATGCCGATTCTCATGCTGAAACTTCTAATACTGTTGTTGAGAATATTGCTACTGTTGAAATTGGTGCCTCTAACCCCTCTTCCGAGGATTTTGCTGCTATCACTGAAGAAAATTGCAGGTTAAAGGGCTTACTTGAGACAGGAATGCTAAGGAGCTTAAAAGGGCATCAAACCTTATGTGATTTGCTCAAGAAGTCCATACTGCACAAAAACCCTCAGAAGGAAGGATTAGGTTTCGAGAAGAAACTCAATGTGGATGGATCCTATTGGACTCCTGAGCAATATCCTCGAACCACTTGGGTTCGTGCACAGAGTAAAACCCTAAAACCTGAAACTCTTACTGGTTATCACTCACCCATTACTGTTGATACTGACGATTCTGATGACTCAAGTTACAAAATCTTCGAACAACAGAATGGTGAAGTTTTCGCTCGATTTGTTGGAACTAACTGCAGGTCAGGTTCACCCAAGAAGCAAATCTGTGTACAGAAGTGCATTATTGAAAACCAGTCTGTCATTGCTAACCTGACTGTGCAGGATAACTCTCTACGAGGAAATGGATATCATTCAAAATCAACCCGAGAATCTTACTCGAATGATTATCATTCTAACCTGCATTAGAAGTAGTACATGCGTACCTCTTCGAACCATTACATTCATATATCTGGAAACAATTTCAATTCATACTCATATGATTATCATCAAAGTGCACAGGTATCTTACAGGCCATGCCGAAGAAATACTCCAACTAAGTTCAAGCAAACGAGATCCTCACCACCCGCGCAAGAGTGGGTTGTGAAGAAAAACTAACCATCTCATGCAGGGTATTCTCTCAGGGATATCACATGTTTATCATAAGCCCTGAGATCAATTGTTGTTGGTGCTTATTTCTCTATGTTTTTGTTCATAGTGTTTGTGTTTTCTCTTTTCCTTCGTCTAGTTTTATGGTTTGAGTCAGTTTCCTCTTTGTTCTTTCTCGTCATAAACATGCAACTTGATCTGAAGGTAATTTCAATCCGACATCTTTGGTCGCAAATGAAATCAACTTTGAAATTTCATCTATTTTGGCGGTTGTGCTTCCTCAAACCTTTCGGCATCCTGTTCAGTTACCGGGATTTTCGCAGGAAACGGCTGACACGTGCCCACGATCTCACGTTCGCTATCTCGTCCGTTGAATGTGGAACATCCCTAGTTTTTCGGTCATAGATCTCGGAGTGAATAGTTTTGCCTTCGGGCTATGTAAACCCCCGTCCAGGCCTCTTCCTGCTCTGTTCTCCCACTGTTCGGCCTCAAACATCCTCTCTCTCTCTGTCTCTCTCTCTCTCCCTCCTCCGAGCCCGAGCTTGAAGCAGCGTCGACGACGAGCCTTGCCGTGCAACTCCAGCGAAGCCCCCGTCACCGTTGGTCACGCCAGTGCAGTACTTCTTCACTCCTGCGCTGCCGTAGTTGATCTGTATTGCGAAGTTAGGGTGTACAAATCTGGAACTAGCCCTATTCCTCTCCTGTTCTAGGCTGTTCGTCCCGACGCCATTTATCTTGTTTTATTTTCTTGCGGTAGATTTTTAGGCTTCACTAAGACATGACTTGTATGGTTTGTAGAAGTCCCTCGTACCAGTCCGTTTCGATCTAGGGTTCATGTATTATGTGTCGAAAGAGTAGAGAAGTTGTTATCTTGTCTTATGGCATATTGCAATTTTCTCGATGATATCTTATAAATATATGCCATGAATTCATTCTCGTCTCTTCCAAAAAAATATCTGTTTTAAAGTCAAGTTTGCTTCTGTGCATGTTTATGACCCCTCCCTATTTTTCTTTCGATTTGTTGTTGTTCTCTCAGGAGTGGTCATGGCACATAGCTCGGAAGAGGTGTCTGGGTCTGAGGAAGAAATTCCACAGCCGTCGCGTGTGGCTGATAAAGGAAAGGTGACTGAAAGGAAATCATCCAAGCCACCTAAAGCCCTGAAGAAAAAGAAGTCTGAAACAGAATCTACTGAAGAAGAAGATGATATTCCCTCAGCTCATAGTCAGCCAGAGGATGAGCAAATCACTGATTTGAAGACCTGTTCTCTGATGGAATTCCCAAAAAGAGTGGTCGCGGAAGAGAGAGGAACACAGCAGCTGAAATGTCCAACCCTGAAACTTACAAAACTCCAGCTGGAGTAGAAACTGCCCAAGAAAGAAACAACAGGTTGCAGAAGATTCACCTTCATTGGGCGAAGAAGTGGTTTAATTATGAAAATGTTTGAAGGAAATATCAGATCTTATTCGCATTCACTCCACCTTGGAATGATTGCATCACAGAGGGCTGCCTAGGACAAGATGATGAAAAAGTCAGGCCAGCTCCACCTCCAAATGCTCATGAAGACTCATTGAAAACCATTGCTAATTTTCCAGAAGAAGTTGCAAAAAGGGAAAAGGCCAAGCCCAAGCGTGAGGTAAGAGCCGTGAAGAAGAATCAAGTGGACCAATGAAATGTTGAATTAACTCAGCAAGATGTGCAAGCAAAGAAGGAAAGGGCGTCTGCCCGAAAAGAAAAGAAGAGGATGTTAGTTTCCCCTCAAGCTTCGAAGAGGAAGTCTGTTGCCAGAAAGTCAAGAAAGGCAATATCTGCTTCATCTGATGATTCCTCTGATGATAATGCTGGTGAAGAAATTCCCATGTACGATCAAAGAACTCTGCTTGACAAGTCGTACCAAACTCCCTCTCCAGCAAAGGTTTCGCCTCCATTGAGATCGTCACCGAAGCTTGCTACTGTGGCATTAGAAAAACCTTCATGTTCTGCTGCCCCTACTACGAAGAGAAAGTTGGTGCCTGATGAAAAAGCTGCTGCCGCTTCCAAGAAGGCCAAGACAATTGTTCCTGCTCCCACAGAGGAATATGATTTTGATCTTATATTTGACATCATTGAAGGTGCTTCCTATGATGCAAATCCAGCTGATTTGAGCAGTTTGGGTCTGCCTGAAGATGTTACCAAGATGGTAGCAAAGCACTCTTTGAGCTGGAAAAAATCACCAAGGAACTAAATCAAGCTATCGAGGACAAGAAGCTCCTTGAGCAAATGAGGAGGGATGCTAAATCTATGTCTAAAATGAAATACATGAATAAGGGGATTCTTGAGATCACCAAAGCCCTCATTGTCATGAGGAATAACAAGATTGAATGGCACTCCAAGATGAAGATGGATGTCTCTCAGCTTTGCGATCATAGAAATGATGAGTTCAGACATCAAGCAGATCTTGCTCGACGAAGAGAAAAAGAGGAAAAGCGTCAAAGAGTTCAGGCAATGGCAAACAAGCCGAAGGCTATCATGGATCGTCATATCCAATATGTAATGGCTGATGCACCTGTTGTCTCAAATGTCCGACTACAACAGATACCACCATCCCCTCATCATGAGGAAGAAACCAAGCAACAAGGTGTGCCTATGGTAGTTATCACTCCTACCTCAGTTGCACAAGAATCCGATGTGGTGGACATGTATCTGGTTAATCCTGATGAAGAGAATGTCATGTCCGAGCAACATGCTCCTGAAGAAAAAGTTGACGAAGAGATTGAGATGGAAAAGGCAGCTTCATCGCCTTTGAAGGAAAGTCAAGTGAGCCCTCTGGATTCATCAAGGAGGATGAAAAGGTTGAGGGAGAGCAAGTTGCTTCCCGAGGCAATACCACCCAGGTCTCCTCATCTACTACCGCTACCCAGATGGAGGTTGATCTCGCTCCTGGTTCTTTGGCTTCACAGCCGGAACAGGAAGAGAAGAGAGATGAAGAGCCCATGGCTCGCGAAGAAGAAGCTCAAGTAGATGCACCACCAGTTTTACCCCACCAAGCTGTACCACCAGTATGGCCACAGCAGACCATAGAAGAACATGTTATGAATCAAATGACTGGAGAAGTTGACGTGCCACCCACTATTGAGAACTCACAAGAATAAAAGGCCCTAGTCCCAGAAAATGAGAAAGCCGTTGAAGGAGTTCCAGCGAAGGAAATTGAAGGACAGACTAGTAATCCCACACCACCTACTCCAGAGATAGCCAAAAGGACCGTTGCTCCATTGAAGCCAGTTGATGAGAATGCGCCAGCATCTGATGATGTTCAGCCGATGGAAATAGGTGTTGAAGATATTCGGAAAAATCCTCAGGAATCATTTCCACTATTTCCAGCTGAAAAGCTTCACTCTCAAGGCTTGCATTCTTTTTGGTCAGCCCTTACGATGGTGAAAAGACTTCATTATCACCGAGGTTTTGGTCTGAAGAACAAGCAACCTATTATGCTTGGATCCTGTTTGGCAAGGACAGAATTTTCAATCATAAGATGCTGAACTTTGCTGAGCTTGAAAAGATGCCCTGTTTCCACCATGCAATTGAGCATATTGAACATGTCCTCCTGAAAGGATTCATGCGGTTAAATCATGGATGGAACAGAGAGATTATCCTCCAATTCTATGCCACAATTTACATTTCCAGAGATCTTGGAAACATTTCATCATAGACTCTTGAATAGATGACTGGCAGAGAGAGAATTAAATGTTCGGCAGATCATTTTCTGAGCATGATAAATCTTCCATGATGTGAGTTTGAGGAAGATAGAGATCACAAGCTGAATTTTTGGAATGTGTCTGAAGAACAACTCCACCTTCTGATGGATTCCACCTTGGTCTGTGACGAATGCATTGATGTTGACCCGAAGAAGTTGGCCTATGAATACAAAGTGCTATTTCACATTCTGTGCAATACTCTCACGCCAACAAACAGGCCGAATTCCATCAAAGCCATTGTAGGAAATGCACTACTGGCAATATCTCAAGGAATCAAGTTTGGTATTCCGGATCTTTTCATACGAAACCTTGCTTGTGCAGCTGACATCCCTCAGTCCTTAAAACCCTATGCTCCCTGGATCATGTTCACAATCGAGCAGCTGACAAATGAGAAAATTTTCTGGGCTTACTCTCCAAAAGTATTCATGACACTTTGCGCATTGTGAAAGATAGTGGAAAAGGGAAGGAACCAGTTAACACTGCCGCATGTAGCGACCCGACCCGAATGGATCAAAGTCTCTGTGCTTAAGTGTCATCCCTGGATCGGTATGCTGACACACACAGTACTCGAGGATTTATAACAGAGGTAAATCACATGTATAAAGTAACGTAAATACTATTACCTCAATCCATATAGCGGAAGTAACAACAAGGTTGTGGATTCCCATCAACACCAACGGCAAAGTTGAGTGTAGAAATCGTAACCCTAACGTATCACTTACTCGTCGTAAGAATCCTGCAACATGAGACGTTGCAGCCCGAAACGGGTCAGTACATTGAATATACTGGCAAGATAACACCGTAGAGCAATGAACAGAATAAATGCTATCACTACATGCATATATGGCTGGTGGAGGCTCTACGGTTAATATGTTTTGCGAAAAGCCAATTTTTTCCTACATCAAAGGAATATATTTTGTTTAACTACAAAGTTGGTTGAAAATATTGAGAAGGTAAAACCCCCTCTCAATCCCAATTAAAAGTAATCATTAATCCCAACAAATTAATTTAGAGTGATGGGATTCAATATGATGATCCAAGAACCAGATACTCAAGATGTCCATAACCGGGGACACGGCTAATCATGATTAGTTTGTACACTCTGCAGAGGTTTGTGCACTTTTCCCCACAAGACTCGATCTCCTCCGTTGGATTTCTCGCACTTCATGGTGTTTGAGAAACGGATGACCGAGACACAGTCTTTCTGAAGCATTTACTCCTTACTCTGGGTAGACAGTTACACCTACTTTCCCCTACATCTGCTAGCCTACCACTGAAAGAGGTCCTGCAACATACTCAACTATGCTAGAGCCCATAATAGCTTGTGGCTGCACACGGAAGTTTCTAGCATGAATAATCTTATGATCCCTTTGAGCCTGGGTGGCGAACCATAGGAGGATCACACGGTATAACCCCGGGATCTCCTAGGACAACACTGGTATATCCCCAGGTGTCCGGGCAAGCCACTGGTATATCCCCAGGGTGCCCCAACCAATCCACCCAGATGTGTATTAAAGTAGCCACCTTAAGTTAACCATTAATTAACAATCTCACATCTGTCATGGATACACTCAAAACCCAATCCACGTCTACGAGCATAGCATGGCAATATAAGCATAGCGTAGAAGTAACTCCCAAGGGTTTGATATTAAAAAAAAGGCAATAGGTTCTACCTCATCATCTACTTCCCAATACCCACAAGTTAATCACATCATAATCATGCAGTGTTTGAGGATTGAAACTAATGCATAAAAACTGGGTAACGAAGAAGTATGATCAATGTGTTACTTGCCTTGTACTGTTGATGAAGATCCTTCGCACTCATAATTCCTGATAGTTCTACTCGTCACACTCCGTTCAATCTAACGTGAGCAAGCAATTGCATACATAAGCACTCATGCAAAAGAATCGAAGAAAAGATCTCGAAAAACTTCGAAAACTAGCAATTAACTCTTGCAACAGAAAACAATTTTTAACAGTACCAAAATTGGGTGGATTTGGTCTTACCAGAAAGTTTAGGTCAAGAGCTTCAATTAGCAAAAAGAATCAATTAAATCGGAGTTACGAAACTCAAGTTATAGCCAAAACAAGTTTGAATATGAATCAGAACAAATTTCAAAATTTGAAAGTTGCAAAAAGTGTATTGGATAGATTCACTAGATAGGTGGAGTCAAGACGAAAATGTAGACGTTAGTTTCGTCTAATTTGGATGAACGAGTAAAAAGTTATGGCTATTTGAAAAATCAGGGCCAAGCTGTTTTACGGAAGAAAAAAAGTTATGGCTAAAAGAATTCTAGTCCTAAAATGTAAATACAAGGACTTATTTATAAATCTAATTATTCTACCGTACTAGTCTAGAAATAATAAGCTACGGGAGTATATAAAAAAAATACGAAGAAAGATACCTTTATAAGGTAGAGAAAAGATGACTTCCGAGAGTGAAGACAACTTTCAGAAGTCCCGCCGGAGAGAAGAAAAATATTTTTATTTAGTGAATCTAGTCAAACCAAAATATATTGATTTAACCCGAAT